>OX596249.1:16318629-16839228 GCA_951394255.1 Polyploca ridens | reverse complement strand
CTGTTATTTCCGTCTCACTCGCAAGTCACGCCCCTCCGCACGGCGCGCACTAACATGGCGGCAGCTGCCGACCAATAGTACCGATGTATCTTCTGCGCAGGTACATCGGTAAGCCATATTAGTTGGGTACTACTGTACGCAAATTATTGCTGTGAGCGCTGTGATCTATATTATCCAATTCGGAATGTACCCTTAAACGTACCCCGTCACGTCAGTGTTCTCAACAGTGTTGTCAACTTAGCAAATTTATAGCTAGATCTAGCTATTTTTTTGGTGTTAGGCAGCTTCAATTTTATGAATCTTGTAGCTAAATTTATTTAGCTCCTTTTTCTAGCAACTTTTCACTACTTTCAACTAAACGCGATGCTATGGGTCTGGGTCTGGGTATAGGTCAATGGCCAATTTTTGCGAGATGTCTAGCTACTTCAAGCTACTGGCTCAGGCTAGCACTTTTGGTATAGTTACTATCAGTGCTGCAAACTCTCCTTCTTTTCCAGGAGATTCCATGATTTTTGGACATGTCTCCTTATCTCCTTATTTATTTTTCAATTCATTGAAAATCTCCTGGATTTTCACGATGTGAGTAAAGTGTACGACATTTTATATTTTTATAAAAATAACACCTGATATTGACATAAAATAAATCGGTCAATTCTCTGTATAATCTGCATCTCTGTGTAAAACTTGCAAAGAGACGTTGCGTTTTCGTTTTATTTTCAAGATTTCGTGTATTTTGAGTTATATTGCATATTTATCGGTGGTGTTTTACCCAATAAATATCAATGCCTGTGAAGTTGAAGTGAAATGAATTACGTGTATCGTGATTTTTCAAGTTGTTTAAAAAATCCGTGAAAAGTTTTAGTACGATTAGCACCTTTTTACTAAACATTTGTATGTCTTATCGAAACTGACAATTTTATTACTGACAGAGCCGTCAATGTGGAAGTGATTTATAGTGACTAGAACTTATATAACTCGACACTGGTAAAAATAAGTCCTAATAAAAAGGATTTGCTTGTTAAAATTAAAACTAAGGTATAATATAAAAAATCCTATTAATCTAAATCTCCTTCTTTTTGACCCTGTCTCCTGGATTTTTGTCATAAATATACTTCTTTTTTGCATGTTGGGGTTTGCAGCACTGGTTACTATACTCTTTGGGCTAGCAGTTGGCAACCATGGTTGTCAAATACTTGTCAAATAATTTGATGATTGGTGATAGGATAGGTATTTTTGCGATTGTACGTGAATAATGATAAAAATTGTGATATAATTCCTTTTCAATTTAAATCAGATTAAAAAGAGGAATCATAGAGCTATACAAGTGAATAGATAAATCTTAGATTAGGTAGCAGACGATAATGTCCGAGTCGCCATCGCCGGGCTACATTTGAGATCATGTACGACAGCACCTGCGGTGCCGCCGCCAGCGGGCAATGCGGCAAGGCGCAGCCCGACGGCGATGGGTCGCCGCCGCGAGACCCGCCGCCCGCGCCTCTCGAGCGCGACTACAGCGGGTTCGACATCGTGAAGGCGACGCAGTACGGTGCATTCGGGCGCGTGAAGGAGCTCGTCGAGGCCGGGTGGGACGTGAACCAGCCGGATCACGAGACGGTGACGCTGCTGCACTGGGCCGCCATCAACAACCGGCGCGAGATCATCCAGTACCTGGTGGCTAAGGGCGCGGCGGTGGACGCGGTGGGTGGCGAGCTGCAGTCGACGCCGCTGCACTGGGCGACGCGGCAGGGGCACCTGGAGGCGACGGTGCTGCTGGTGCGCGCGGGCGCCGACCCCGCTTTGCGTGACGCCGAGGGATGCGCGTGCTTGCACCTGGCGGCGCAGTTCGGGCACACGGCCGTGGTGGCATACCTGGTGGCGCGCGGGGCGCCGCCCGACGAGGGAGACGCGGGCGGCATGACGCCGCTCATGTGGGCATGCTGGAAGGTGTCGGCTGTCGACCCGGCTCGGCTGCTGCTCACGCTTGGAGCGTCCACGCATCCTGCGGACCGCTCGCATGGGAATACGGCACTGCACTGGGCCATTCTGGCACGAAACACCACTGCTATATCCACCCTCATCCTTTATGTAAGTCCAACTACACCCAAGTGATCCGTTAATGCAAATATTTTTGGGACATATTTTCAGAATTAGACAAGTTTTTGTTGACAATTCAATACGTTACGGTACAGATGGAGACTAAAATGTTTGAAACTTGAGTATGGGAGTATGGTAACCCATGCAATCAAAAGCATCAGATTAATGACATCCTGTGGGCTCTCACTCTAATGATGCTTTATTTGTTTTTCAATATAATGTAAATATACAGGATGTTCTTTTGGTCAGCGACAAGTGACCCAGGAGCAGTAGTACAAAACATATATTTTCCAAAAATAGACTTAATTCCATTAAATACTGTGAATGCGTTGAGAAATACCTTATTCAAATTTTAATAAAATTACCCACTAGGCACATGCACAGTAGAGCTAGGCACAAGCCGTCATCGCCCCACCCCTTTACTCTTTCCCGTTGTGTATTACGTCTACACCTGCATTAGTGCATTCGAGTATTAGAGTTTGACTATTCATAAGTGCCTGTGAAGGCCTATTTGAATGAAAAAATTATTTCATTTCATTTCATTTCACTTTAGCTTATTACATGATTTTCCAATTAAATTATTTTTATTATTATAAAAAAATAAAAGTATATTTTTTATATTTTTTTAGCACCAGTATCATTTGTATTATCGACCCTGAGTCGCTCGTCGCTGACCAAAACAACGACCTGTATATAAATTTGATTTGCCACATGATTTGTAAATCTAAAAGACGAAATATCCTAAATAATAAAATAAATTTAAAAAAAAACAGAAGCAGTAAAACAGCCATACTTTTAATGATTCTGAACTTCCGTTATAAAGCTTGATTAGAAATAGGTACCTGGAGTAATGTGAGTTATTGTATAAACTGAGCTGCAGAAAACAAAAAAAACAATTTGGAGTCCCAGTGTATTGTTTTTAATTGTTTATTTAAACTTGCACTTGGTTTTTTCCTGAAATTTTAGAGTGATTTGAATGTTTTCATCAAGACTCAAAAGTCTTAGGGAGAGAAGTGCTTAGCACAAAGAATAGCCAATTATATAAGTGCTTCTTGACAGTTATTCTTAGTGATCACCATATTGATAACACCTTATAATTTGCAATTAAAAATGTGTCCAGGGTGATGCTAGCTTGGATGTGCCCAACCTACGTGGGGTGACTCCATTGACAATGTTGCAGACCAACTCTGACTCCTTGTGGGTCGGCACCAAAGTATCTGACAAAATAAAGGAACACGCCTCCAATAGGAGAAGCATTTTTAGGAGATTAACCTATGACAAGGTAAGTAAACATTGGAAATCGAATTATTCAATTTCAATTTCAAGCCTTTTATTAACCAAGCAGAGTACTAAAATATAACATTATTAAAAATTTCAAATAAGTAACATAAATTGATCTGTATCAGTCCCCTGATCAGCGCGTCCTCCTGACACAAAGGCCTCCACCATTGCCTTCCACGTCTCCCTGTCTCTTGCCAGCCTTTGCCATAGCTGGCCAGTAACTTTCTTCTTCAAGTCCTCACACCACCTCATGAGAGGTCTACCTCTCTTTTAGTGTTGTAATGAGGTGTCCATTCCGTCAACTTCTTGGACCATTTTTCTTTTCCCCTTAACATATGGCCTGACCACCATTCAATGCTTTGACCTTTCTCTCGACATCTTCCCACTTCGTTATGTTTCTTATGTGTACTGCCCTTTTCCTATCTTTCCGGCTGTATCCCAACACACTTCTTTCCATCCCTCTCTGGCAGATCACAAGTTTTGGATTGATTTCTTGGTTACTGCCCATGTTTATATAGGCAGGATACAGGTGTTGTATATTTTCTTTTTTGCCTTCATATTATAATGGGTGTTTTTCATTATGTCTTTTAAGGACCAGTATCTTTTCCAGGCATTTGTGATTCTTCTGTCAATTTCCTGTTCAATTTGGTCGTTGAATGCCATTAACTGTCCTAGATATATATGACTGTCTACATAGTCTACATTTTCTCCATCTACGGTTATATAAGCTGTCCGGTTTGTCATAGCTTTGGTTTTTGTCTTGTTCATTGTTAGACCCACTTCTTTACTTTTGTTTGCCAGTTCTTGGATATTTTTTTGTAGACTTTCAGAGGTTCCTGCAATCAGTACTATATCGTCCGCAAATCTTAGGTGGTGGACTCTTGTCCCATTTATGTTTATTCCTTGTGTGTCCCAGTCAAAATTTCGGAATATTTCTTCTAAGACACATGTGAAGATTTTAGGTGAAAGGGGGTCTCCCTGCCTCACTCCTCTTTACACTGCGAAAAATTTGCCTAGGTATTCCAGTTTCACCTGAGCAGAGCTGTTGCAGTATACATTTCTAATTATTCTTATGTACTTTATCTCGATGCCTTGGTTCTGCAGTGCTTGCCAAATAAAGTTATGTTCAAGTGAGTCAAAGGCTTTTTTAAAATCAATGAATGCCAGGTATACTGGGTACCCGTATTCCTGACATTTTCCCATGATCTGCTTCAGGGAAATAGAATTAACAAAAATAATAATAATTTTAATATGTTCCTTGACACAAACAAAAAACAAAATAGTCACTCACATCTAATTGACTTTCTGCATAATAATACTGTTTGTACTGAACAAAAATTTTTTTGGTTTTTCCTGCATTTCTAAATGTTCCTTATTTAAGGTAGTGAATATGGATTTTCTGTGTGCCATTTTGTCGATTGAATTCGTTGAGCCATTATACTATATGGTATATATTAGTAAAGTTGACAGACAAGCAGGCAATCTGTTCTGATGGTTAGTAGTCACCAACACCTACATTGCAGTACCATGTGATTGAGATACAAAGATCCTAAAACTCCTCATTTCCAAATAATATTAATGAATCATCACAGAGCACTGACCACAAGTATCGGTTTGCTGCGGGCTCGCATAGTGTAGTGGAAATTGCACTACACAAAATTGATATTGCACTGTGCAATTTCAATGAGGCTGACTGTGTTGTGGTTGCAGAAATTCCGGTGGTGGTGCGTGGTGGTGATGCCCTTCGTGGCGTTCTACCTGACGGGGCTAGTGTTAGAGATGGACACCCTGTACGTGATCAAGATGTTCCTGCTAGTGTGCTTCTATGGGTTGCTGCACATGCTCAGCAACCTGCTGTTCGACGACGACCTCAAGAACATCTTTCCCCTGAGTGTCTATCTGGCCACCAAGGTAAGAGTCGCCTCTTGACTAATGTTCTGTAGTATAGAGTTTATGCATAATGTATGAAACTTCTGTTTTTTTTTTTCTATAGTTACTATAAAACATTCCTTACTTGAAACTTAGTCTATCAACAATAAAACTGAGCTTGATCAGAAAAAATCTTTCTATAAAATAAATGCGGTAAGTTTTTAAGGTAGTTTCCCATATTTCCTATGACTGATATGTGATGTGATGTTGTGTTGTAGGTGTGGTTCTACATAACGTGGGGCGTGTTCGTGGCGGGCGCGGTGGGGTGGACGGCGTCGGTCGGGTTCGCGACCAGCTCGGCCGCGCTCTGGTACACCTTCCTGCGCTCCTGGCGCTCCGACCCCGGCGTCATCACCGCCACCAAGGCTGACAAGTTCCGGGTCAGTACACTACATAACACTACACACATCTCACTCTACTTACGGCCGGCGCGGTCGGGTTCGCGACCAGCTCGGCCGCGCTCTGGTACACCTTCCTGCGCTCCTGGCGCTCCGACCCCGGCGTCATCACCGCCACCAAGGCTGACAAGTTCCGGGTCAGTACACTACATAACACTACACACATCTCACTCTACTTACGGCCGGCGCGGTCGGGTTCGCGACCAGCTCGGCCGCGCTCTGGTACACCTTCCTGCGCTCCTGGCGCTCCGACCCCGGCGTCATCACCGCCACCAAGGCTGACAAGTTCCGGGTCAGTACACTACATAACACTACACACATCTCACTCTACTTACGGCCGGCGCGGTCGGGTTCGCGACCAGCTCGGCCGCGCTCTGGTACACCTTCCTGCGCTCCTGGCGCTCCGACCCCGGCGTCATCACCGCCACCAAGGCTGACAAGTTCCGGGTCAGTACACTACATAACACTACACACATCTCACTCTACTTACGGCCGGCGCGGTCGGGTTCGCGACCAGCTCGGCCGCGCTCTGGTACACCTTCCTGCGCTCCTGGCGCTCCGACCCCGGCGTCATCACCGCCACCAAGGCTGACAAGTTCCGGGTCAGTACACTACATAACACTACACACATCTCACTCTACTTACGGCCGGCGCGGTCGGGTTCGCGACCAGCTCGGCCGCGCTCTGGTACACCTTCCTGCGCTCCTGGCGCTCCGACCCCGGCGTCATCACCGCCACCAAGGCTGACAAGTTCCGGGTCAGTACACTACATAACACTACACACATCTCACTCTACTTACGGCCGGCGCGGTCGGGTTCGCGACCAGCTCGGCCGCGCTCTGGTACACCTCCCTGCGCTCCTGGCGCTCCGACCCCGGCGTCATCACCGCCACCAAGGCTGACAAGTTCCGGGTCAGTACACTACATAACACTACACACATCTCACTCTACTTACGGCCGGCGCGGTCGGGTTCGCGACCAGCTCGGCCGCGCTCTGGTACACCTTCCTGCGCTCCTGGCGCTCCGACCCCGGCGTCATCACCGCCACCAAGGCTGACAAGTTCCGGGTCAGTACACTACATAACACTACACACATCTCACTCTACTTACGGCCGGCGCGGTCGGGTTCGCGACCAGCTCGGCCGCGCTCTGGTACACCTTCCTGCGCTCCTGGCGCTCCGACCCCGGCGTCATCACCGCCACCAAGGCTGACAAGTTCCGGGTCAGTACACTACATAACACTACACACATCTCACTCTACTTACGGCCGGCGCGGTCGGGTTCGCGACCAGCTCGGCCGCGCTCTGGTACACCTTCCTGCGCTCCTGGCGCTCCGACCCCGGCGTCATCACCGCCACCAAGGCTGACAAGTTCCGGGTCAGTACACTACATAACACTACACACATCTCACTCTACTTACGGCCGGCGCGGTCGGGTTCGCGACCAGCTCGGCCGCGCTCTGGTACACCTTCCTGCGCTCCTGGCGCTCCGACCCCGGCGTCATCACCGCCACCAAGGCTGACAAGTTCCGGGTCAGTACACTACATAACACTACACACATCTCACTCTACTTACGGCCGGCGCGGTCGGGTTCGCGACCAGCTCGGCCGCGCTCTGGTACACCTTCCTGCGCTCCTGGCGCTCCGACCCCGGCGTCATCACCGCCACCAAGGCTGACAAGTTCCGGGTCAGTACACTACATAACACTACACACATCTCACTCTACTTACGGCCGGCGCGGTCGGGTTCGCGACCAGCTCGGCCGCGCTCTGGTACACCTTCCTGCGCTCCTGGCGCTCCGACCCCGGCGTCATCACCGCCACCAAGGCTGACAAGTTCCGGGTCAGTACACTACATAACACTACACACATCTCACTCTACTTACGGCCGGCGCGGTCGGGTTCGCGACCAGCTCGGCCGCGCTCTGGTACACCTTCCTGCGCTCCTGGCGCTCCGACCCCGGCGTCATCACCGCCACCAAGGCTGACAAGTTCCGGGTCAGTACACTACATAACACTACACACATCTCACTCTACTTACGGCCGGCGCGGTCGGGTTCGCGACCAGCTCGGCCGCGCTCTGGTACACCTTCCTGCGCTCCTGGCGCTCCGACCCCGGCGTCATCACCGCCACCAAGGCTGACAAGTTCCGGGTCAGTACACTACATAACACTACACACATCTCACTCTACTTACGGCCGGCGCGGTCGGGTTCGCGACCAGCTCGGCCGCGCTCTGGTACACCTTCCTGCGCTCCTGGCGCTCCGACCCCGGCGTCATCACCGCCACCAAGGCTGACAAGTTCCGGGTCAGTACACTACATAACACTACACACATCTCACTCTACTTACGGCCGGCGCGGTCGGGTTCGCGACCAGCTCGGCCGCGCTCTGGTACACCTTCCTGCGCTCCTGGCGCTCCGACCCCGGCGTCATCACCGCCACCAAGGCTGACAAGTTCCGGGTCAGTACACTACATAACACTACACACATCTCACTCTACTTACGGCCGGCGCGGTCGGGTTCGCGACCAGCTCGGCCGCGCTCTGGTACACCTTCCTGCGCTCCTGGCGCTCCGACCCCGGCGTCATCACCGCCACCAAGGCTGACAAGTTCCGGGTCAGTACACTACATAACACTACACACATCTCACTCTACTTACGGCCGGCGCGGTCGGGTTCGCGACCAGCTCGGCCGCGCTCTGGTACACCTTCCTGCGCTCCTGGCGCTCCGACCCCGGCGTCATCACCGCCACCAAGGCTGACAAGTTCCGGGTCAGTACACTACATAACACTACACACATCTCACTCTACTTACGGCCGGCGCGGTCGGGTTCGCGACCAGCTCGGCCGCGCTCTGGTACACCTTCCTGCGCTCCTGGCGCTCCGACCCCGGCGTCATCACCGCCACCAAGGCTGACAAGTTCCGGGTCAGTACACTACATAACACTACACACATCTCACTCTACTTACGGCCGGCGCGGTCGGGTTCGCGACCAGCTCGGCCGCGCTCTGGTACACCTTCCTGCGCTCCTGGCGCTCCGACCCCGGCGTCATCACCGCCACCAAGGCTGACAAGTTCCGGGTCAGTACACTACATAACACTACACACATCTCACTCTACTTACGGCCGGCGCGGTCGGGTTCGCGACCAGCTCGGCCGCGCTCTGGTACACCTTCCTGCGCTCCTGGCGCTCCGACCCCGGCGTCATCACCGCCACCAAGGCTGACAAGTTCCGGGTCAGTACACTACATAACACTACACACATCTCACTCTACTTACGGCCGGCGCGGTCGGGTTCGCGACCAGCTCGGCCGCGCTCTGGTACACCTTCCTGCGCTCCTGGCGCTCCGACCCCGGCGTCATCACCGCCACCAAGGCTGACAAGTTCCGGGTCAGTACACTACATAACACTACACACATCTCACTCTACTTACGGCCGGCGCGGTCGGGTTCGCGACCAGCTCGGCCGCGCTCTGGTACACCTTCCTGCGCTCCTGGCGCTCCGACCCCGGCGTCATCACCGCCACCAAGGCTGACAAGTTCCGGGTCAGTACACTACATAACACTACACACATCTCACTCTACTTACGGCCGGCGCGGTCGGGTTCGCGACCAGCTCGGCCGCGCTCTGGTACACCTTCCTGCGCTCCTGGCGCTCCGACCCCGGCGTCATCACCGCCACCAAGGCTGACAAGTTCCGGGTCAGTACACTACATAACACTACACACATCTCACTCTACTTACGGCCGGCGCGGTCGGGTTCGCGACCAGCTCGGCCGCGCTCTGGTACACCTTCCTGCGCTCCTGGCGCTCCGACCCCGGCGTCATCACCGCCACCAAGGCTGACAAGTTCCGGGTCAGTACACTACATACCACTACACACATCTCACTCTACTTACGGCCGGCGCGGTCGGGTTCGCGACCAGCTCGGCCGCGCTCTGGTACACCTTCCTGCGCTCCTGGCGCTCCGACCCCGGCGTCATCACCGCCACCAAGGCTGACAAGTTCCGGGTCAGTACACTACATAACACTACACACATCTCACTCTACTTACGGCCGGCGCGGTCGGGTTCGCGACCAGCTCGGCCGCGCTCTGGTACACCTTCCTGCGCTCCTGGCGCTCCGACCCCGGCGTCATCACCGCCACCAAGGCTGACAAGTTCCGGGTCAGTACACTACATAACACTACACACATCTCACTCTACTTACGGCCGGCGCGGTCGGGTTCGCGACCAGCTCGGCCGCGCTCTGGTACACCTTCCTGCGCTCCTGGCGCTCCGACCCCGGCGTCATCACCGCCACCAAGGCTGACAAGTTCCGGGTCAGTACACTACATAACACTACACACATCTCACTCTACTTACGGCCGGCGCGGTCGGGTTCGCGACCAGCTCGGCCGCGCTCTGGTACACCTCCCTGCGCTCCTGGCGCTCCGACCCCGGCGTCATCACCGCCACCAAGGCTGACAAGTTCCGGGTCAGTACACTACATAACACTACACACATCTCACTCTACTTACGGCCGGCGCGGTCGGGTTCGCGACCAGCTCGGCCGCGCTCTGGTACACCTTCCTGCGCTCCTGGCGCTCCGACCCCGGCGTCATCACCGCCACCAAGGCTGACAAGTTCCGGGTCAGTACACTACATAACACTACACACATCTCACTCTACTTACGGCCGGCGCGGTCGGGTTCGCGACCAGCTCGGCCGCGCTCTGGTACACCTTCCTGCGCTCCTGGCGCTCCGACCCCGGCGTCATCACCGCCACCAAGGCTGACAAGTTCCGGGTCCGTACACTACATAACACTATACACATCTCACTCTACTTACGGCCGGCGCGGTCGGGTTCCGCTTCCGTTAGTGTGATGTTTCGTTAATCATACTTATTTGTATGCATGCTTCCTTGTTGTAGACGATCATAGAACTGTCGGAGTCGTCTGGAGGGAGCGGGGGCGGGGTCGGGGGCGGGGGCGGCGGCGGGTTCGAGCCGGCGCGGTTCTGCTCCGCGTGCCTGGTGCGCCGCCCGCTGCGCTCCAAGCACTGCTCCGTGTGCAACCGCTGCGTCGCCAAGTTCGACCACCACTGCCCCTGGGTGGGCAATTGCATCGGCGCCAACAACCACCGCTACTTCGTGGGCTTCCTCGCGAGCCTGCTGGTCATGTGCGGCTGGATGGTGTGGGGCTGCGTGCGGTACTTCCTGGCCGAGTGCGACAGTACCGGTGCCGCAGTGGACGTCGTGGTCGGGTGGGCGCAGTGCAACGCATGGGTCGGGTGGGTGGCGGTGAACGCGTGCTTCCACCTGTTCTGGGTGAGCGTGCTGGCGTGCTGCCAGGTGTACTTAGTCGTGTGCCTCGGTATGACCACCAACGAGCAGCTGAACCGCGCGCGGTACCGGCACTTCCAGGCGCGCGGCGGGCGGTCGCCGTTCACGCGCGGCCCGATCAACAACTGCGCGGACTTCTTCGGGTGGCGGATGTGCGGGCTGGCCTCGCCGCGCGACCGGGACTGGACCGCGGCCGGGGACCGCGCCGCCCCCGCCGACCCCGACACGGAGCCGATGCTGCCGCACCATTATGTGTGAGCCGGCCCCCACGTCCCACCGGGACACTTCGTGTAGCTAATTTTTTTTTCGAAAAACTGGTCGCCCCGGTTTTAGTATGTACAGGTTGAGTCAAAAGAAATAATGTCGTAACTTTTTATGTACGACTTTTATTTTATTTATTTTAACTAACTATTTATTTATTCGATCGTTGAAATGAAATTTATTCACTGGCAAGCTTAAGGCACCTAACTGAATTCAAGCGAGGAATGGATTGAGGCAGTATGTAGGCATAGGTTTAATTTATGATTAATAAAACGTAAATCCAACACAACAAGAATACAGAACATACTTCAACAATAACGGAGGTCGGTTGAGGAGTTCCTGATCTCTTTTTAACTGGACTTCGAAATGTTCCATGGACCATTTAGCATCAAATTTGACTGATCCATTGGACTGGACATTAGTTAAAGAAATTACATAACCGCTCTCATCGTTTGAACATTATCTTGTTTTAAAATGGCGTTTCGGTTACTTCTGTAGACAAAGGGTAGAATGTGGGGTTCCATGGGAATGTCATTGATGTATCTCTGTATTTACGGCTGTGTTAGGAAACGACATTTTAAACATTTGAGAGTTGTTTTTTTCCAGTTTCTTTTTTCTTTTCAACCAGAATTGCCTGAAGTAGGTTAGACTTGTTAGGAGATTGTATGCAATAGTTATTACAATGCAGTAATCATTGAAATTCGGAGTACCTATTGTTAATAAGTTATTTGTTAAAAAAAAAATAGCAAGCTTTTTTTGAGTGACTGTACTTTTTGTTGACTGTACTTGCATTGTCATCCAATATACTAATGTATACCAAATATCAAGTCAATCCGACCACTGGAAGTGGGTGAAATTCGACTTGCAAGATTCCACCCGAACAAACATACATACATACATTGCAAGTTAAATAAAAGCTTGTAAAAAAGGCTGTCGGGATTTAACGCTCTCTGTGTATATACTTAGCTTGGCGTCGCATGCATGAGAGTTGTTTGCTTTTTGACTGATCCTGTACATCGATTGAAGCATTGGGGCCGGTAGGGCCGTTGGGCCGGTGAGGCCGGTGAGGCCGGTGAGGCCGGTGAGGCCGGTGAGGCCGGGGAGGCCGGTGAGGCCGGGGAGGCCGGTGGGGCGTGGGCCGGGCTCGGTGATGACACATATTTATTTGTTGTAAATACATACTGGCGTATATTCTATTTTACGCGATGGTGTAATATTATTGTACGCTAGTAATTAATGAACACTTCAACACATAATCATCTTTTTCCGCGTTATACGCCTAAACGAAATATATATTTTGTATACAAAGATGACGAGTATGTACATTTTACGTAGAGGCGGTGCAGGTAGCGCTGCCTGTCTGTCTGTTTGTATGTGTGTAGTGTATATGGATGGAGTAGAGAGCGAGTGCGGGCCGAGGCACCAATCGATAGACAATATCTTTAACGAAACTTACGATTCTTCCGGTAGCGATACATAATCAATGTCGTTCATTTTGACGAATGATTATTTTTCTAATTTTAGTAAATTTTATAAAAAATCGTGTCGCTCGCCGCTACACTGTAGCTTGACAGCTGTAGCTGTGCCGCACTATATGTAGCTGCATATAGCGGCGTGAGGGAAGCATCATACGTACATTAAATATCCGAAGTATTCCGAAGATAGTCGTGCATTATATCGTGGTACCAAAGCCTTTATTTTAGTTTAAGGAAAGCTTATTTATAACTCATGATCTCGCTTTTCCCTCCCCGTACCACGGTATAGCTACAGCAGTCAAGCGGTAGCGATGCAGTCTCCTTTTCTATTATAATAGTTTATGATAGCGGCCTGATCGTGATGTTATCTTCGATGTCTTCGATTTATATCCTAAACTAATCCATTCAATACTCTGGCTAGCTTCAACCGCTGTAAATACTTGAGTACCTATTAAGAAGCGTAGCTTTTATTATTAGTTTAAGACTCGTGGTGGGTAGGTTACCCGGTGGCCCCTAGGCTACCGGGCCACCGGGCCACAGCCACAGAGCACTGGCCTCGGTGGCAATTGGCCTAGTGCCTCGGTGGCTCTGTAGCCTCGTAACTCGGTGGCATGTGGCCCAGTGCCTCGGTGCCATGTGGCTTAGTGCCTCGGTGGCATGTGGACCAGTGCCTCGGTGTCATGTGGCTTAATGCCTCGGTAGCATGTGGCCCAGTGCTTCTGTGACCCTGTGGCCTAGGGCCTTGGTGGCTATGGCGCTCTCCCCGCGCGGCCGGCGCTTCTGTCGAACAAACTTAGCTTTAATTTTAGTTGTATCTATAGTGAGCGAAAGGTCCGGTTTGGTCGATCCTAAGTCGTTAGCGCTGTTCCCTACGATATGTGTTATCGATCGATTTAGAACTGTACATGGGATCACGAATTCGCTTTATCGAACAAACATTCAAGGTGTGTGCCTAATTGTATTGTAAATTGTTGTGTAAGTAACTATAGGAGAACTGTAACTGGCCCTGAAAGCGGGAGAGCGCCCCATACCCTGACGTCACGTGCTCGCCGCGTACATTCAATTACATATTTTTCGATGCCATTACAAAAATACACCAGTATTAAGCAACCGTTATAGTAGAAATATCCTCTGTACATATAATTACTATCTTTAAAGAGAAAGAGAGGAGCTATCACAAAATAGGTATTAAAATATTACGTGCGCTTTACACAAATTATTCTATTGTACACATAACTTCCTACTAAATGCTAGTAATACCTGAGTGAGAGAACAACGTAACGTACCGAGCGTATCTTGCTTGTGGGCGAGGCGAGGGCTCTCGCGGAACCCTGTCATGTCATAGTTAATTGTAATGACGAAATGAGGAGTACTTATTGTTAGACCGCTGACTGCACCATCACTAAATAGATAGGTACAGAAGGACCAGTCGTCATAGAGGTCGGTTACCGAAAGCTTGCACCTTCACAGTACTCACACATATGCGATACAGTGTGTTTTATTACATTATTGCTTCTAATCAGTCAGTCAATTCTAATGGACGAATGCAAAAAAGACTATTAGCAGTAGAGCAAAAGCAAAACAATAACTGTCTCCTTCATACTCATAAGTATGACCGCGCACGAGAGAGACAGAGAGACTTTTCATGATGCACATGCAGTGCGACGTCACGCTGCGCGCAACGTGTAAATGTGTTCAACGTGCCAGCTTTAGTTAACCGACCTGTACGCGATCTCGAGATATTATCCTAACAATATCATTATGTATTTAAATCTATTATAATTTACCACTAGACTACACGCTTGAAAGTACAAAGTTTGCATGGTTGTAGGGTATATTGTAGTATCCGCGTAAGTGGCTGCACAGTCATGTTGAAAATCTATCGCTAAGCACCTACTTGTAAGTTCCAATAGATGCACTACGGTCGAGAGCCCGATATCTGTCTGGTTAGGTACATTTAGTTTTTTAATTTTCGTTATTTTGGCAACAAACTTTACAATACCTTACATTTTCTCTAACAATAATCCTGTAAAGTTTCGCCAACGTTTTCTTTTTATACGACTATGTGGGTAAACAATCATACGGCCCGCCTGATGGTAACAATCATATGGACGCATGCAACACACGAGGTATCACTCACATGTTCCCGACCCTTCCCGGTTCCCCCCTCCCCAATGAGCTCTGGTGACCTTACTCACGCGCAGGAACGCAATATTAAGTTATTTAAATTTAAGTTATTCGTTAATTGTTTCTATAAAGACGTATTATTTTATGAAATCATATAAAAGTAACTAATACATTTTGCGAAAACAGAATACACAGCGGGATTACCGCGTATCTTCGATGGTCATCGTAATAAAAACCATCAATGAATTTCATTCAATGTCACGGTACGACGAATACCATTAGTGGGCCGTCATTGGTAGAAATTCATTAATGGTGTTCATCACTACCAAAGATACGCGGTAGCCCGCAGTTATTATCTTATTATGTAAATTATTATCTTATTATGTATATAACGGGGTACACAAACATGTAGCGACCTTGATACATAAGCGGACCTTCTGTACTTATTTATTCTGTGGTGACAAAGTAGTTGCGTGGCGGTATGAATTTGAATAATGTTTACTTATTTGTATTTTGATGTAAACTTACATGTATAGATTGATACAATTGTATTATAATTATAAAGAGAAACCAAAATGCATTTGAATTAAATATCTACTTAAATTAATGTTTTGCTTTTCCTTCAGCCCTTGTTGGTATTTGTTACAGTTTACTAGTCAACAGTCTAGGTACCTATGATGGACTCCCTAATGCGATTGCGTAGGGAGTTTCTGTTCATAGCCGGTTCCATAGCTCGTTTAGGCCTCAGTTATATTATTTATGTTTTGATGGCTGCTGATTTTGATATTGACATCAAAACATGTTTCGTTGTATTCCTACCTATATCTCAAAGGTATCGACTGAAGTCTAATAACTTTTAATATAATATAAATACATCAGAAATTGTATGTAAAGTTCAACCAGAAAATAGAGTACTTCGCCATGTTGCGGCAACATTAGGAACTATAACCCAAAGAATTTAAAACGTCCAGAAGGATAGTCGCCTCTATGGGAACACGAAATAAACAAGCCATAATTGACAGTATTTAAAAGTACCTAAAAAGTTTAGGTAATTAAAAGTGTCGAAATCGCAATACTTACACATGGAAGGTTAGTTTTTTATTCAAAATTCAAAATCATTTATTCAAATAGACCTTCGCAGGCACTTATGAAAAGTCTGACTCTAATACTCTAATACCGGTTCGGAAGGTTGCATTTGCTGAGAAGAGCCGGCAATAAACTCAGCAATTACTCTTTTCAAAACAAGTTTTTAGTTTTTCCTTGGTTTTTATAAGTGTTGTGACAGTATTTAAATACGCAAGTTGAATTTTTTTATTTAATCAGTACAGCGAGTATGACGCGATGACAGCCGTGCGCAATACGAACTGAGAGCGATTTGCTCAGGAGCCCCTCAAGCGGAGTGATATTAAATGTCATGCTTTAGTAAGGCGGACTATCCATCTGGGTAGCTGCACGATGCCGTATGAAAATCTTTGCTATAACCATACTTAAGAGCTGTTGTGAAAATCTACAGGTGGCGTTCTCATTTCAGCTATGCAATATTTTTGGTTGGTCATTCGAGCGAGGGTAAAAAATATATTGAACCTCGAAATCATCCACTTGATTTCTGTGTACCTAATACCTACATAGTATGAAAATAATTCAACAGATGGTGCAATTCTAGGTTTCTCTAGAAACCTTTAAACTTCATAATATTAGCCTACGGTAGATGATGATGATTCCTTGGTTTTGTCTCAGAGTATATAAATACTACGTACGTTTTGTTAGAAAAGTAATAAATTATTTGAAAATACTGTGATTGATGTTTGATTCTGGCTTTTACGTCTTGTTGATTCGTGAATCGATGGTAACCCAAAGTAGATATACATTCATGAGTCCATTTGATTAATTACAAGCCTAACTAGATTGTGCATTCACGTCTTTTGTACGTCAAAGATTAGTTCGTGTCCTGTACCTACCTATTGGGTACTAATGCACTCCAATAATAATGGATGAATGGGTAATTATACGAATCTTTTAGTAACTAACGTGGAGCACAAGTGAATCAAGCCGTGTATACAAATAAATAAAATTGAAGTGTCTGTTTGTAATGTCAAAATAACAGCTTTTTACTAAATGTTTAAAGTTAAAAGGTAAAAGTTTTATCAAGTCTGACATTTAGTGATCTAGAACTTGTGTGGTCAAATTTGGTATTAGCCAGGTGTTAAAAACAGCAAGTACTTACTGAGTTTTATAGGTAGTAGAGTAATTACATTTTAGGCAACATATTTGTTAAGATCGCGGTTAAAAAAATAACAATGGAAACAAATAGTTATAGGAGGCGCGTCTCTCGCGAGAAACAAATGATGAAAACAGAATTCTTAGTAAATAGAAAGCAAGGTACATAATACATTAGCTACAAGTAGGTACTGGCCTAACTGTAATGGGAATTTACAGGAGATACAGGACTTTGCAATTAAACTAACGGACCAATAATATTGTAATCCTATGAAATAACCATAAACGATTTTTAATTAATTTCATCGCGGCATTTTATCGCTACATTCCATATAACAACGAAGTTGAAAACCAAAATTAGTTGACTATCCTAAAATATAGATAACATTTTTTTAAATTTTAACGTCGCCGCGTCATCACGAATTCTTCTTTCCAGTCATGAGCACGTCACATATTATACATAGCTCTCCACTTTTTATATCTTTTTATATAGATAGCATTATACTTAAGCAAGCATAAGCTATTACAAAGACTTCCGGGAAATTAAAATCTAGGTAAAAACATACAAGGCTTTAACATAATTCATTGCACTTATTAATTTCAGTAGGTTTAACATTTAGTAAGTAAAATAACATACATTAGTGTTAATGAGGCCTCACTGTGACGCCGCTGCCGCCGTGTTCACAAGTTCACAACGGCAACGCAGAGCGCTAACTGTTGCGCTAGAAGGCGCCAAAATATCAAATGCGAAGGACTACAACGAAAAATATATGAGATAGTGTAGCAGGCACTTGGGCACTTGTAGTCCAAATCGACTTGTTACCTCCTTAAGGGGTGCCGTTGGGCTGGGGAGAAAGGTTACTTGAAAGGTAACGAGAAACCATTATTTTGCTTTAGCTCTCGATTACATCGTATGATCTCATTAACCACGGCACTTGCACATCAAGAAGGTGTCTTGCAGTCTACTGCTTCTGTTTGTAAGTCATGAGACAAGAAAGGTTACGGGAAATCTTTCCTCTGCATCAGGTCACACCTCGGTAAAATTGTATGCTCTCACGCATAATTATCTAATAATCTAAGCATAATTAATTTATATTGTATAAGTATTTGGAACAAAAGCTGTAATATAAAAAATCTTCCACAAACAAAACAAAAAAAGCCTTGATGAGTTTCTTGCCGGAGTCTTCTCAGTTTAAATGTATTTCGAACTGGTGGTAAATTCATTTGGAAGTATGTAGGTAATAAATTAACAAAGTGCTTTATCAGGGCCTAAACTGAATAAAACGTCAACTGTCCCGTCAAGAAACTCAATAATATTAGCAACATAATGCATTCACTTGGACAGCTATCGCTTCACTGCTCTTTATATCTATTTTTGCTCACGGACGTGCGGACGACTGTATGTCACAGTTTGTAATTAAACGAGTTGCGCGGACAACGCCAGGCACAAGTTTGTACAGTTTGCGTTACGTAAACTGGCTATGTCTATATACCTACGAGTCAAACAAGGCTGAGTTGTGTGTACTTAGTGTATTTGTGGAGTTGAATTTTATTACTGAAATGAGATTTGGAATAACCAATCTTGCTAAATTAATAGGCAAATAAAACTCCGTTAGCACAGAGATGCAAGAAGATTAAGTTCTCCAAAGAAAACATGCCAGAGGCCAGTTTCTTTTCATGGTATATGCTTATCGGCTTTCATCAGCACAATGTTACTTTATTAGTATACAGTTTTAGCTTTTATCTTAATCGGCCTCCAGATTCCTTTGAGCATTTTCGCTATTCCCTATACCTTATGGTCGATGGTCCCAGACGCCTCGTAAGGGGTTGCCTGGTATAGTGTGCCGTCTTTTATGACCGAGAGGTTGGTGAAGGTGGCCACTATAGAAAATCTCAGTAGAAAAAGAGGGGGTATTCCCTATACCTTAGGATTTGTCCATCCATGCCCACTTGAAGTATTCACATGTGTATTTTGTCATGTATTAGTAAAAAAATATTGTAGTTTGTATGTTATACAATTGACAATGGATCCGCTTCCGCGATCACTTTTAATTCTTCAATGTCTCCGACCGTCCACGAAGTTTGTTCTGTAGGTCAACATTTCCAGAAATAATAATAATGCGTTTACAACACATAATTAATCCTTCGAGCTATTTCTGCTGAGCTGGTGCTACGGTGGAACTCGTATATTTACTTATAAAATAATGTTACATTTTAAATTTTCTATTTTGTGAATAGAACGATGTCAAAGAAAAATAAATGAATCGCTAAATTCGAAACACAAATACACAAGCCCAAATTGGAAATTTTGAATGTGGCAAATATTTGAGATCAAAGTTGCCAGTTCGACAAAACGCCAATTTCATATGCAAGGACCTAATACAAACATGATTAAACACAGCCCACCTGGCCGCAATTTATCTGGTTTATTACTTTGATGCTGTGAATTAAGCTCATTAGCGGTCGCGTACATGCACATTATGATTAATATTGTAATGTAGTAGGTATAAACGTGAATACATAAACTGCAGCCCCGGATCTAGCGAGGGGGGGCATCATAAAAAATGGGCGCCTGGCATCCAGCGCACGTAGTTTAATAAATTTTTTTTTATGGTTATTTTTCCTTTCTTCTTTTTAAAGTTTTTTTTATTCACAATCTGGCACCGGTATGTAGCCCGAAGTTACAGCTAAATATTGTTGCGAAATTCGTTATAGCTAACAATATTTGGTTTTCTGTCTTGTTATAGAATTTTAACCCGTGAATTAACTTTCCTTACCTTTATAAAAATAACATCACCAAAACTTTGGAAGAGAGCATGCATTACAATCTTGAGCAATTCAAATCTTAAAAAACATTGTTGTTGCACCGATAAAGCATTGTTCGTTATCAAGATGCAATAGCTTTTTACCTTAGCGATTAACCGGCGAGCAAACGAAAAAATTATTTAAATACTGTTTAAAACACTTCATTGGACTAGAAACAGTTTATTCCCCTGTTTTACTTTCAGAACCTTATCTATGTTTTCTTGAGGCTTTGTGCCGTGAAAAGTTGTTAACACTGTTTATGAATTTAATATTACCTATGTGAGCGTAACGTATAAGAAATAAAATACCTATTTTATTAAAATTATGTTGCTATACTCGTTTATAATTTGCTGCTGATTAATCTAGCTATGATGCCTACATTACAATTTTGAGTTTTGCATGAAGCACTTTTTCGGAATCGGAATTTGAAAATCTTATATTTCTTTAACAAAAAAAATAAGTGCCATACTGTTTTTTATTGGACTTATTCAAACTTTTTATTAAAAATAAATAAAATATTACGATGAGCCAGACAACAAAGTCATCTTAAATGGGATCCGTTTGTCCATTAAGATGTTTGGAACCCTAAAAACGATTCAATCAGAGTTCAGGTGGAGCATTGTTCTAAATAAAAGGTTGATTTTATAGAAATACCTATAAATAAACAGAATTGTAGAAGTGTCAACGTACAAAAATGACACGTGGATCACAGGTCGTAGTAAAAATATAGACATGAATATTTTTATTTTAGCTTCAGGAATATTCAGGATGTATACAAATTAATCTGCACATTTACAACTTTTTTGCACATAACAGAACTGAAAAGTAGTAGGTACCTAGATCGAAGTGAATACAAAGTCGGTGACATAAACGTTTGACGATCTTAGCGTAAAAAACACTCCTAATTGTTTTACGATTTCTATGAGTAATCTTTGAATGAACACGTGCTAGTTCCGTCGAGGGACTGGTCATTCTATTCAGTCTATCTGTTTCCATGATTGTTATTGTATCTCGTGAATCGACACAAATCTCATTAAATTTTCTTCCATTGTAGCACAGATTAAAATTGTAGTTTGGTCGTTTCTTTTTGAATGTTTTGACAAACTGCAGCATATTTTTTGGGTTTTTCAGTAACCGGAAAATTTGTTTTATTCAATACTATATTGTTTTGTAATCACTATTAATAAATAAATAAACTATTGGTTACTAATTTATTCGCTCTGCGAGCAGCTCGATTGGGGAAGTACCTACATCCACCTTACTGAATACCGCAGCCAAATAATTTTATATTGTGTTCATGTGCGTGAGGTAGCCAGAGATCATCGGGAAGGGGGAAAGTCGCTAACGCAGGAGTGATGCCTCGTGGGTGGCATATGGCAACGGTAACAGCTTACCATCAGGCGGGCCGTATGCTTGTTACCGACTTCTTCGTATAAACAAAAATACAAAATCAGAAGTCCAGCTAGTAATCTAGACGGCGACTAGTCCACCAGTCTACTTGGAACTTTACTTTCAGATGGTGATAGATGCTGCCTTATCTATATCTATTTTGTCCTCTTTTCCAAACTTTTCTAAAGGCTCGTTCGT
Organism: Polyploca ridens; assembly: GCA_951394255.1. Taxonomy (NCBI): domain Eukaryota; kingdom Metazoa; phylum Arthropoda; class Insecta; order Lepidoptera; family Drepanidae; genus Polyploca; species Polyploca ridens. The sequence continues at coordinate 16,817,731 of OX596249.1, read as the reverse complement.
CTATCTACATTCTAGTAGATAAACTTAGTTATAAAATTATAAGACGTCTCCGGGAAAACCTCGTCTAAACTACCTTCTAACAAGCAAGTGAAGTGTTTTACAAATAAGCTGAACGTACATAGAGATGAAAAGTAGTGAACTGTGTCACAATAGAGCGTGTACAACAAATTGACATCAATAATTCAAACAGCCACCATCTCGTTCGAACGCACTGATTTGTACGCGAATATGTGAATTTTGTATTCGATACAGAACTGTACAGGAATAGTAAATCACTCGTCATATTTTTTTTTATCTATTGTGTTTTATTGTTTGAATCAAAATTTATTCGGAAACGGTCAGAGAAAGTTGATAGATAATTATTAAAAAATATAAGTGACCATCTCAAGTTTTGGAGCACAGTTTGATAGAAAGATCTTGGTAGATTTTTTAGGCCTCTTCTGTGAGTAAGAAAAAGTATATTTTGTACAGTTTTCCAATTGTAGAGTCAGTCTTTAAAGTTTATAACAGCCTGACTTTAATGAAGGAGTATTGGATTTGATTAGGAATCTCTGTATCAGACTCCTGGAAAACCTAAGCATTTAGCGAGTCTATTGGTAACTACAAATAACAATCCATTTTATTATTATCTGACGTAAATAAACAAACCAAGCGCAATTCATGGAAAATTTCTGGTTTCTCTTGAAACATATAAATTGTAAAGTCGAGTACAGTGGCGCCACAGAGAGCTGTAATCGCAGCGCTGTATGAGTCATCAATAATTCAGCGGGACCGGGGAGCGCTTACAATCTGTGTGTGTCGCGGCTCACGTGGCGCTAACGAGATTACGTGGACATTGTATGTACCTCATCCATTTAGGGTTCCACCTTTAGAGAGCGGTAATGAATTTGATATTAGTGTATGTTTACATTGATATAAAATCATTTAATTAAATGGCCAAAGGCTAAAATTCAAATCATGGTGAATTCCTTGTCGGTTCTTCACAACAAAGGATGACTTCCAAACGTAGTCGTATCAGTAGCTACAACCTTGCAAAATGGCTTTGACTATAGGTAGCTTCCGCGTTGAATTTGATCTTATGAGAGTTTATTACATCGACATTGATATAAGAAGAAAAAGTTTTCGTTGGTTCCGAAAGAATCATGGTGAGATTTGTATAAAAAAATAATGATTTATAGAGACGTTGAAATGACGTTATTATTGATCCTTAGTGCCTAAGGAATAACGTGAGGTATTAAAATATTTTTAGATCCCCGCATAAAAATGCGACATTCTATTCCATGCCGACGAATCGCGACCAAAACGATTATATTGTTGTTATGTTTTGCGGGGTTTATAAAATATTTAAAGTATATTAATATGTTGCTGGTAATTTAATCTCAAAATTTGAAGTGATTCAAAACTCTCTAAAATGTTTTATTTTTTTTGTACAAATCAATGTATGGATCTCGCCATGATTCTTTCATGTATAGGGTATGTTGCATTTCCAATAGGCAAAACATGCTTGTATTTGTTCACAATTCAGTGCTTCGCCGTGATGCAATACGTAGGTACACTACGAACTAAGGCTAACGAATCGTGATCGGGGACCGGGGATGAAAACACAATACTGTTTGTCAAAACTGTATGATATATCGGTTAGTGCAACGAGGGTAGCTCGAGCATTGCATATACTGCAACAATATGAAAACACAGTTTGAGACGGTGTACGATTTTATCAGCGGTAAAATACGGAGAGGCTAAAATATACCATAGGATAAGACGCAAGAATTATTAAAGCACTTTCTTCTTGATTCTTCTGAACTCTTGACGGGCTCTGAATATTTTACTATATAGAGATTATATTACAAAGATGCCTACTATCACATCACATTGTATTACAAAATTTGTAGTTTCCAAAAATATTGCTTTTTCATGATTAAATTAAATGTATTCAAGTAAAAACCAAAGTGAAACCCTTAGGTCTCGATCCTCTCAGCAGAAGGCCTACTACGAAAAACGATCGTGTATCGTTTTTCTTAGTAGACCTTATGACTGGCACTTTATAAAAACAAACAATCACCCCTAATTTGTCTACTTGTTGACAGGCCCATTTTACGGTTCAACCTTAATTTTGCAAGTCCGATGACATCCATTGCTATTTTAAGATGACGAAATACGACCACTGGTAGGCACTAGATCGTATTTGGTAAAGCCTACTCACGTGCAACACGCTAGAACACTCGAACTCAAACTGCTCAAATTACCTCGGAGCTTTTATTTATCTATACTACTACAAATTCAGTACTAGTACTAGTAGTCATACTACTTCTAGTCAGTTTTGAAGATATTTTCCTTCACCAAAAAGACTCTTGTGAATATTGACGTTACTTATATTTCTGTTCAATAACAAAATATTAGAGAATACATTAACGGCCTTACTCATTAAATTAATTTATCGAATCGCCTCTTAATTTCGAAGAAACTAAAAAGAAATTGTTTAATCATCGCTAAATATTATTTATTATTACAATACCTACGATTCTTTTTTACTTACCGAAAACATGATTAAAAAATTATTAAATTAAAAAATACTAATCTAATTACTCTAATTCTTCTCCGAACTCTTCTACGAAGTAGTAGACGTCTTCTTGCTGAGTTCTTGCCCCACGAACGGGTGAACTTATAGAGATATTGCTCAAAACCTTAACCTAAACCTTATTGATAATTTTTTCATGGGTGCTGGAGCCACCTTGCAGCCGGAGGAGTCGTCACACCTGGCCATAAGCTATAAAATATGTGTCATCATCATCATCAGCCATTTTCAAATCCACTGCTGGACATAGGCCTCTCCCAAAGCGCGCCATTCCTTCCGGTTTCTTGCCACCCGTATCCAGCCTGCTCCGGCCACTTTTTTGAGGTCGACAGTCTATCGGGCTGGGGGGCGTCCCACACTACGTTTGCCAAGACGCGGTCTCCACTCTAAGACTCGTCTGTTCCATCGACCGTCGGTTCTGCGGCAGATGTGATCGGCCCAATGCCACTTCAGCTTGCTAATTCGTTGAGCTATGTCGGTTACTTTGGTTTTTTGTCGGATGACTTCGTTGGTATGTGTACATATGTAATAAGCAACAATTTAATATGATGATACGCAAAATATTCGGTCGCAGTTCAGATATAGATCAATAGAATAGTCCAAAGTTACCTTATTAAATAACTTCGGAGTCAATAAGCCGGCGAAATTAAATCGCAAATCCATTCTGAGGGCAGAATATATTGGTCGGGGATCTAAGCTCAAATTGGATTTATTATTATTATATTAACAGTATTATACTTGTCATGAAATATGTTGACATTTTTATTATTATGAAAAGTATGACGAATTGAGTCCTCATTCGTCATATTTTTCATACAAAACCTCTGTACTTATTATGGCGTTGTTAAACATTTTTCGTTAGATGTTTTGAACAAATTAGTATCTTGTGCACTATATCTAGCCGTGTCTCTAGGCGTAATTTAAAAAAAGTGTGAAACAAATTCAGTCATAGCCTCCGAAAAACAGCGTTTTAGCCTGTACTTTGGCCATATCTAATGTACCTATAAATTGTAAAAGTAAAGAAAACGTTATGATACCAGGCTTGCAAATGTATTGGAGATTCTAAATAACTAACTTTTTTTCACAAACTTGTAAGATTTTTTCACAAGAAGTAAGAGTATACTTCTTGTGAAAAAATCTTACAAGTTGAACATGGGAAAAAACACTGGAACAAGTTTTATGAATGCGAAATCATGAATGACGACCTAGCGAAGCGGGCGCGAGTGATCAGCGGAATTTACCGACTGATAATCGACGGCTATGATGCTGTCTCTCTTTTTTCGCAGTCAAACATTACGTTGGATGAAACAACAAGCTTTTAGACTATGCTTGCGTCGAAGTTGCGCCGGCCACAGAGGGCCGCCTTAACAAGTTAGAGTTTAATATAATGAATGGTTCACTGTTTTTAAAGTTTGGAGGAAAATTTTATACTGATTAATAAATACAGTTATATTGCAAGATGGCGATGATTAATTAGTATTTTTTTGTATAATATAGGAGAAAATAACAATCAAATGTAATACTGATCCCACCAAAAACATTTTTATGTAAAATGTTGCCAAGACATATGGCTCGCTCTGTCAAAAAGTTATCCGATTTCATGTAGAGCCAAGCTTATAACTCTACATGCCCTTACTCTACTGCCCTTGCGCTTCGCTTGGCTGTCTTGGCGTCACTCCTGTGCCCCCAGATAAGGCAAACAAGGTACAGCGTTAGCCCCAACATTGTAACATATTATTAAAATCTGCAGTGATATAAAAAAGAAAGCTCCGTTATAATTGTATATCACAGTGTCATGAGTGGTGTCCACGCACTATTATTTACTACTGTTTTTGTTAATCCTAGCTTGACTCTTTCGGAATTTGTTCTAATTGAAACTGATCAATTTGAATGCTTAAATAGCCTAACTAATATTATATGCGAAAGTGATTTTGTTTGTTACGCCTTCACGCCTCAACTACTCAACGGATCATGAAAGGCATGCAGATAGCCTATGGTATGGCGAAAGACATAGGCTACTTTTTATCACGGGAAAGTGGATGAAACCGCGGGGGACAGCTAGTATTGAATATATAATTATTAAGGCGATGTGATAGCTCAGTGGTAGTGACGTCGGATACCGAGACGAAGGTCCCGGGTTCGAATCCTACAATGAGCTTGAGCTTTCGGTGAAGGAAAACATCGTGAGGAAACCATAGCACGGTGGTAGGGTACTTTGTAGTACCCGCCTGGCTGGCTACCACCCTCATGTTGAAAATCTGTCGCCAAGCACATTTCGGTGTGTTCCGATAGCTGAACTTGAGAGCCAGTTCCTACTAGGCTTTGTGTGCTTACCACCTTCGGCCACATCATCACTTACCATGGTGAGTTTGCGGTCAAACACAGGCCAATAAACAGTAAAAAAAAAAAAAACTTTATTCAGTCCCTTTTGAAAATTGATTCCTGTGACGCGGCTTCTCAACATTAGAATTGTCCTCGAATAATTGGAATTGAAAAGTCTCAGCAATGATTACACTTCAATCGAAGAATTTGTCGCATCGCCGATGGAACGTCTATTTTATTATTCACTCGGGAACTTTTAACGAGAAAAGTTAAGTTTCAAGTTTTTGTTAACTTACTTACGAAAGGCTCACGTTTTGTCCAAATTTTTATAAATTGTTTATGTAAAGGTAATTTTTACACAAAGAATAATGGAATCGAAAAACGGTTTAGACGCTCCTTGGGCGAACGAGACTTATGTTCAGCAGTGAAGAGATAGGTACAAGCTTGTGTAGATATTGCATGAAGTCTCAAGATGAGATTTTATTTTTCATCAATTGTTTAAGAAAACCAATATGGCAAACATTGAATAGTATTTCATAATGTGGTTTCGTAACGTAACGTGTATCTACAAATTAAAATATTTTCAACACACTCGCTCGCAAAGTGACATTTATTACAAAATACAAGTCTGTTTTTTTCCTCGCAAATGTGTTGAAAAACGTCGTATGACATGTGTGTACATTGATTATTACACTCTCGGCTCCCTTATCGCGTTCGCCTGCGGCTCACGGCCTTAATACCGCCTTACCTTACGTAAATAACCAACTTTGCACACATGTATGTACTATTATAGCATAATCGCAGGTGAAATTATTAACTTAAAATAGCATTTCTTTAATTAAATTACGAGCTACTGGTACCTACAGCTTTTATTATAGCTCTGTTTGACCTACTGGCGTTTAGGCTCTGGGATCTAGGCTAAGAGCGTGTAAACTTTGTTAATTAAACGGTAAGTAACTGGGTGCGCAACTATCAATTTTCTGTAATATCTTGGTAATTATGATTAATGACGGATCTGTTTATTACGTGCTTGACACCGATGTTATATTAAGTAATATTCATAGAGAAGTTAAATGATTAATTGAATTTGCGTGGGATTACCATTACTACATATAGAGAAGACGCCACACATCACAACTATGTTCCCTTCAAGTGAGGCCATTCGGCCACACTTGTTGTTGTAGAACGATGAAAGAAACGCATAAGTGCCGATGTTTGCGAGAAAAATACTCCTAAAAGCGTTCATAGCGCTACGAGTTTCTATTGTCCGCTTAGACGACTTTTTTTTTTTTTTACTGTTTATAGGCCTGTGTTTGACCGCAATCTCACCATGGTAAGTGATGATGCGGCCGAAGGTGGTAAGCACACAAAGCCTAGAAGGAACTGGCTCTCAAGTGCAGCTGTCGGAACACACCGATAGGTGCTTGGCGACAGATTTTCAACTTGAGGGTGGTAGCCAACCAGGCGGGTACTACAAAGTACCCTACCACCGTGCTATGGTTTCCTCACGATGTTTTCCTTCACCGAAAGCTCAAGGTCATTGTAGGATTCGAACCCGGGACCTTCGCCTCGGTATCCGACGTCACTACCACTGAGCTATCATCGCCTTGAAACTCATCATCAAACTTATTATTGTTTCAGCGCTAAAGAGAAATTTTGTTGACACTTAATCGCTTGGCTCGCGGTTAAAAATATAACAATGACATCAATCGTTATAATAGGATGCGCGTCCCTCGCGAGAACCAACGGGTTATAAAAATAGGACATAACCTTGCTTATGATACGCTATACGTAGTAATAATAGCTCAATGGGGATTACTGGCAAAATCACGATTGTATCATAATTACTTGTTGTCTTGATTTAATCTTGAATCCTTTGGAAATTAAGATGAAACTTATTCAAAACAAACTAAGCAAGATCTTATTTCAGCTGTTACGAAATTTCTTAAGTTACCTCAATAGACATTATAATTGAGTGAAACTAAGTGAAGACTGACTATCATCAAAACTAATTGTACATTTATCAATTTACCAATGACTTGCTCATCCCTCTATTTCTATCATCTTTAAAATTTGTACAAATAAAATAAGACTAAGCTTAAGACGTCGCAGTTAAGCCGAGCTTTCGATTCCTTCCATCTCGGATACCATTAGAGCGAACAAATACCGCTTCGCCTAATCCCTTAAGACCGTGCCGTGAAAAATACAAATTAGTACAATACCAATGTAATTTCGATGACGTGATAAGAATTTTATGAGTGAGGCTGTGGGCATAAGCACGAAATGTATAGCTAGAAAGTATGATTCTTTCAGGGAATAGGAAATTTTCTCAGTTTTTTCTACATTGTTTAGGCCAGTGTTTTTCAATCTTATTGATTTCGCGACCCCCTTACAGGTTGAAAAATTCTGGCGACCTGTCAGACAGACAAAGAATTTATAATTTAAAAGACTACGATAATGATTTTCTTTATTTTGATACCTTTTCTTCTGCGAGAGGTTTGCAACTAAGTAAGAGGAAGGTACCTTAAGTTGGACGCCCGCTTGCGCGAAGTCTACCTTGCTTTTTTCCTTCTGCCGGCGACCCCCCGACTAAGGTTTCATGACTGTCCTAGGGGTCGCGACCCACAGATTGAAAAACACTGGTTTAGGCTGATGTGTTTGACTTCCACCATGGCCAGTGATGATGTGGCCGAAGGTGGTAAGCACACAAAGTCTAGATAAACGTACGTTCACTTACTTACACCGGTAGGAGCTTGGAGACTTTGCATTTCTCGTTTGAAAATCTGTGTCAATAATATCACCCGTTTGTCACCTTACTAGATGACAGTCGTCAAGTTCAACTTCGTCGTCAAGTCCATGTAAGTATTCAGAATGTACATAAACGTAGGTTTAAATCAAATATGGTAAATCACGTATATTCAAAGTGGATATTCTGTATATATTTTTGTGGATTTGCCTATTCTTTTACAGCTTTTAAATATTCAACACCTGCAGCGACAGACTTAATTTAAGGGGACAGGGGGACTGTAATCAAGCGTCTACAGTGTTTTAATGTCTTTTTTTAACTTGAATGCTTTCTTTATTTTGCTTTATTATTCTTAATTTTGTGTCATTAGTGAAAGGTAGGACTTGATCATGTTTTAGGATAACATTGTAAATTATGATTAGTTTTTCATTTATAGTCTTTTAACTGTATATATGCCATACCATGTCCATAACATAGGCTATCTGAATGCCAAATTTCATAATGATCCGTTGAGTAGTTGAGGCGTGAAGGCGTAACAAACACCCAAAATCACTATTGCATTTATAATATCAGTAAGGATTAATATACACAATAATATAATATAATGTCTGTGTAATTCTCCATGACGGGTCGCTCACTTCCCTCCAATATGGCGAGGAGGGCGATGGCTGCCACACGCGTCATACTTGTGAACAGGTGTTGCTTGTGGGGGCTGGTCTGCTTAAGTTTGCCATTTATTTATTTACTTATTAAATACAGATTCAGTCTACTTTGTATTTTTGCCGGGGCATGCAATTGTTGTCAGTGCGATTAGAATGTAAATATTATGTAATGAATCTAAGCTTGTTTTGAAAAGAGTAATTGCTGAGTTTATTGCCGGCTCTTCTCAGCAAATGCAACCTTCCGAACCGGTATTAGAGTATTAGAGTCAGACTTTTCATAAGTGCCTGCGAAGGTCTATTTGAATAAATGATTTATGAATTTTGATACTAAATCTAAACCCAAACAAAAATCGACAAATACGACCCAAATACCATGCATACAAACTGAAAACATAAAAATATAAATTATGGGAATTCTAACAAAGGATAACAATGCTTGCACCCGCATGGTAGAACCAAAACGTTATGATTAATTGAAGCCACGGCTAATAAGTTTCATTTTGCTATGGCGTTGACTGCCACACCATGGAAGACGTGACGAAATTGGCTACTCATTCCATAGCAAATAAATCGCACGCGTAAATATTGTTGCACTAGCTGAATATAAAAAGTATTTGGGCTTTCAGATAGGGTATGGCAGCTTCATTTTAAGTGACTGGCCTACGTTATATGATAAAGTATATGTGCAATATATTTAACGAAAATTTATAAATTTTGCCGTTGCACCTAGAGCTTTAAGTGTGGTCTCCAATATAAGCATTTAGTTAATTCTAATCGATTAGCACTTCATCTAGGCATATTTTAAAAATAATCCTGTACAATTCAACAACAAAGTATTCCACACATCAGCGGATTTAAAAATGCATCCAATTTTCATAAATGTGAACATAAAAATAACACTGAACGAAATCCGATATTCATAAAGAGAATGAAAAGCATATTAAAACCAAAGGGTACTAGCAAAAAAAGTCTGTTTAGAATGTCGTTGAATACGATTAAAATGCTGGGCGCAAAAAGTCTCTCCCATTTTAGCTTTGAAAAGAGTTTTTCTGCTGTTAGCTGCCTTTACCCTTTGAGTCAAATTCGGAATACATGGCTACAGAATTTGTAACACTTTTATAATTTGGGTAAAATAATGTTCTATACCTACAAAATAGAACCGTGACTGACCGACTGATGACTTACTGGCAGATAACGCGTCGATCCCACAGAGAGAGTACTAGAGTTCCAAGTTCTGAGTTCCGCGTTCACTGTAATCTATGCGGCGCCTTTGATCATTGCACACAGAGAACTCGGCGTTCAAGAGAACGTGAGTTCTGTTGGAGTTCCATTTTCAAAAGCTGGCAGTTCAGGTGACACGTCTGAGCTATCACTGTTTAAGTTATTGAGTGATACAATGCAGAAAGGACAATGGGCATTCTGGCACATGAGCGACCACTAATGAAACTTAAGTAAGGCCAACGAGATGAGATAAAGAATGTAAACGTTACTGTATGTATATAATTACATACAGCAAGCACCTTATGGTACGGGATACTAATTACATTTAATTGCCACCTTGACCTTGCAATTTCAGAATATCTCCAATTATTTCTTAAATCTACAATACTCTATAACTTTTTTTTTAATACACCACAGTACAGTAGTACCCAATTAATATGGCTTACCGATGTACCTGCGCAGAAGATACATTTTCAAAGCGCGGGAAACGCTATTGGCCGACAGCTGCCATCATGTTAGCGCGCGCCGTGCGGAGGAGCGTGACTTGAGAGTGAGACGGAACTAACAGCTGCAGTGTATTATGAACCTTATAATAATGATCTAAGGTTGATTGTAAGTTTTACACATCACATTCTGTGCGAACGAAGATTCACGACGCGCCATATAAGTTGGGTAATACAGTAATAAGCTATCATATTTTTGTTTATATATTATTGCCTAATAGAAAACATAGAAATTATTGCTGGCTGCCAATGGGACAAGCTCCATACAAATTTGCTCATTTACCTTTAAAACTCTAGACTGCTCACTCGCTGTGTGTACAGTAGCGAACGTGGAACTCGGAACGCGGAACTCTAGAACTTTTTTCTGTGGGATCGGCGCCTAAAAGGTGGGCCTAGAGATATGAAATTTGATGGAAATATTCTTAGACCTCTGCTTTCAACCACCGTTTGGGAACCAAGAGTACACTAAACAAGGGGTTATAAAAATTAAGGGTAAAATAGGGAATAAGTGGAATCGCGAGATGGAAGGCTAGTATATAATATCATTCATATAAGTGTTACGTATTATCTTTTAAAGGAATTGCTTTTTCAAAAGCAGATGTTGCAATGAATATTCTTTTATAATTAGATCATAAACTCATAATGATAATGGTCAAGTCAAAATCAAAGAGAATTACCCAAAGATTACTCTCTCTAATTGCAGATATCTAAAATAACACTTTTGAAAATTACTACAGCGTCAATAATATTTCGTGCATCCTACGTGACATAACTCCACATAATCCTTTACATGCTCTGAATGCAATATTCCATGTCACGCCTCATAGAAAAACTGAATAGTTCGACGCAACGCGCTCCCGTATATGAGACTTGCTTTGGACGTACATTCAATTACTCGAACGTCGAGTGTCAAAGAGCTTTCAGTGTCGTATGTCGTTTGATCCTCAGCACTAAACGGTTCAGTCATGTTAGTTCCTAAAACGTCTTATAATACACACTTTGCATACTTCCCTTTAGTAAAAAGTACTGGTTTTATTTGAAAACATCGGATATCGTTCAATAAAGTGTAAATATTTTACTTAAAACTTGGGATAAGTGTGAGGCAAGGAGCTCGTCGTGATAAATTATGGAGATTTTCGTCAGGGTAAGATAAAAAGATTCAGAATAAATAATAATAATAATAAAATCCTGGGACATTCCTCACACACGGTCATCTGATCCCAAACTAAGCACAGCTTGTACTATGGAAACCAGATAACTGATATAATACATATACTACTTTTTGTTTGTAAATACATACTTAATTTACATAATTACACCTTGACTCAGGACATACAGACATGTACATGCATGTCCTGTGTGGGAATCGAACCCACGACCTGCGGCGCGTAAGGTGAATCTTAACCAACTGCGCCAACTGGCCCGTTCGTCGTTCGAAAATCGTTTATTTAAAAAGAAAGTTTATAAGCCAAACGAGCTCTGGGGGCCTACCATTTGTCTTTTGTCCCGTTTTGACGCCGGATGTCAAAGAAAGACAAAATTCAAATAAGGTTATAATAATATTGTTTTAAGAGCTTGTGGTTCGCCCTCTGAACAACTAAATACTCAGTGTATACAAATAATGTTTTGAAAATAAAAATCTAGTTCAGGATGCAAAAAGATGGGATGGGAAGTTCCAAAGGATTCTCAAGTACTTCACTTTAAATGGAACGAATTTTGAAGAATTCTGTATTTGCGATATAAACGACATTTATTAAAGCATCCGCTTATAACGGACTTAAAAAGAATCATCATAAAATAACCGTTCATATAATTACATCAAAGAACATGGCACTTGTTGATTCGTGCGTAATTCATAAGGCTAACGTATAAGTAGGAGAGTGTAACGAGGGTCGAAGACAGACGTGTGACGTGACCACAGGGGCAACATGCCCAATTTAACTTGAGATGGGACTTTTAATATAGGACTGTAGTATCAACACCCTCTTTCTAATACACTTGAAAAACAGGATACTTTCTTGTGATGATCTTAAACGTGACGTGGATTTTGCTGAAAGGACTTATTGCTAGATTTTATTGACATGTAGCTGATTGGGCAGTTTCATTTTGTTATTGGCTCTGAGTTTTTCTCGTTTATTTGACGTTATTTGAAATAATGATGATGTTGTGAATGGAGCCGTTCAATCTTGGACGTGACATTAGTCGATAGCTATTGGACTTGGTGAGATTCTTGTCAAGCACATTCTTATCCAAGAAATTCATATAACATAAGTCTAGTACGTATTAAAAATATTCTGATTTCTAGCACATTTCATGCTAGATAAACATAACAGATAATATAGCAATCTAGATAGACTTCATCAGAAAAAAGTCTTTTGCCATAAAATATACAGTTTTCTGAGCATGAATAAGTATTTTGTAAATAAACAAGCAAGTTAACATATGTTTCCACATGGTTTCCACTTCGTTACCATCATTCGAGTCACGTTTGTGTCATACAAACTAAATTATTTCATCCTTGTGAATATTTCATTTTATACTGTATTCACAAGTGTAGCCTAAATTATGTCAGGGATGAGATATGAAAAACAGCATAGCTTTGACGGAAGTTTGGCGGTTTAAGGTGAACGTACTCCTATCCGAGACGAACGCGTCGAACGAAACGAATTTAAGAATTTGTATAGGAAATCTTCTCCAGATTCGGACGATTCGACGCGGGCGAGTGTGCGAGCTTTCATAAGATTTCATATACAGAATTCTAAAATTCGTTTCGTTCGATGCGTTCGGCGCGTTCGGCTCGGATAAGTGTGCGTTCACTTTTAGTGTGGTTTATAATATGTGAGGTAGGTATAATAAAACATAGATCTGTCACGATCTCCATCGTTTGAATCTCGGTAAATAAGAAAGATGAGAAAACCCTTTCTTAGTGGATAGGCTACTCTTCACAAAGAATATACCCTCTAAATTTCTTGCCTCTAGGACCAGCGGTTTAGGCTGTGCGTTGATATATTAGTCAGTCAGTCAGTCAGGACTTTGAATTTTATATATATAGATTATATTATATTATTATTATACAGATAGTCAGATTGTCCAAAAAATATTTAAAAAATGTAACCTTGCTGAGTTTCTTGCCGGATTCTTCTCATTTGAAGGCCGAGTTCCGAACCGGTGGGAACTTCAGTAAATGTGACCTTCATAAGTGCCCTTCTGGGGCCTAAATTGAATAAATGGCTTTGACTTTGACTATTCTTAAAGACCGCCATACTTATTTTTGCACACCCTCATCATCACCCTTAATAATTGAATAATATTTTTTTGTAATTTTTTTATCATAAGTCAAAAACAACGCAAAGAAAATTAACACCTATAACAAACTTGTAGCCCCACTTTGCAATGGTCCCCCATTTCGCCCACTTTTGCAAAGAAACTAAAAATATTTTTTTAATGTTTCTATTGCAATAAGATTGGGTAAGCAATATTTATATTTACATCAATAGCATCAGTGGTGGCTGAAATATTCCGCTGTGACAGACGTACGGAGTGGCACCATAAGGGTTCCTCTTTACCTTTCTGGTTCGGTACCCTAAAAACACGTAACATAATCCGCAGTATATTCAACAATACATTAACCAGACCAAAATACCTTAGGTGGGATAATGTGAAAACTTCCTCCATTGAACTGCCATAACTGTAAGGAAGCCATGGGTTATTAACCCGAAACTTTACTAATTTAATGTTAAACAACTATTTACTGCCAGGTAATGGATGTTTAGCTTTTTTTGTAGGAAATAATTCGACTATTGTGCTTGTCATGGGCAGTTAGTGTGACCTGTCTTTGTAGAGTACCAAGGTAGATGTCACCCACAAATCATATTTTAAGGCCATGATAGCTCAGTGGTAGTAACGTTGGATGCCGAGACGAAGGTCCCGGGTTCGAATCCTACATTGAGCTTGAGCTTTCGTAGAAGGAAAACATCGTGAGGAAACCATAGCACGGTGGTAGGGTACTTCGTAGTACCCACCAGGCTGGCTACCACCCTCATGTTGAAAATCTGTCGCCAAGCACCTATCGGTGTGTTCCGACAGCTGCACTTGAGAGCCAGTTCCTACTAGGCTTTGTGTGCTTACCACCTTAGGCCACATCATCACTTACTATGGTGAGATTGCGGTCAAACACAGGCCTATATACAGTAAAAAAAAACCTTTATAAGCACAGAGCAAGGAAAAAATACCTAGAAACGAAAACTATGACAATAATCGTGCCACGTGAATTGCGCAAAGCGCATAACTAAGTGCGAGAGCCGTCAGTCTAATATCGACCCTATACCATAGCACTATGTGTCAATATTACTAAATTATAAAACAATACATATATGTCATCTGTTGGAACAATGTTGCCGCCCACTGACACGCTTGAATAGTACGGAATCTGCTGAGCAGGGCTTCTCAAATATGGTGCGAGTGCTCTGTGATTATAAGCATTATTTTTTGGTGTATTTTTTAGCTACCTTGCTTGGCAAGCGTGCTAGTAGCATTGAATTGACTGACCTTATGAATATAAAGGACCTGTTGATAGAAAATTGCACCTAAAAGCAAAAAAAAATATTACAGAAGACATCATGTTTCTTTCATGGATAAAAAGAACATGTATTTTCCTCACAAAACATAACAAAATAGGAAAACTTTTGATTTATTAGCTTTCTGTTTGAGTTAGGAAAAAGAACTCACTCTAATGTAATGTAAAGTCAAAGTAATTACCTACAAGCTATTTCATACAATATTCTATAATATGTACTTACAAGAAATCAACGACGACGGTTGTATAAAAGTTAAGAAAAAAACAGTACTATGAACTCGAGAAAGCTCTCAGGGATACCAGGAAAGGGTTTAAGTTGAAAGCATCCATGCTTTACTTAACTTAAAGTGAACCGCGTGAATTACGATAAAGTAAGGTTGAAGTTAAGTATAATATAGCCGTAACGCTTCTCAACAATGAAAAATATAGATCTGTAGAAGCTTATTCAAGCTCTCACTATGGTATGTGCTGATGTGGCCGTAGTATAGAAGCTTAGTCTAGAAATATATTATAAAGTGGCTAAGTTATATTTAAGTAAACCACTTCACTATGTTTACGTTCGCCGTAAAATGTCGCTAAGACTTTTAGCTAAAATGTTTCCACGATGAAAATACACTTTATTATGTGGTAAATAAAAGTATTTCAAGATACTTGCTAGTTTATAGCTAGTTAGTGTGTATTTTTTTAACGAATTAGGTAAATTTGAAAAAAAAAAGTATCAAACGAAATATCTTCTCCCGCGGTTTCAGCCACCTTGAAAATTAGCCTATGAGCTATTTCAGGGTATTTAGATTTTACTTATAATAAGCATAAAATAACAATCATTATTAGTTTCGTCTTAGACCCAAGTAAAATTGCAGTAAAATGTCACTGTTAAATGTGGAAATAAATATTCGGTAGGTACAAAAATTTTATGCAACATTGAAACTAGCAAAATAATAACCAATTTAAATTTATAACAACTACAAAATATCCCGCATGCGAGTAAAACGTGACGTGAAAGTAAAGCTTGGTTGAGACTGCGCCACAGTAAAGTAAAAGCTGGAATAGTAACCTAGTTTTAAACGAACATCCTGATTTAAATACGAATTGATAAAAATAAAATAATGCTCAAAAAATTCAATAATCAACAAAAGAAAAAATAATGTTATATATTATAACAAATGTAATGTATTCTTTATGAATTTATCCAAAAATCTAGAAAATTTCAAGTCACTTTATATAAAGTGAGCAAAATTCATAAAGCCTGTTTTCATTTACATTCCAGAGGAAAATAATGGTATTTCCAAAATGATACTATGTTTATCTAACTAACTCACACCCACGCAAACTTTTAAATAGCCGTTATCAATTATTGAAACTGACGCTTATAATATTCGAAACCTTTCGAAATTCGAAACAAGCTAAAATAGTTTTTTATTAACTTAATCTATCTTCTTAAAATAAGAAATAGATATGGGAAGTGAATTAACTCTTATGTTGGGTAACATATTTTAACCATTTTAAAATTTAACTTGAATTACTGAAGAAAATCTGCAGAAAATCCTGAATAATTTAAAATTGTACTCTTGTTTCGAATTATTATCATTTCTTTTATATGGCAATGCAAAAAATTGCGAAAAATTACTCTGTTATTTATTCCTGGTCCATACAAATTTTGGGGTTGATGTAATGATGAAATTTTTTAAAGTTGCCACATTTTTTCAGTCTCTACTTTCGTTTACCAGACTCTAACGTCTGAGTTTATATTATACTGTGACCACTCCGAGTTAACGTGAAATGTTACTATGACGTAGAGTGACGTCATGATGCTGAGTTACATAGACTCTACGTGAGTTACGTACGTAAGCTGCATTCGTACGCTCTACGTCGTAAACTGGAACAAAGCAGCATGCGTTGCTTTGGTTTCTATTACTTTGTCAAGCTGTTGGTAATATACATCTGTCATTTTACGTACAGTATTACCCAACTGATAAGGCGCGTCGTGAATCTTCATTCGCACAGAAAAGAAAGTATGGCCCCGA
The DNA here is from genome assembly GCA_951394255.1 of Polyploca ridens. Classification (NCBI taxonomy): domain Eukaryota; kingdom Metazoa; phylum Arthropoda; class Insecta; order Lepidoptera; family Drepanidae; genus Polyploca; species Polyploca ridens. The sequence goes on along the minus strand of OX596249.1, from coordinate 16,801,102 downwards.
AGATTAACGAAAGAATGCTTAATCTTAGATCACTACTATAAGGTTCATAATACACTGCAGCTGTTAGTTCCGTCTCACTCGCAAGTGACGCCCCTACGCACGGCGCGCGCTAACATGGCGGCAGCTGCCGACCAATAGCGTTTTCCCTCTCAACGTCACTGACGAGGCCGTCCAACCTGTGTTTATCACTATTATCCACGACATAAACGTTACTCGCGTAATAAAAAACGGGCTGATGTATCTAGGCGCTACACTATGTGGTTTAGGCTTTATTTTTAGGGCTGTCACTTATTGCATTTTTGGTGTTTAGACTGGTCAACTACTTATAGTAATTTAGAAATATAATTTAAAGTTGTTATGCTTACAGCTTTTTAAAAAGCAGTGAAAAAGGAATCCAGCAAAAAGATTAGCGCAATTTTATTAGACTGCACAACGTCAACGGGACTTTTAATGTCTCTTGATAATCTTAAAAATTAATCGTAATAACTTTTCCAAATGCAATAATGTTACAGAATGTATGCCACGCATAATTTTGAATATTATGTTAAGGAGAAACATTTCCACATGTTTCCATTCATAAAATACATTTGAGATAAATTGTTTGCTGCATGTTACGCAAATTGCACATTTGCATACTCTTTTCAAAGAGGTTTACTGTTTAGGTTGCCATGAATCAGAAAGTTTGCTTTGATTAAATTCTTTCACAGTTTGAAGAAAAACAATACTTTTTCTGGGAAGTTTCGAGTCTCCTGATTCAAGGAATGCTGTGATTATTTGTACGGTACAGTTTCTACATTCATGCAGATTTCTCATGCTATTTCATCAATAATCTAGCACGGTCTGCATCTTTGGAGACTGATGGATCAAGTGTAGATATTATTGGGGACTACTAATGGAAATTCTTGACTGAAAGTTATATCGATATTCGATACTATCAAACGTCAAAGCTCTCGAACACCGTATTGCACTCCAACATTCTTATAAAGCAACTTGCCTGAATATGCGACGGCAGGCGTGCCATTCTATGTTCCTGTATACGAGTTTCATTCAAGTAATTGCCGCTTTGATGTCGGTACAATCTTTTGTGGTACTGTCGCACATTTTGTACCCATTACAGCATCGCAATGCTCTTTTGAACACACACCAAAGTGGTATTTTAAAATGTGTTTGGATTTCGAAACCCATAAGGAAAAACAGAGCCCTACTGCTGTTGCTCTGTTGTCTGTACGACTGTCTGTCTTTCTGCCTGTCTGAATGTCTGTTGTATGAAATGTCCGAGTGTATATGTTATGAAAAACATTCATATAACATTTTGATATATCTGTAGCAGTAGTCCTTCTTAAAATATCGCCCAAAATTTTGATCTTCAAGTTTTTAATTTGCGTAATATTTCCAGGGAATTTGATCTGCTATAATCGTTGGGAGAGACAATGGTTCCCTCAGGCATTCTGTGTAACTTTGCCGAGTTGAACGTTTGCCGTCTATTCAGTCAAGGACGGTCTGAAGCTGTTAATATTCCTCAGAATCGGTTCAGCGAGTTCAGGTAACAACTTTTTAGAAGCTATCATTTTCACGTTGAGAGAAATGTGTCTTGAAATTTAATATTATTACGGCTGCTTGCGAACTTGTAAAACTTGACGCGACTGAAAATTTATTGTTTTTAAATGTGCCGGATCTTCTTAGTGTTAACGAAGGTTGAAGTTAGATGTACTAATGCCCGGTTTCAATAAATAAAAACGAATCGTTTTGCTTACCAATGGTAGGTTTTCTTATTGCCAAACTGGGCATATAGATCATTTCGTGAGCTAATTTTACCAGTGATAGCTACTTCCATATGGGAGGGTCTGCTATGCAAAGCTTTGAGGTCTTTGCTTCATTATTAGTAAAGATATAAGAGTCTTAATTTTAATAAATCTTAACCGATACTGGTCCGTAAATTATTGAAACCGGGCCTAAATGGATGTAGGCCGTTTGTTACGTGTCATGTGTTCATGTCATTGTTTTGTACTTTGGTTTCATCTTACGATAACAACAAAACTTTTAGAATATACAATTTTTTCTGCGTAGATACCTAATTATATTCTTTTTAAAATGACGAATAACTATTGTGACAACGTAAAATAAACCTTAATATGTGAACAACTAAAACATTCTTCCTGCAACAAGCAAGGGTAAGCAAGGTCTATTTCAATGCAGATTGTTACTCATGCCTATTCATGGCAGCGTGGATAGCTCGACGGGATAGGCAAACATAATGGTACCCAGGTGTATGTTTATAGCAGAGTTGTGGGTCCATGTGGTATCAAAAGCTACGGAATTCTACGTTTCACATCATTTGTTTTTTATAATTCGTGAAATATAAAAAAAAAAATACCGACCAAGTGTGACTCAGATACGCACACATAGGATTCCGCAGAATAATAATAATGTTAACTAACTCAAATTGACTATGAAAATAATAGTAGACGCAACAAAAAAACACCATAATTAGACGTTACTTGTATGGTTTAGGGTACCGTTTATACTGACATACGCATTTAGTCCGGTGTGCTGTCCATGGAATCTCGGATCTTAGTTAAAGAGAGGCTAGAGGAGCTACTAATTACTGGCAAGGCGGAGGGAAAGAGGCCGAGATGCGTTGGTCTGACCAAATACGCGCTGCATTGGAAACCAGTGTGTGTGCTGCTATCCACACAGCAGAAGACCGATCCAGATGGCGAGCTATAGTCCGTGAAAAGATAACCCATAAAGGTCACGTCCCTCAGCAATGAGGCATTCGATACAAGAAGGAGGATGCATTTAGTAAAATGCTGTTATTTTGATATTACAAACAGACATTTCCATTTAATTTATTTGTGTGCATAGATTAAAACAAGTAGATACGAATGCAATTAATTTAAATGTATCATTAAAAGCGAATTGCATAGCATTGGGATATAAAACAGTAATTAAAACGTAATGATGTTATTTGTTAATATTGATACTGGAAATGTTAATTTTATTATAATTTAATCTGATGTTGCATGGCCATCGACGCAAATTTAATTTAGTATGTTATATATAACTAGCTGCCCGGCGCAATTTCGTTCGTTTGGTGCTACCCTACCCTTTTTTTTTTTTTATCGTTGGGATATCCTCATGGATACCCGGGCACTCCGGGGGGAGCGGCCGGGTTATGTCAGACTCCTACTGACTAAAACACGGCGTTCCTACATGTCGCTGCCGGCTGGATATACGGGGGCGCCGAAGCATTCGTCCGCGTATCCAGCAGTGACGGCCTGATCGGAGGCCTTCTCTTCGTCGACGGCAGAGACCGGAGCTCTTTTCTCCGGCGTCTCCTCCTGAGTAGCGTGCGGGAACACACGCTCCACTACTCGGGCCCGATGTTGATGGGCAGCAGACTCCCCCTAGTCCGCCACCCTTGGGCCCATGATGGGGGGAAGGTGGCTTAAAAAAGCCGCCCTCCGACGCCCGGTTCTCCTGCGGCGGATAGCCAGGGTGGTATTGTCCTCCCTGTCACGTTCCGCCGCCTCCTTTGCGAGCATAACTCGCTCGCAAAAGGAGTGGAGTGCGTCCCACGATCTCTTGCTGTCAACCACAGCGCGAACCACGCTCGGCAGCGAGAGATTTACCCTACCCTACCCTACCCTATCTAAACCATCCAGGGTGTCATAAAATTCTACTGCACGTGTGTTTGTCACTGAACTCCTCCTAACGGCTGGACCGATTTGAATGATTTTTTTGTATGTGTCGGTATCTAGGTTATATTATCGACTGCAGCGCCATCTGCCAGGCTGATTTGTGAATCTAAACCATCCAAAGCGCCACCCAAACGCATACAAAAAAAACATTCAAATCGGTCCAGCCGTTTAGGAGGAATTCAGTGACATACACACGTGCAGTAGAATTTTATGTATACAGATGTAGAATGATGTGCTAAGTGTCCTGCCCATTACCATTTCAGACGATGTGCGTGTCTAAACCATTTATTTAGACTAGATAAGACAATAAATGCTTTTTTATTGAACATAAAACATGATATAAACATAAAAAATATAAAGCTTATTTTACACACGCATTTTTATGTTACAACGTGCATGATTCTGGGCGTGTTCACTAACGAACCGAGAGTTTGCGGGACCGACGTTGTTTGCACATCTAACTCTAAAGAGGATTTCCCACAGTTTTAGAGTTTCATTTCTTGCTTATCCATCTTCTTTCTAATATTATAAATGCGAAAGTTTGTGTGTTTGTTGCCACTCAGCTCCGTAACAATTTGACAGATTTCGTGCGTAGGTACCTATCTAGGTAGACTTTGTACCAGGATAACAAGGATAAGGAATCTATCCTTATCCGGGTGAAACCGCGGGCTAGAAGATATTGTGTATCTAATATTCTCATTTGCTTGGATCATGTGTTAAATTTCATTCATTATACATAGGTATGTTTTGTTTTGGCAGTTTTAACATGCATCGTCATCGTATCCATACGTTTTCAACGAAAAAAATATTATTCGTCATTTTTAAAAATAAGTGTTTTAATATTTTTGAAATTGGAATTGTTTTAAAATTTTAGTAAATTATTATCTTTTGTTTATTTATAAGCTGAGGGTGCTAAGGGGGAGTAGCTCCCAATTGATTTTGTACCAAATGTAAATAGTACCAAACATTACTGAAAAATGATAGAACATATTTAAAGCTGTAAATATTTAGCTAGTTTGATTCCACTTTTGTTCTCTAAATGTTGAACTTTATGCGGTTATGATGAAAATGCACTGCGTTAGTAAAAAGAATCACATACTGCGGTCGTTATTAAGAGAACATTGAATTTTTTTTGCAACGTGCATCTGAATCGGCTCTAAACAAAAACTTTCCTATCCTATAGGAGGCTGCCCACCATACAACCAACTTTGAAATGGTTTTTTTTCCGCTTGTAACAGTGGTGCTGATTCTGTTGTTTACAACTAAACTAATTAAGTATCACTATATCTCTTTCCAACAAAGAACATAAGAAAAGGATATAAGAAATGTTGTCCTGTAAAATTAGTCCAATGCTTGTTTTCAATGTTTTAGTCGCCATCTATCGCGGTTACGACTAAATACCCACAAATGAAGACGGCAAAGACTTAATTTGACAGCTTTAAATACGTTCTATCCTTTTTCATCAATGTTTGTAAGGGACTAAAACTAGTTTAGTGCGATTTACAACATAATTGGCACCAATATTTTTCTAATTTTCTAAATCTGTCGTCAGTATCATTCAGATCAATAATTCCATGTCATCACAAATATTCTATCAAAGTCAAAAGTCAAAGTCAAAGCCATTTAGGCCCCAGAAGGGCACTTATGAAGGTCATATTTACTGAAGTTACCACCGGTTCGCAACTCGGCCTTCAACTGAGAAGAATCCGGCAAGAAACTCAGCAAGGTTACATTTTTTATATATTTTTTGGACAATCTGACTATGTTTGGCTTTTTTTTTTCCAAATAATTAAGAATAAAAAAGATATACCTAAGCATAGATACAGACGAAAAAAGAACAAGAAAATAAATAAAAAATAATAACCATAAAAATATAAAACACACAATTATTGACCTACTGGCTTTTGTATAAGCATGAGCAAGGTGCACTTGTGCAGAGTGCAGCTACCTACTTCCAGTCATCTTTATCTTCAATATAATCAGCTACTTTGTAATAAGCTCTTTCTTTCAGAACTTCTTTTATATGTGATTTAAATTTAAAATCCGTCATCTTGGTCACCGCAAGTGGTATTTTGTTATAAAAGCGCACACTATTGCCAAGAAATGACTTACGAACTTTAGCTAGTCTAAAATACGGAACAACTAATTTCTCTTTTTGTCTTGTATTTATATTATGAGTCTCCATTTTTGTTTTATACATTTCTATGTTTTTACGTATGTATATTATATTTTCATAGATATAAAGTGAAGGTACGGTCATAACGTTTATTTCCTTAAATAATTCCGTTAATGATTCACGAGCACCCATACTATAAATTGCACGAATTGCTCTTTTTTGTAATATAAAAATAGTCTCAATATCTGCTGCAGCTCCCCAAAGTAATACGCCGTAAGATAAAAAGCTATGGAAGTATGCAAAATAAACTAATTTGGCCGTCTCGACATTCGTCAATTGTTTGATTTTCCTAACAGCAAATGCAGCAGAACTTAATTTACCAGCTAATGATTCTATCTGAGGACCCCATTGCAATTTATTATCCAATGTGATACCCAAAAATACTGTTTTACTAACTAATTCCAAACTGATGCCATCTACTAATACCTGACTGTCTACTTGCACTACATTTGGAAGGGAGAATCTTAAACATTTAGTTTTCCTAGAATTTAATAACAAATTATTTACAGCAAACCATTTTGAGACTATGGCGTGAATATGAGGTTGAAGCCTAAGTAGAGTTTCTTATGAAACGTAACTTTGATCTTTACAATACACTGAGTAGGTATTTTCTGGATAATAAGAAAATATCGATAGGAAAATAAAAACATATTTAGTTTTTTGTTAAATGTGTTTATTTTCGAAGTTATTTCACCAATTGCCAATAAAGCTTTTATTGGAATACATCGCATAGAACCTAAAAATACTTGTGATAAAACGGGCGTATTTATCAAGATACAGAAGCCAAATATCAATCTTCGAGGCATATGATTGTAAAGTCACTTTATAAGTCACATTGTAATGCCCAAAGTAATTACCTGGTTCAAGCATCGATCAAATTCAAATTCAAAATCATTTATTCAAATAGACCTTCGCATGCACTTATGAAAAGTCTGACTGTAATACTCTAATATCGGTTCGGAAGGTTGCATTTGCTGAGAAGAGCCGGCAATAAACTCAGCAATTACTCTTTTCAAAACAAGCTTAGATTCATTACATAATATTTACATTCTAATCGCACTGACAACAATTGCGTGCCCCGGCGCGGCGACAAAACTACAAAGTAGACTGAATCTATCTCATCTCACTAATATTATAAATGCGAAAGTTTGGATGTTTGTGAGTTTGTGTGTTTGGATGTTTGTACCACAATCACGCTTCAACGTCTGAACGGATTTGGATGAAATTTGGCATACAGATAGAATATGTTCTGGATTAACACATAGGATACTTTTTATCCCGGTAATGTGTTCTGAAGAACTATAACTATATAGGTATATATATATCCTACTGTGAAATTTGGTTGGATGGATTTTGTTACTCAATCACGCCAGAACGACTCTGTATGAAATTAGATACAGAGATAGATTATAGTCTGGAATAGCACATAGGTTGCTTTTGAAAAATCGCACGGTTCTTATGTGATAGCATAACAATTATATCCCACAGGAACCGTGTATTTAAAAGTAGTTTCGTTGATGTTCGTGAAATAGAGTTGTAGCGCAATTTCCTCAAGAAGGCTTGACCAATTTACACAGTAACAAAAAAAGCCTCCGAAGAGGTTAAAATAAAAACAAAAAATTATTTTGGATAAACCCACGACTGTGTAATTAAAAAAGGATATGCTGAAAAATAATTTAAATCCCCAGATTTGTAGTCACTTTCTATAAGACAAAATTCTCAGATTTGTAGTCACTTTCTAAAGGATTCCGAGAATATTATAAATACGGGATATTTGTGAGTTTGGATGTTTGTATCGCAATCACGCTTCAACATCTGAACGGATTTGGATGAAATTTGGCATATCTACAGAATCTAATTTATTTGAAGAACTATAACTAAATATATATACATATTTAATATATATATTTTTTATTTTATTTTATTTTATTTTAAGATAAAAGGAAAACTAACAGCTAGGTACATAAAGTATAGATACACATAAAACAAAAAGAAGGCTAATTATAAGTTTTCACAGATATTATACATTACATAAATTTACAAACACAGCAGAAAGACGGACGAGCACTATATAAGAAAAGTAAGTAAATAGGTTTAGACTACAAGATAAAATCAAATAAAAGTGGGTACTAACATAAATTTAACATGCAAGATTCGATTACAAACACCGGATCGGTGAAATTATATACAAGTATGTAAAAAGAAAACTAACACTTAAGAAATCGCTTTTAAGAAAAGTATTTTAAATTTAACATTCGCTTCATTTGAGTTTCAGAGGTATTAAATAAATCGAAATCAAACTCTTTGGCGACCATGTTGTAACATCTGCATGCTCTAATTAAATAACTATTTTGCCTATAATTATTACGCGCAAATGGAACGTACAGGAGATTAGGTTTATTTCTCGGCAAGGAGTTAGGTGCGAGAATCCCCAGTCCTCCGAGCAGCTCCGGACAGTCGATCTTGCCGCTCGCTATGCTAAAAAGGTATGTTAAGTCCGCTATACGTCTTCTCTCTTGCAGTGGTAGTATATGAAACTTTTTGCACCGGGTATTATAGTCGGGCAAGAATTTCTTTGCGCGGAACTGTATGTAGCGCAGAAACCGTTTTTGGATGCCTTCGATGCGTGTAATATAAGTGTCGTATCTCGGGTTCCAAACCTGCGAGGCATATTCGAGGTGGCTCCGTACATACGCACAGTACAGAATTTTAAATGTTTTTATTGAAACAAACTCAGAGGACATTCTTAAAACAAATCCCAGAGCTTTCGAGGCCTTGCTGACAACACTATTGATATGCTCATCAAACAATAACTTTGAATCAAAGGTAACTCCGAGGTCTTTAATAGATGACACTCTTGTCAATGAGGTGTTTCTTAAAGTATAGTTACTGATGATTGGATGTGGTTTCCGTGTAAACGAACATACATAACATTTGGATGCATTTATATCTAATTTGTTATATGAACAGTAATTTTGAAATCTATCTAAGTCATCTAAGTCATATATCTGGGAAGTTTGAATGGATGGACGTGTGTTACTCAATCACGCCAGAACTGCTGAACGGCTCTGTACCGGTCTTTTTATCCCGGAAAAATGCACGGTTCTTATGTAATAGAGAACAATTGTAACATAAAGTTCTGTTCCCCAAATAGTTTAAAATTTAAAAAAAAATCTTAAAAGACCCACGACGTTGCAATTGAAAAAGGATATATGAAAATAATTTAAAATCCTCCGACTTAAAGTAGTAACTGTTTTATGATTCCGATAAAGTTTGTCAAAAGGTAAAAAGGTAAGGTAAGGTAAGGTGAGCATTAAGTTCTGTAAATCTTGGTATTAAGATTTTCTTGCGAAGAATGACATATTATCCTAAATAATAATGTTATAAATGCAAATGTGAGTTTGTTTGTTACGATTACACGCATTAACTACCCATGAGATTGTCATAAAATTTTGCACCTTACACCTTCAGCGGTACAAAAAAGATATAGGAGATAGTAGGGTACCCAGAAAAAAGGTAATGTTCCCTGAGGGATAGAAAAATAAATAAAAAATTTTTGGCGGTCCTGTTGACTAATTAAATATGTATGTATGTACAAACAAAAAGTATTACATCAGTTATCCGGTTTCCATAGCTCTACTTCGTTTGGGAATTTGGGATCAGATAGGCTGTGTGTAAAAAAAACGAGGTCGTCCGGCATAACAACATGATTATATCAGAAATACAGTTTTGTTATTCATCTTACTCCTTACACCACACACCTTACTCCTTATAATTTACTCCTTACACCTATCACCTATCACCTATCACCTATCACCTATCACCTATCACCTTACTCCTTAAACCTTACACCTCACACCTTACACCTTACTCCTTACACCTAACACTTTACTCCATACACCTTACTCCTTACACCTAACATTTTACTCTTTACTCCTTACTCCTTACGCCTATCACCTATCACCTATCTCCTATCACCTATCACCTATCACCTATCTCCTATCACCTATCACCTATCACCTATCACCTATCACCTATCACCTATCACCTATCACTTATCACCTATCACCTTACTCCTTACACCTTACACCTAACACTTTACTCCATACACCTTACTCCTTACACCTGACTCCTTACACTTTACTCCTTACACCTTACTCCTTACACCTAACACTTTACTCCTTACACCTTACACTTTACTCTTTACTCCTTACTCCTTACACCTGACTCCTTACACCTATCACCTATCACCTTACTCCTTACACCATACAGCTTACTCCTTACACCTAATACTTTACTCCTTACACCTAATACTTTACTCCTTACACCTAACACTTTACTCCTTACTTCTTACACCTTACACCTATCACCTTACTCCTTACACCTTACAACTAACACCTTACACCTTACTCCTTACAAGTGTAAGTAAAGTGTTAGGTGTAAGGTGTAAGGAGTAAAGTTACTCCTTACACCTTACACCTAACACTTTACTCCATACACCTTACTCCTTACACTTTACTCTTTACTCCTTACACCTGACTCCTTACACTTTACTCCTTACACCTTACTCCTTACACCTTACTCCTTACACCTAACACTTTACTCTTTACTCTTTACTCCTTACTCCTTACACCTGACTCCTTACACCTATCACCTATCACCTATCACCTTACTCCTTACACCTTACAGCTTACTCCTTACACCTAATACTTTACTCCTTACACCTAACACTTTACTCCTTACACCTAACACTTTACTCCTTACTCCTTACACCTTACACCTAACACCTTACTCCTTACACCTTACACCTTACAACTTACTCCTTACTCCTTACACTTTACTCCTTACACCTTACACCTAACACTTTACTCCATACACCTTACTCCTTACACCTAACACTTTACTCTTTACTCCTTACTCCTTAAACTTTACTCCTTACTCCTTACACCTGACTCCTTACACCTATCACCTATCACCTTACTCCTTACACCTTACAGCTTACTCCTTACACCTAATACTTTACTCCTTACACCTAACACTTTACTCCTTACTCCTTACACCTTACACCTATCACCTTACTCCTTACACCTTACATAAAAGGAGATAGGGTACCCAAAAAAAAGGTAATGTTCCCTGAGGGATAGAAAAATAATAAAAAAATGTTTGGCGGGCCTGTTGACTAATTAAGTGGTTTCTTCAGTACAAGCTCTACTTCGTTTGGGAATTTCGGATCAGATAGGCTGTGTGTACCCGCTTACCCGAACTACTTCTAACTAATCTTACTTGGATGGATGTTACTCAATCACGCTTCAACATAATAATAATCATTTTATTTAAAAATACACAAGATAGTAAGGATGTACATCTATATGGATTTGGATGAAATTTGGCACACAAATAGAACATGTTCCTGATACCTTACACATCCATACATTTTATCCATGTTATGTGTTCCTGTGTGATTATTTCCAAGGTTAATCACCTATCACTATTTGAAGAACTATAACTATGAAAAGAGTTTGTTTGTTTGTTCCGCCTCAACTACTCAACGGATCATAATGAATTTGGCATGCAGATAGTCTATGGTATGGAGAAGGACATAGTCTACCGCGGGTGAAACCGCGGAGGACAGCTAGTATTTAATAAGTAAATAAATAAGTGGCAAACAACCCCCACAAGCAGCACCTGTTCACAAGTATGACGCGTGTGGCAGCCATCGCCCTCCTCGCCATATTGGAGGGAAATGAGCGACCCGTCACACGATCTATTATTTCTGAAATAGTAAATCGATGCGTTCAGGCTAATAGAGATCCAAATTCTAGAATAAAATACTCAATTAACAAAAAATATTATTTGGATTTTTATAAAAACTACATTAATATTACGTCACGCTATAAGTTATGTGAATTGAGTGTGAAGAAAAAACAACAATAAAAAACTTACAAGAAGATTCAAGTAACTGGACTTCCTGAAATAAAATCAGTGTTGACTTGACGTATTTAATAAAGTATATTTTCGACAATTACAATAAACCTGTAGCACCCTAAAGCCTAACTTAAACGTACGCGGAGGTTTTTTGATGAAATTTGGTATTCAGCAGTCGGAGCACGATTCTGTTAAATTTCCCCAAAGATAATAAACATTCGGGCCAAATTAAACAGTTGTTTCGTAGGTTGGTGTATATTTTGTGCGGTTTTATACAAGTCAGGTTTTTACGTATTGTTTTAGTACTCCCCTCTGAATATATTACTTTTATTATGGAAAAGGTAATAAATTCATTGAGAGTGAATAGGGAATTAGCATTCTCTAGACGGGTTTAGTAATTTAAGATCTCGCCTGACAACTTAGCGAGATCTCGATTATTATCAACAGTATAGAGATGTTGTTTTTCCATTAAAAAATGCTAAATCTCAATGGAAGTGTAAACTATTTACTAATTAATAAAATAAAATAAATAAATAAATATCCTGGGACATTCCTCACACACGGTCATCTGATCCCAAACTAAGCAGAGCTTGTACTATGGTAACTAGATAACTGATATAATACATATACTACTTTTTGTTTTTGTAATTATATATTTGTTCATCGTTGTAATCAGTACTGTAATTGTCTATTTATAATTTTCAGCTTGCTAATCTTGTTGGGGTGCTTCTTGAACGATTGAGGTTAAATCGTTCAAGGGGTGCTTATGTTCACTGGTTGACTAAGAATTGTATTGTTGTGTAATTAAACTTTGTATACGCTATTTTTATGTTTCAAACTCCGAGAGGTGGAGACCTGGTGACCTGTAACACAGGTTTTTCAACCTACCACAGGCACCAGCGATCCACAACCAAAATCTGTATGTTTAGCGATGTCACAATATTTAAAAAAATGTCTGTATTTTGGTCTGTGGTGACAAATAAAGATTTTTATTATTATTATTATTTATTATAATTATGTGGTTTTTATAAATACATACTTAATATACATAATGACACCCAGACTCAGGACATATGTACAGACATGTTCATGCACACAAATGCATGTCCTGTGTGGAAATCGAATCCACGACCTGCGATGCGTAAGGTGAACCTTAACCAACTGCGCCAACTGGGCCGCCAAATTAGCGTATTGATATGGATTGTACGTAATCTTTATATACTCTGAGGTATGGATTAATAAAACAAAATTTTTGTGAGTGATTCTTGAAACCAATAGACGTTATTATAATCACCTGCGCGCTAAATATCTAATTATTAATTTGGGAATAACTTCTTAGGAAGCATATTTATCCTGCCATTAACAATAACTACATAAATTTAGCTAATTGTCCATATCGTCCTTATTTTATTAGGATACTAAGCGGCTCATGCACTAATTTACGACGCGTTTTGCTACAGCGTGAGTTTCTCAGATTGCAGAGGAATAAGACTATGATAATAAGACTATTAGAGAATAAGACTATTTCCTTAGCTCAGTACATTATAATGTGGGAAAATAATTCTTCGTTTTACAATAACGTAGGAGGGTGTATAACGTAACTATAAAGTAGGTATTACGTAGTGGAGTGTGAGTGGTGAGCCGCCACTTATCGCGCCACCTGGCAGTGGGCTGTAAATCGGTTATGTGAATTCCTGAAAGCGTTTTCTAGTCACACGTGGAATTAGTACCTGTGACCATCTGTGACATGACATTTTCATTCATTAACCGTGTTTCTCTCGTAGACTTTTATAATAATTTGGAAATACAACAAATATGTACAAAATACAATCTATAAATAGACAATTTCCTCAAATTTGCCGCTGCTTCCGATTATCCAAGGTTCCCAGGAGGCTGGCAGCGTTTCCTCTTTGGATATCCAAGCTGACGCGTTAGCGGTAAAAGCTCCTCGCCCGCTGATCACCGGAGGTCTCGATAAATTTTGATGACAAAGTGATTTGGAAATGACATACATGATATTTTTAATTTTGTTACAGACTGATTATTGTTCTTAATTATGAACGACTGAATCTATTCAAAATCAAAAGACATTTTCAAAAACCATTGTAGTATAGTATTAATCAACCAAAGAGCTTAACAATGGCTACCGTTTATCGATAAACGCTTGAATGGCAGCAATTTGAATATATGAATTCTGTTTAATCAAGTAAATGCCCCTGACTGTAAGTACTGTTGTCTGGCAAACAGTAGATAAGTCATTAATATATTTGATTACAATAACGTTTGATATATTGTATTGGATTATGTCAATATTTTTGACTCCTTTTATAATTCCATTTCGTAATAAAACGTTAGATGTAAATAAGTTTATATGTAATTTTATTTGATAAATACACAAAAAGGCACAAAAGTTGGTTGTATCACTAGGTACTCTCAAAATATGCGTAGGTATAATAATCTCGCCAGTTATTTTATTCCAACCCGAAAAATATGTTATCATAATATTAAACAGAAAAAAATCCAGCTAAAAATGTAATTTGGACAGTTACCCGTTTTCCCGTTTCTCGGGTCCTGTAATCACATTAGCATTTATTCTCTGAAGCAAAACAAATGTTCGGCTATGTAATTAAAATGAGATCTATTTTGTAGACAAAATTGTAGACAATGATTGTGAATCCCTTTTAAAAGCAGATGTTTTGTTATAGCGCTTTTATCGTGGCAACCAAATTCTAGATTCGGGGTTTGCCGCGTTCCCGGAAGAGAAAGCAGACTTGAGACCCACTTCCCTTCTGAATTTGTGTAATTACCACTATTGGCTAATCACTTATCATTCTGATATTGTGAAACAGAAGCCTATTTACAGTAAAAAAGCCTAATTCAAGCCCTTAGGCCGTCATCAAGAAAATTAGCTTTGTATTCAGGACAACGGTGAGGCTCAGTAAATTAATTTCAGGAAATTTGGCCGAGCCTTGAGAGTTGGAACGACTTGACGACTTTGTCCGACAATGTTTAGGGCATAATAATTTAAAGCTTAATTACTCATCTCAATTGTTTTAGAATTGATTATTACTTGTGTAATAGAGTTAGTATGTAAGTTAAACTATATCCAGCTTATTACGTGAGAGGTTTAAAGCAAGTCTAGCAAAACCCAGGTTTTAAATATATCCATCACTTTCTAACGTCATGTAACAAAAAGAGCCGGGGCTATCCTAAAACCTTGGTTAGTATACTTTTTTTTATTAAATGGGCTTACGTTTGGCCACTGACCCGCCCATAAGTGACGATGACGAAGCCTATGATGGAACAAGCCTACCCAGAAGAAATTCACTCTAGCCTTGAAAGACTTGGCTTTAACATGAGATAATTGTGATGGACGTGAGAAATTGACGGATATATTTAAATCCTGAGTTTTGCTAGACTTGTTTTAAACCATCTCACGTATAAAGGGGTAGTATTCTATGCCATAAATTGTGATAAGATATTTTTACAAATACATAAAGTTATATTTTTTATACACTATGCATGAGTATGCATTATTCTAGACCCTATTGAGTTCATTAGTTGAATGTATGTTACTTTATATTTAACTAAAAGTGATTCTCTTTTATTAGGTATTTAGTGCGTAACTTATTATTGCCATAAACATCTTATCAAAAATATATTTATTTGCAAAACTACTCGATAGGTCAAACAAGTCTTATTAATCCCGACCTACATCAAAACCTAGGCATATCATCATCATCATCATCATCACCATCATCATCAGCCTATAATGTCCCACTGCTGAGCACAGGCCTCCTTTCACAAATGAGGGTGAAAGGGAAAGGGCAATACTCCACCATGCGTGCCCAATGCGGATCGGTGGAGGTAGGCTACTGGTCAACCTACTGTTGGAATTTTTCAAGCCGCCTAGGAGGCCTCCAACTAGCTTAACGACTATCACAATTACGTGATAACCGGGACCAACGGCTTTACGTGCCCTCCGAAGCACGGAAACGCTCGATTTGAAATACCACTAGGCGGTCACCCACCCAGGTATCGACCACGACAGGCGTAGCTTAACTTTGCCGATCGATTAAGAACGGCTAATCATGCTACACCACGAGCGCTTATATAATATAAGTATTTACTGAAACTTAACACCTATTCAACCAATCCCATAAAACCTATATAGTTGCTAATGACCGGATAGTACCCTTGAGACTTCAATTTTACTTGAGCCGGGCACCATCACTAGTGAAATTAAGGGTCTGAGTAATAAATTAACAGCCATTATAAACTGAACCTTCATAAAGACAGTATGAAGGACGCTATGTAGGTGAAATGGTCGGTACTATAGTTCATACTTAAATGGGCAGTCAGTTGAGCAAACTTAATAATTCAATTTGAATTAATGATAGGTCGGTTATTGCTGGAACTATCGCAGTGATCTGTTGTAGTGTTTTAATAATATTGCAATAAACGTGTATTATTCTGAGAAATAATGTTAGGTTGCTACATTCGGATCGTTATTGTTAGTGTATGTTTATTTAGTACGATATCTATTGTTATTTTTTGTTTGACGATGAGTCTTATCAATTTATTTTCTTACTATTTTTTACATCGTTACATTATTCTGAGATGTAACATGAGGAGGATGAGCAGTTACTTTTATTAGTATACGTTGCTGATTCTGTTGTTTACAACTAAACTAATTTAGTCTCACTGTGTCTAACAAAGAACATATGAAAAGGATGTAAGAAATATAGTCCTATAAAATTAGTCCAATGCTTGTTTTCAATATAAATTTAGTCGCCAAAGTAAGTATTTACCAAAAGATTTTGTAATTTAGTTTCATTGTCTACGTCAACGTTTTTGAATCGAGGAAAAATCCCTGTAGATTAGTAATGCGGAGGAATCCAATTCCGCAATTAGTAAGTGATTTTGCACTGATTAATAACAGTACCGACCAATCAATGCATCTAAATGATTAGTGTGGCCTTGACTTAGCTAATCAGAGCGCTTTGTCAGTGGTGGCGAATTGGCGGAATGACGATAAAAAATTACAACTCGTAGACTCGTAGCTCGAACATAACGGAATCGGTCATTGGATATTACCGCGTCCGTAACGAACGTACAAGAGATTCATATCTATTAATTAAACTTTATAATTTGACACAATAATTGTATTCGGAATGGAAATTCTGTTTATCTGCATGATATCTGTCATAGCTTCATTGAGCTCTCGCATGAGCCGGTTTAATTCCGTGACAAAATGTTTGCACGATTCATTTATTTCTTTGTTTGTCCGTTGTGCCGAGTGTCATGATATGACAAATTAATTCGAAATGGAAATAAGTTTCACACTGCCAATTTGTATAATAAATTGTCAGACTTTATTAATTGTTTCGGTAATAATGAATTTAAAATTTGTAATTTCATGTTATTGGGATGGATTCAATTTAATGAATTGATAGATAGTATACTCATTCAGTATTAATCTTCAAATACCTCTGCTTTTTTACTGTGGCCGAAGGTGTTAAAAGCACACAAAGCCTACCAGGAACTGGCTGTCAAGTGCATCTGTCGGAACTACTCGGAACATATCGCTTAGGTGCTTACCAACAGATTTTCAACTTGAGAGTAGTAGCCAGCCAGGTGGGTACAAACTACCCCTACCACCGTGCTATGCTTTCCTTCTGATATTTTCTTTCACCGAAAGTTCAAGCTCAGTGTAGGATTCGAACCCGGACCTTCGTCTTGGCATCGACGTCAACCACTGAGCTATAATCGCTATAAAAAAGTACCTAAAAACTATTAACACTATGTATAAGGAATCAAATCCCCAGAGCGCAACAAATCCTAAACAGCTAATTCTCCAGTGAATGTTAAAATTAGTTTCAGTGAAACCATTACCGGGGGAGAGTGTCGGAACAAGTTAACGTTCTGATTAAACGGAGACCGCAACTTGCACCTAGTCAGTTTGTAGCCGACAGCTCAAAACACCATTGCTAGAACTGATTATGAAAAATCATATAGCTAAATCCCGTAATTTTTTTTCTGAAGTCGTTAGTTTTCTTCAATTTTATTTTGGTTGTAATTTATGCGCTTCTGCCTTGCAGTTTAACCCGCGACACAATGTTCCATGTTCTAGTCCAAAGTATAAACTATCTATGTGCAAAGTTTCATCCAAAACTGTTCAGTGATTATACCGTGATCAATAAGACAAATATTTGCATCAAAAATTTACAATATAATGAAAACTTATGCGCCTTCATAACTTCTTAACCATTGTAACTACTAACACACTATCCATCTTATTAATAAACAAGGTGTAAGTCAAGTATAGTTAAACCTAGGATTAAAATATATCCGGCACTTTCTAATGTCATATAAACAAAAAGAAATGAGGCTATCTTAATACCTGGTTATTACAAGACTGACTTATGGGAGCCTGAAAATAAATGGTCATTATTATTATAAACTAATGCGATATTAATTAAAATGTCTGTCTGTACTCGAAGTTTTTTTTTTAAATTACTTCAAAGATTTTTGTAAGTATGCCAAAAAAAAAATATATTTCTTTAATCAAAATCTTACTCAAAAGCATACGAGATGGATATTTCAAAAACACCAGACTAAATGAAGCAATCCACTTTCTACAATCCTTGATCAATCACTACACTTTGGGCGCGGTTATAAATGGTCGAATTTACCTCGTTCTCAACATTTTGCAGCAAATTTCGACAGGGCACGATAAATCTCAGTGAGGGTTTCAGTTTTACGATTCAAGGTCTCTTAATTAAAAGCCCTGACCCTCCAGTGGTTCCTAAAGCTTTAATCTTGATAGTAGGTACTAATAAACTCACATAGTTCGACGATGCAAACTGTTTTAAGGGTGTGTGAGGGAATTTTGCTTGTGTAGCGATAGCCCTCTAGGGAGTGACCGAGAGTTGAGAATGGTCCATAAAAAATCTATATAACCTACGAACCAAGGAGGGTAAAATGAAAATATTTATCAGATAGCTTCATTGAGATTTCTAGTGAGTGGCTTTGAGAATGCTATTTCATTGGTGACGTAGACTGTATTGAACATGTTTTTGGTTTTGATATTATATGTTCTGTAATATGAAAATCAAAGCTTACTCTGCGACTAGAAATAAAACCAAATGAATCAGATTCGGTCAAGACGAACGAGAAGACATTCGGGCACAAGAAGCTTTTTTTTCGATCAGAAACACTGAAAAAAAATGATCTACAAAACTAGTTATGTAAGTTGACGTTTTGTTGTCGGGAAACTAACTTTAGTTGTCGGGAAACTAACTTTAGTTACATTTAATCAAATAATTTAGTAACGAACAAAAACTAGTTTAGTTCGCAAGTCACTCTGTTTAGGTTATTGGTCGTCAAATAAAATTTTGTAGTCACTTGTAGTCCATTTTTTTCAGTGAATGTTGTGCAGTCCGTTATAATGTTTAACTAAGGTTTTTATTTAAAAATAATTCTGGATTTGACTCACGTTATACCGCATTATCAGCAAAACAATAAAACTTATTGAATGCATTCGCATTGGTTTGAAAACTCAAGTTCAAAAGATAAGAATTAAAGCGGAATCAGACGCTGTTTAGTTCCCAGTACGCGGTTCTCTTAGCAAACTCGTTTCAAAAGTTTGCCTTGAATCTTACTTGCTCTATGAAGGCGAAAAAGAGTGCAGTAGATAGTAAAGGTGCTGTTTACGAGAGTGGCCTCCAATATTGTAATTATACTGAGTTTAACAGAAAGGGTATATACATCCGAAGGGGGTGAAGACTACATCAGATACAGACTCTCTATAAAAAGTTTCAGCTCAAAATAAATTATTAAAAAATTCTAACCAAATTTTTGCATTCAAGTTTAATGAATTAAAATCATAACCAACATGTCACCGGTCAATGAGGGTCATTATCATTCTGCGTCCCTTGCATAATTAATTAATATAACATTTTATCTTCCGCGATCTGTGCGCCTAGTACCAAAAAAGTGGATTACTGTAATGTATAAACACTTTCCGTTACAGCCTGTATATTCCTAATCTCAGCCTTCTTTTCTACTTTTGGTTGGCGGTTTAGGTTTTTGGTTATTACTTACTTTAAGTGCAACAAATATTAATACATGTTATTGAAAACAAAGACATACAGCATAACATGATATCTATATGAAAATATTAGAAGACTAGCTGTTCCGCGCGGTTTCACTCGCGTTCCCGGGATATAAAGTAGCCTATAATACTCGGGGATAATGTAGCTTCCTATCAGTGAAAGAATTTTTCGAATACGACTGGTAGTTCCAGAGATTAGTCCGTTTAAACAAACAAACAAACAATCAAAAAAACTCTTCCGCTTTATTATAGTAGTATATAGATAATCGTGGCCGACTGAGCACAAACATTATTGAGTCGAAACTGGACTACTATACATATATTTTTATAATGGAAAGCCATTAAATGAACTGATCTAACAACCTTTGGCCATCAACCATGACATTCGCTATATAATAATATAAATAAGCAGTGATTTTATTCCAAAGGAGCAGGACTATCCTAGTTACCTGTAGCTGCATAGTCACTGCTGTCATAATACAATCACAAATTTTAAAAAGTGGGGAGAAGTTGGCTACTGTTGGAATGCCAGTTGAATTCTGGACATCACATGCATCATAGCACTGAAAAGTATATCGTGCAACTATTGCCAAATTGCCTCTATTATTTAGTTTGGATGGCATGATGAATTATTTATTAATCCATTAAGGTTTTACGCAGGTGGAAGGATCAGCTCCGAACATGTGACTAGTTTTGAAAGTTTTATAATTCATTCTTCTATTTATCGAACACCTAAAGTCCATTTACTATGTGTTATCCCATTTCAAAAGCAACAACTACTCATAAATAATTTAAAAGAAGATAAAACAAAGTCATGTACTTGGTTTTGAAGTTGGCGCTTGTAAAATAGTTGATGATTTTTCATAATCAAATAATAGGTATTTTAAAATTGAGCTATAATTAAATAAAATTCTGAATAATAAGATAATCTAATATTAAATAAGGAGTTAATTTAAATATTGATAATGATAATAACACTTTTTAAATTTAATAAAAATCCTACAATGATCATCAGCTTTTGTTGAAGGAAAACATCGTGAGGAAACTATAGGACTGTGGTAGGGTACTTTGTAGTACTTGTCTCACCATTGTGTTCCGGCTGTTGCACTTGAGAGCCAGTATACTTCTAGGCTTGGTGTACTTACCACCTTCGGCCACTTCACCGTTGTGAGATTCTTTTTTGAATTCTCAAGAACTTTTCGACCTGTTGCTGACCTTTCTACCACCGCACCGCTCGCCGACGATGTGGAGTTTATACCTCGAGCCGCGTCAGTCGTCCACACAAAGATTTAGTAGGACGTTCTTACTGCGGACCATTGGAATGTGGAATAAGCTCTCCATCACGGTTTTCCTCAGCGCTACGATATAGGGTTCTTCAAGAGGGGCGTAAAAAGAGCTCTTCAATGTTGGCAACACATAGGCTATCCCCTGGTATTGCAAATGTCTATAGGCGGCGGTGACTACTTACCATCAGGTGGACCGTCAGCCTATTTGACAATCTATAGACATAAAAAATATAAAAGATTGTGGACAAACACAAACTTATTCAAAGTAAAAAAAGGGCAAACTTTAACAATTCCCCGGAAACATATAAAGTAACGCTACACTAGTAAATCTCGTTTCGTTTTCTTGTTGGTCACAAGTTAGAGATCAGTTTCAGTGTTGCCAACCCCAATCTAGACTAAAACTGCAAAGAAGCTTTCAAAAAGCTGTAGAAAACTGTAGATTTCTACTTAAAGACCTGTAAATCTACAGCTTTTTATTTTGTATTATTTAATAGCCACTAAATACCAATAAAACAATATAATAAAGTAAGAAAATAATACTTTTATTCGTAAATCAACATTAAATTTTAACAAAACACTATTTCTACTAAAACTGCCTCGTTTTCAATTTGCACACATACTCTTGATGTTCAGTTTCATCATTAAATATCTTTATATGGTCATTGGTAGCATTATATTGAACTCGAAACAATTTTTAATTTCTGATTTTGTATGTAAATTGCCTTTATGGTAGTGGTAGATAGCTAATGCGGGTTACGCAGTGAATTAAATAGATGCCGCCAGCATTTTAAAGAAAAAACTGTAGATTTGGAGGTCTGAACTAAAAACTGTGAAGATATCGAAAAAACTGTAGATCTACAGTTAAAACTGTAGAGTTGGCTACGCTGGTTCAGTGAGAATTCCCTGCAATATCCCAGGATATTTATTTGTGGTCTATACTGCAGCCACTGTGAACAATGTTTATGTTAAAAGCATTTTGTTGAACTTTGTATCGTTTTTTACCTTTAAAGTCGATCGGCTGGGAATAGTATTTTGTTCGTATATTTTCACTATAGGTACATGTCGTTGGTTTGCAATAATATTAGTATTTCGTGATATAACTTGAGAATTCGTTATGGTTGATTTATATCATGATATTGGAAATATCTGTAAGGATTGTCAAAAAATTCAAAACTGAAAATGACAGTTTAATAAAGTGACTTTTTCTCGTACCGTTGAATCCCTCACTACGCTCAGGATTCTATCTTAGAGTCACTCGCTAAGTTTGTGATTCAATTCTAGAATCCTTCGTCTGCTTGAGATTACAACTCAACACTTAGAATAAAAACGAACTTTGCTTGCACAAAAACTATTTCTGGACCGTTTATCACCTAGTTAAAACTATCCATCTACTATTAAGGCGATATATATTAAGGCGATATACTTTTAAGGCGATGATAGCTCAGTGGTAGTGACGTCGGATACCGAGATGAAGGTCCCGGGTTCGAATCCTACAATGAGCTTGAGCTTTCGGTGAAGGAAAACATCGTGAGGAAACCACAGCACGGTGGTAGAGTACTTTGTAGTACCCGCCTGGCTGGCTACCACTCTCAAGTTGAAAATCTGTCGCCAAGCACCTTTCGGTGTGTTCCGATAGCTGCACTTGAGAGCCAGTTCCTTCTAGGCTTTGTGTGCTTACCACCTTCGGCCGCATCATCACTTACCATGGTGAGATTGCGGCCAAACACAGGCCTATAAACAGTATAAAAAAAAAAAACGTTTAATGTTTTACTGATAATGAAAGATAAGTAAGTACCATCCACTCTTTTATTTTAGGTCTGTAAAATACACACAGACAAAAGCTTGTAATTTATTACGGAGCATTAATTTCTGTCGCTGTGGCGAAAGGATATCACGGTTTCACAAAATACGGCTTCTAATGAGATACAGCGAAATTATATTGTAACGGCAGAGCTTTGAATGGGCGAAAATATATCCATTTCATAATCATTTATTCAAGTACGTTTGAACATGGCACGTGTAACTTAAGGCCTTTCAAATTATGTGATCACTTACTTTTGTCCCACGGTTTCTCCCGCACTCCAGGGATAGGTAAGTTACTATCTGGTCTATAAAATCATCATCAGCCTAAAATGTCTCTGAGCACAGACGGCCAACCACAAGCTCTTTAAACAATACATTATTATAACCTTGTCTTTTGTCTTTCTTTGACATACGACGTCAAAACAGGTCAAAAGACAAATAGGGTTATAATAATATTGTTTTATGAGCTTGTGGTTGGTCCACTGAGGGCGAACCACAAGCTCTTTAAACAATACATTATTATACCTTGCTTGTCTTTTGTCTTCCTTTGACATCCGACGTCAAAAAAGGACAAAAGACAAATAAGGTTATAATAATATTGTTTTAAGTGCTTGTGGTTGGTCCACTGGTCTCCTTTCAAAGTGAAATTGCATGGGCACATACTCCGCTGTGGATCGGTGGAGGAAGGCTAGTTGTCAACCTACTGTTGAAGTTTTCAAGCCGTTTAGGAGGCCTCCAACTATCATCACAATGGGACCAACGACACAGAATAGATAATCGTACTCCAACGGGTTAAGTGCCTTACGAAACATATCTTAAGTAAGTCATGCTCACTTTAAGGCCTTTGCTTGCGGCGGCGTCGTGTGACGGGTCGCTCACTTCCCTCCAATATGGCGAGGAGGGCGATGGCTGCCACACGCGTCATACTTGTGAACAGGTGCTGCTTGTGGGGGTTGGTCTGCTTAAGTTTGCCATTTATTTATTTACTTATTAAATATAGATTCAGTCTACTTTGTAGTTTTGCGGCCGCGCCGGGGCACGCAATTGTTGTCAGTGCGATTAGAATGTAAATATTATGTAATGAATCTAAGCTTGTTTTGAAAAGAGTAATTGCTGAGTTTATTGCCGGCTCTTCTCAGCAAATGCAACCTTCCGAACCGGTATTAGAGTATTAGAGTCAGACTTTTCATAAGTGCCTGCGAAGGTCTATTTGAATAAATGATTTTGAATTGAATTTGAATTGAATTGAATTGAAAGAAGGACAAACTGACAAACATATTTTCGCTTTTATAATATTGGTCCTAGATTTTAGATATAAAATATTTTTATCACAGCCGGTTTAAATGTTAGTACAATACGGTATCTTAGGATATTGCCCCTATTTAATTTAAAAGCAAAATCATTCTTCTCAACCTGTCGATTAGCTATCAAGCACCTACTTGACTATATCAATAGGAGCCAATAGCTCAACGACCCTCACGAAGTTATCAATCTAAGTGGTGAGAGGTTCAAACGACTTCGCGTCAGGCAACGGCTTTCAAGGGTTGATCACTTGTGACCTAATCGTTCTGCGTTAGAATGGAGACTGACTTTTTTTGTATATACTTATATTCTTTGCTTTTTCATCTTAAAGAACCATGAAGATTATAAGAAGCTCTGAAATAGTATTGAATTTTTTTTTACCCAAAATTACGAAAATTATGTCTAACTTGCAAACCAAATTCGCAATAATAATTTCTCGTACAAACATAGATTTATGGTAAGTATTAAAGAAACATGTTGTCGAAATCCCACTTATACAGGGTGTAACGGAAACTGTATATACATTACAGTAATCCACTTTTTTGGTACGAGGCGCACAGATCGCTGAAGATAAAATTTTATATTAATATTAGTAAGGGATGCAAAATGACAATGACCCTCATTGACCGGTGACATGGTGGTTATGATTTTAATTCAAAAAACTTGAATTAAAAAATGTTGTTTGAATTTTTTAGTAATGTATTTTGAGCTGAAACTTTTTATAGAGAATCTGTACCTGATGTAGTCTTCACCCCCTTCGGATGTATATACCCTTTCCGTTACACCTTATATATACGGACACAACCTTTCACGTCTTCGTTCATTATGCGAACTGCAAAGGAGTGGAATTCACTTCCAGGGTCTGTGTTTCCAGACACCCCTTTAACTTGAAGGCATTCTTCAAGGCCTGAGTGAATAGGTATTTTCTAGGTAAGCGTGTTACATCCTCAGCGACTTTTATATTTCGATGGCTTTGTCATAACTTTTCCTTGGGTTAGTGCAGGACGGCCAAGCAAGTCCATTTAACAATAAAAATATACCGCGATCAGAAGCTAAAATGCGAATATGAATATAATCTTAGTTAGCAAGGCACTAGATGAATCAAGAAAAAAAAATACGTAGTTTCTCTCATACAAATGAGAGTGAGACCGAATGGCAATCAGCACGATACATTCGGGCAAAAAGTAATGACTTAACGTACAAATTGCAATCCGCACTCGATACCCTTTGAAATGTTTATGACGGATCTACCCAAGGGAACGATTTTTCCAATCGAATCGTATTACGATGTATCGAGAAAATTTGCCGATATCCGAACTGTCAATTTTAGAATTTTTATAGTTGCTTTGATTTTGTTCAGACAAATTGCGTAAGAATTCAATCTTTGATTATGATGATTTATGATAAATCGAATTTATATCAGAATATTATATTGACAATTATTATAATTTAGTTTTAGTATTTCCTTAGACTTGTAAATAAAAAAAGATCTGAACAAAGGAATTCAACCGTAAGTAACAAAATAAATCAACTAATAGACTTAATTACTAAACGGAACACAAAATTATAGAAATTCGTCATCGGATCCTCATCCAAGCAACGGAACTACTCGTACTAATTGGCTCCCCTCTAGATTCGGTAGAAGCTCTCAAATTATTTATGATGGGTTTCCAGGCTCTCCCAAACTCCCAAAACTGCTCTAACTTTAAATTCTAATGTCATAGTATTTCACGTTGCGATGTATTTTGTTTAACTGAGTTTGCATGCCGTAAGTTTCATTTAATATTTACTGATATTTTGCTTCAAAGAAAATATGCACCTGCACTTTTTAATACTCATTTGAATGGTGTTATTGTATTATATATATTATACCTGTAAGGGCGGGTTATTTGATTTAAATCAAATAATGTTGCTTTTTCTTGCATATCTGTGTTTAATTATTATCGTCAAGGGCGTCGCCAGCCGGAGGGCAAGTTTTGAACAGGATGAATTGTAGGTACAGTCAAGAGCACTGCAGCTTTACACTTGTTTAAGCCCATCACAGACGCAGCTTTAATATATATTTGTCGGAGTCAGCGACAGCCAAGCGATACAAACACCACGATTAGGGTTCAGTAGTATCGGGATTCGGTGGGCGCAGTGCAGGCAATAAAACAACGTTATACCATCGCTTCGTAAAAGTCCCGTATGAGGAGAAGAAGTGACGCAACAAACTCCTCACGGGCCCAACGTGTTTATTACGTTATTGTTACAACATAATATTACAATTAAATAATCACTTCACTACACTTTACTTCACTTCACACATGTACAGTCTTAAATAATTACAGGCTACAGAACCGGCTGTAATAATGATTGCACTGAGATGTGTACAGCTCGAGCGCTTGTGATAAACTAACTATCCCAAAAGCAATACGCTTCCCCTTATAAACTCTGTTATTCACGTTATAGTCAAATCAATGTTCTTAATATTACGCATACCCTCATTAAGTCTGTTATTTACGTCAAAGTCAAATAAGTGTTGCTACTATTTTACCCAACCCTTGTACCACGATACTATCGTAATCCAATTGAGTCCGACCAACGATCTAACTCTCCGACACGGCCATCCTGCGAATCACACGTCCTCGTGTGAAAAGCTCTACCAGATGTACCTGAAAATAAAGAAGTCCAGCACAGTAACTAATAATTTCACTCGGCCATTCCTGCCTAAACTTTCGAGCTATTTTTGCTATCAATCACTTCAGTTTAATCATTATACTAACGCTTACTCCTACTGATGAATGATAAAGTTTCAATCTCGAAAGTCAACACAGGCAAGCAGTAAGCACAGTTTAGACAATCCAAATTTAACGATTACTCAGATCAACAGTCATACAGCTCCACCAAGCACGTTTACTACCTACGTCCTATCTTCTAGGCAAGAATAGAACCCAAAACCATTGCTTATAGAATATTCACGGACTACTCCGTCTCCACGGAAATTCGAAATCTATGGTCTCCACGCTGTACAAGTGTTATGGAAACAGCCACCGCGCCGTTAATAGTTTTAAATGGCCTCCAATGGCCTCCACGCCTTCCATCTAACTGGCCACCACGCCTTCCAGATAGCCACCACGCCCTCCAGATAGCCACCTCGCCTTCTGAACAACTGTCTAAAGGACCACCTCGTCTCATTTAGATAAGCCTTCACGCCTTCTAGATAACTACTAATTCTGGCAAAAAGCATACGGCCTTCCGGATGGTAGCCGGTTACCGCAGCCTTTGGACGCGTGCAGCACCAGGGGTATCGCACGCGCGTGCCGACTCTGCAGAAATCTCTTCTGGATTACCACTAATTCTGGCAAAAAGCATACGGCCTCCCCGGATGGTAGCCGGTTACCGCAGCCTTTGGACGCTTGCAACACCAGGGGTATCACTCGCGTGTGCCGACTCTGCGGAAATCTCTTCACCTCTCCTTCCAGATGGCCACCAAGCCTTCCGGATAACACCGTCGAAATGGCCACCTCACCTCATTTAGACAATACCGTGTAAATGGCCACCTCACCGTTCAGACAACCTAACCTAACATAGAACCATAACAGTCAACACAACGTTGAGATAGCTTGTAGATAGCTCACCCAGCTATTCGCTGCTGATTACATACACACAGATACACAACCAGTATTTCATAAACAGAGATCCCACTATCATTTTCATCCAATAAATATGGATCCACCTCGGCAGCCACTCACGCAACTCAATAACCCTATAAGGTTCTAGATTTTGTTTGATTCCACCAAAGATTTTCCGAGCGAGCTTAATCGAGCTATGCTCGGAATTTCTCTACATGACAGGGTCCGCAATGAGAACATTCGTAAGAGAACGAAAACGACAGAGATAGCTCGTAGACTTAGTAAGCTGAAGTGGCAATGGGCAGGCCACATCGCTCGAAGAGCCGATACCCGCTGTGGAAGAAAGGTTCTCAAGTGGCGACCACATACTAGAAAGCGCTGAGTGGGACGCCCTCCCAACAGGTGGACCGACGACCTGGTCAGAGTCGCTGGGAACCGCTGGATGCAAGCGGCCCAAAAGCCCTTCAAAGTGGAAGTCAATGGGGGAGGCCTATATTCAGCAGTGGACATCCATAGGCTGATATGATGAATGATTTTCCATTAAAATAATCTTTCACAGAAAATGTAAGTCACTATAGCCTTCTTTTCTTTCAAATCTTGCTTTATCAAGTTTGCGTTAGCATTTAGCACTATCTATCAGCCTGTTCTTCTAAATTAACTGAACTTCACGATCGGCCAACGTTAATAAATTTAGGGTTCTAGTTACTCTACTTATCACTAACTCAAGTAGAATGCCTGAATGACTAAGAATTTCGCTATTTATAGACAGCCGACAATATGAACTCAAGTTTTACCACAATCCTTATCACCTCTGGTACGACTAATTTCACTCTGAAGATGAAGTCAGGGCTTCTGATACTACATTTTAATTCACTTAAAGCTTCCTACTATGCATTAGGCTCCAAATAAAACTCTACTAGGGCTTTACAAACTTTGAGAACGATATCTAACTGTATTTATCTTTACATTGATTCTTCATAAGCTCTTCATTGAACTCTACATGAAATCTACATTAGACTCCATTCTAAATTATAGAAGACGTTAAAACCATGAATTAACTATTCGAATTCAAAAGATTCGCATCAATATTGGGATAGTAACAATACTAGGACCGCATTAAACACAAAGGCCAGTCCGTCAATCCTGACTCAACAACCAAAAGCTAACTATCTCAGTCACGGTGCTACCCCTCGCGAATGGTATAGGTACTGCGCATAAAAAGCTATAGCAATCCGAAACATTTACTAAGCGGTATCAGTGTAATTTTATTGTCGCTACTCAAAATATCTAAATCAGGAGGAAACTATTGATTGGTAACTCTTTTGACTCCGCGTCTGACTAATGCGATATAAACTACCAATTACCACAGTTACAGACCAAATACAAAAGTCAGTTTTTGAAATTAACTTTACGACTAATGAGGTTCATTGAGTCATGACCATCTTTTGGAACTTTACGAGTATTTCTCTAACGTAGTGGTGTTCAATAATCTCTTACAGCTAAATAACAATCGCATTATCAAAGTAAATTAATTCAAAACTAATCAAAATATCGTATTGGCAAGAGGCAATAAGTTAGTGAATGTGAACCTTCTCAGTTGACTCTACTAGTGCTCTACACTTTTTCCTTTTTAACAAATAATAAAAGCTGTCCAGAACTGAACGTAGGTAGTCTACCACTATGCTAAGTCAGTTACCGCAGCTCTTAACCAACATTAAAATCAAAATAAAAAAGTAATGTATTCAGTTTAGACCCTGTTGCCTACTTATGAACGTTAAACAGCTACATGTAGTTGAATCTACCTCATCTGGACTACACTATCTTTCAATTGACCAGTGACAGCAAAACGCTCAATCCTTTGACTGTTTGATGATCCGCGCGGGCGAGGAAAACAATAGAAATCAATTGTTATTTTTGAACCGCAAGTCAAGGGATTAACCAGCAATATTAACGCCTAAAGTCATAACTTACAGTGAAAGAGAGACAAGTCAAATAACGAACACTATTGAAGTGAACTAATCGATTCACTTCACGGACTACTTAAGTTTACTCAAGAGATACCAATTTCTATCAGGTTAAGTCTACCTAATAGTTAATGGTAAAGGCAACTTTACTGCGACTAATATAATTTCACTCCAAAATGGTCTTCTGTTTCATCTAGTTTATCTGGTACTACCTAATTGGCATTAGTCTAAACCTATCGTGAGATTATGTGACGTAGGAGATTAAAACATTGTGTGATTTAAACGACCTAGAAATATTGAGACTATGTGAATAAATATCAAGGACATAAACAAAGGACATTGCCAACCGCATATTGTATCAGCACAGTACATCACTATCAAGGGACTCACAAAACTCCTAGTTAGTTGCTTGACTACACTTTTAACCATCAATTTATTTCTACCTACATTTTCCAAATCCGAAATCATCATGAAACCAAAACGCAACTTTAAAAACCTTGAAAAATAGGACATTACCTTTGATAGGTTTCTATTGTCTAGTTAAAACAATATTGATTAGCACCGCATCAACGCCTAGTCTCATTTGCGAACCAACGTAAACAAGGATAATTATAAAAGCATACCGTCACGTTACACTAACAACACATCTACTTAGTTAACGCTTCAATACAAACTACGATAATAAACCACGCAGCCTAGGTGTGGCTAATCTTATTAAGCAAGTATAACTCAAATCATTTGGTGCCTATTTTATGTGACTATCCCTATAGGCCATAATCTCTATGACTGCTAAACACTACCAGTTCCCTTATAATAATTATACCCGTGATTATCCCCGTGATAAAACGCAAAATAATAATTGAAGACGAAACACGCTTAAATCCAATTAAAACGCTAACCAACAAAATTGTCAACAACAGTGGGTACTTGTACCTCAGGTACCATCGTAATCTATTAGCAAACAACATGAAATCGACTCACAGAAAATAGTCATCTGCTCCGCCTGGTTGCGGATGCAGCACAGGTCCACCCGTCGCTGGTTGCTACCGTTGCTCACTGCACCGGTATTGTTGCCAACCGCGCTGCCGTTACCACAAACACTTTTGACTGCAGTGAAGTTGCAGGCACGAGAGCAGTTACTTGCAAAGAAGCCAGCATCACCACATCTGTAACATGTAACACCAAAAGTATTTGATCGTAGCTTAGACAAAAAAAAGATTAAAAAGTAAAGGAACGATCACATGAACTGTTTTCCGTAGATAACCGCGCAGCATGGAATCACCACCATCTAGCTATTATCATGTCGCATATAAGCACGCGCATCTCATGATCCATTTAGTTACTCGGTTACTTGGCTATAGAAACGATGCCACCAAACTTGATTCAGTCTTCATTCTTGACGTTATCCCTCGCTTGGCAAAAGCCTCTATTTGACACGTGTTCGGGGTTCTCAAGCACATAGCAGTGCTCAAAGTATGTGGTAACAATCGAAGTATAGTTTTATTGCCCGTCTTTATCCCACGACTGATGTCGGAGTCAGCGACAGCCAAGCGATACAAACACCACGATTAGGGTTCAGTAGTATCGGGATTCGGTGGGCGCAGTGCAGGCAATAAAACAACGTTATACCATCGCTTCGTAAAAGTCCCGTATGAGGAGAAGAAGTGACGCAACAAACTCCTCACGGGCCCAACGTGTTTATTACGTTATTGTTACAACATAATATTACAATTAAATAATCACTTCACTACACTTTACTTCACTTCACACATGTACAGTCTTAAATAATTACAGGCTACAGAACCGGCTGTAATAATGATTGCACTGAGATGTGTACAGCTCGAGCGCTTGTGATAAACTAACTATCCCAAAAGCAATACGCTTCCCCTTATAAACTCTGTTATTCACGTTATAGTCAAATCAATGTTCTTAATATTACGCATACCCTCATTAAGTCTGTTATTTACGTCAAAGTCAAATAAGTGTTGCTACTATTTTACCCAACCCTTGTACCACGATACTATCGTAATCCAATTGAGTCCGACCAACGATCTAACTCTCCGACATATTAATATAAATCACAGCAAGGCATATTACGATATATTTTCAATACTAATCGTCGAGTGAGCGCACACGCAGCTATCTCACTAATATTATAAATGCGAAAGTTTGGATGTTTGTGAGTTTGTGAGTTTGTGTGTTTGGATGTTTGTACCACAATCTCACTAATCACTATCACTATCACTAATCACTATCATCACTAATATTATAAATGCGAAAGTTTGGATGTTTGTGAGTTTGTGAGTTTGTGTGTTTGGATGTTTGTACCACAATCACGCTTCAACATCTGAACGGATTTGGATGAAATTTGGCATACAGATAGAATATGTTCTGGATTAACACATAGGATACTTTTTATCCCGGTAATGTGTTCCTGTAGGATGATTTTCAATGTTTATTTATTTGAAGAACTATAACTATATATGTATATATATATCCTACTGTGAAATTTGGATGGATGAATTTTGTTACTCAATCACGCCAGAACGACTCTGTATGAAATTAGATACAGAGATAGATTATAGTCTGGAATAGCACATAGATTACTTTTGAAAAATCGCACGGTTCTTATGTGATAGCATAACAATTATATCCCACAGGAACCGTGTATTTAAAAGGAGTTTCGTTGAAGTTCGTGAAATAGAGTTGTAGCGCAATTTCCTCAAGAAGGCTTGACCAATTTACACAGTAACAAAAAAGTCTTTGAAGGGGTTAAAATAAAAACAAAAAAATATTTTGGATAAACCCACGACTGTATAATTAAAAAAGGATATGCTAACAAAAAATTAAAATCCCCAGATTTGTAGTCACTTTCTATAGGACAAAATTTTCAGATTTGTAGTCACTTTCTAAAGGATTCCGAGAATATTATAAATACGGGATATTTGTGAGTTTGGATGTTTGTATCGCAATCACGCTTCAACATCTGAACGGATTTGGATGAAATTTGGCATATCTACAGAATCTAATTTATTTGAATAACTATAACTAAATATATACATATTTATATATATATCTGGGAAAGTTTGAATGGATGGATGTGTGTTACTCAATCACGCCAGAACGGCTGAACGGCTCTGTCCCGGTCTTTTTATCCCGGAAAAATGCACGGTTCTTATGTAATAGAGTAACAATTGTAACATAAAGTTCTGTTCTCCAAATAGTTTAAAATTTAAAAAAAATCTTAAAAAACCCATGACACTGCAATTGAAAAAGGATATATAAATAAATAAAATAAATAAATAAATATCCCGGGACATTCCTCACACACGGTCACCTGATCCCAAACTAAGCAGAGCTTGTACTATGGAAACCAGATAACTGATATAATACATATACTACTTTTTGTTTGTAAATACATACTTAATATACATAATTACACCCAGACTCAGGACATACAGACATGTTCATGCACACAAATGCATGTCCTGTGTGGGAATCGAACCCACGGCCTGCGGCGCGTAAGGCGAACCTTAACCAACTGCGCCAACTGGCCCGTCAAATATGAAAATAATTTAAAATCCCCCGACTTAAAGTAGTAACTTTTTATGATTCCGATATAGTTTGTCAAAAGGTAAAAAGGTAGGAAGGTAAATATATAGGAGATAGGGTACCCAGAAAAAAAGGTAATGTTCCCTGAGGGATAGAAACATAAATAAAACATTTTTGGTAGTCCTGTTGACTAATTAAGTATGTATGTATGTACAAACAAAAATTATTACATCAGTTATCCGGTTTCCATAGCTCTACTTCGTTTGGGAATTTGGGATCAGATAGGCTGTGTGTAAAAAAAACGAGGTCATCCGGCATAACAACATGATTATATCAGAAATACAGTTTTGCCATTCATCTTACTCCTTACACCATACACCTTACTCCTTATACCTTACTCCTTACACCTATCACCTATCACCTTACTGCTTACACCTTACACCTCACACCTTACTGCTTACACCTTACACCTCACACCTCACACCTCACACCTCACACCTCACACCTCACACCTCACACCTCACACCTTACTGCTTACACCTTACACCTCACACCTCACACCTCACACCTCACACCTCACACCTCACACCTCACACCTCACACCTCACACCTCACACCTCACACCTCACACCTCACACCTCACACCTCACACCTCACACCTCACACATCACACCTCACAGCTCACACCTCACACCTCACACCTCACACCTCACACCTCACACCTCACACCTCACACCTCACACCTCACACCTCACACCTCACACCTCACACCTCACACCTCACACCTCACACCTCACACCTCACACCTCACACCTCACACCTCACACCTAACCTAACACTTTACTCTTTACTCCTTACTCCTTACTTTACTCCTTACACCTTACACCTTACACCTTACACCGTACACATATCACCTATCACCTTACTCCTTACACCGTACACTTTACTCCTTACACCTTACTCCTTACACCTAACACTTTACTCCATACACCTTACTCCGTACACATATCACCTATCACCATATACCTTACTCCGTACACATATCACCTATCACCTTACTCCTTACACCTTACACCTTACAGCTTACTCCTTACACCTAACACTTTACTCCTTACACCTTACTCCTTACACCTAACACTTTACTCCTTACTCCTTACACCTTACTCCTTATGCCTTACTCCTTACACCTATCACCTTACTCCTTACACCTATCACCTTAATCCATACTCCTTACACCTTACACTTTACACCTATCACCTTACTCCTTACACCTATCACCTTAATCCATACTCCTTACACCTTACACTTTACACCTTACACCTCACATGTTACACCTTACACTTTACTCCTTACACCTTACTCCTTACACCTAACACTTTACTCCATACACCTTACTCCGTACACCTTGCACCTTACACCTAACACTTTACACCTTACACCTCACATGTTACATGTTACACCTTACACTTTACTCCTTATGCCTTACTCCTTACACCTATCACCTTACTCCTTACACCTTACACTTTACACTTTACACCTTACACCTCACATATTACACCTTACACTTTACTCCTTACACCTTACTCCTTACACTTTACTCCATACACCTTACTCCGTACACCTTGCACCTTACACCTAACACTTTACTCCTTACACCTTACTCATTACACCTAACACTTTACTCTTTACTCCTTACTCCTTACACCTTACACTTTACTCCTTACACCTTACACCGTACACATATCACCTATCACCTTACTCCTTACTACGGTGTAAGGAGTAAAGTGTACGGTGACACTTTACTCCTTACACCTTACACTTTACTCCTTACACCTAACACTTTTCTCCATACACCTTACTTCTTACACCTTACAACTTACTCCTTACACCTAACACTTTACTCCTTACACCTTACTCCTTACACCTAACACTTTACTCCTTACTCCTTACTCCTTATGCCTTACTCCTTACACCTATCACCTTACTCCTTACACCTTACACCTTACACTTTACACCTAACACCTCACATGTTACACCTTACACTTTACTCCTTACACCTTACTCCTTACACATATCACCGATCACCTATCACCTTACTCCTTACACCTTGCACCTTACACCTAACACTTTACTCCTTACACCTTACTCCTTACACCTAACACTTTACTCTTTACTCCTTACTCCTTACTCCTTACTCCTTACTCCTTACTGCTTACACCTTACACTTTACTCCTTACACCTTACACCGTACACATATCACCTATCACCTTACTCCTTACACCGTACACTTTACTCCTTACACCTTACACCTTACACTTTACACCTTACACCTCACATGTTACACCTTACACTTTACTTCTTACACCTAACACTTTACTCCATACACCTTACTCCGTACACATATCACCGATCACCTATCACCTTACTCCTTACACCTTGCACCTTACACCTAACACTTTACTCCTTACACCTTACTCCTTACACCTAACACCTAACACTTTACTCTTTACTCCTTACACCTTACACTTTACTCCTTACACCTTACACCTTACACCTTACACCTTACACCTTACACCTTACACCTTACACCTTACACCTTACACCTTACACCTTACACCTTACACCTTACACCTTACACCTTACACCTTACACCTTACACCGTACACATATCACCTATCACCTTACTCCTTACACCGTACACTTTACTCCTTACACCTTACTCCTTACACCTAACACTTTACTCCATACACCTTACTCCGTACACATATCACCTATCACCTATCACCTTACTCCTTACACCTTACAGCTTACTCCATACACCTAACACTTTACTCCTTACACCTTACTCGTTACTCCTGACACCTAACACTTTACTCCTTACTCCTTACACCTTACTCCTTACTCCTTACACCTATCACCTTACTCCTTACACCGTACACTTTACTCCTTACACCTTACTCCTTACACCTAACACTTTACTCCATACACCTTACTCCGTACACATATCACCTATCACCTATCACCTATCACCTTACTCCTTACATCTTACAGCTTACTCCTTACACCTAACACTTCACTCCTTACACCTTACTCCTTACACCTTACTCCTGACACCTAACACTTTACTCCTTACTCCTTACACCTTACTCCTTATGCCTTACTCCTTACACCTATCACCTTACTCCTTACTACTTACACCTTACACTTTACACCTTACACCTTACTCCTTACGGATGAAATTTGGCACACAAATAGAATATGTTCCTGATACCTTACACATCCATACATTTTATCCTTGTTATGTGTTACTGTGTGATTATTTTCAAGGTTATCACTATTTGAAGAACTATAACTATGAAAAGAGTTTGTTTGTTTGTTTGTTCCGCCTCAACTACTCAACGGATCATAATGAAATTTGGCATGCAGATAGTCTATGGTATGGAGAAGGACATAGTCTACCGCGGGTGAAACCGCGGAGGACAGCTAGTAATATATATTTCTGTTTCTTCGCCAACCTGTACTGTAATTTATATTATAGCTATTATAGCTACGTCTGTGATGGGCTTATAGTGCGAGTCTTACTACTCCTACCTACGGCAATTGTAATAAGAACGGTACAAACATAGAGATATCATAAGTATCTAGATCATGAAAATCAAGTGAGTACCACGAAGTCATAAGGAAACAGCTGGGTGTCGAAATCGACTTGTCAGACCCTTTGTCAGACAGAAAAGTCTCGATTTTAAAAATTGTTAAAATTGCCCTTAAGAATAGAAGTGAATCTTTGTAATTTATTTAATCAATTATGCTGTATTTTATTTGTAAATTGTACAGAGTGTCATATTCGCACTAGCGAATAAATTCTTAAAATAAAATATTAAAAAAAAAAGTGACCACCATTTTATTTGTCTTTTTTGGGGTTTTCCCCTTTTTGTTTCAATCCAATCCTTAATTAAGCCGAGTAAAGCTGAATTAATCACAGACGTAGCTATAATATACACGATAATAGGCACGAGTTTTGTCATTGTTTTCGTGTCAAAGGCAAACTTGCTCTATGCTGTTAAACACAACATTACAGTGATCTCAAAGCACCGACTACTCTGCACCTCTAGTCTGTCTAGATTAATACATAGCTGCAAAGCCGTTAATCTTGCCTTCCATTACCGAATAGCGGTCGTTATAGTCGGAAGCTACTAGAAGCAACGTAGTTACACTAACATACCTATATAAAATGGGAAAGGTCAGGTACGATGATAAGTAATGGATATATTATCTGTTCAGTGCTATATTAGAGTACTCAGAATTGATTTTTAGCTGCCAGACGGAACATGGGTAACATACTCGTAAGTAAATTTTTGTATAGAAATTACTTGACCACCAAACATTTAATAAAAAAATTATATATTTTTTTTGCCAAATTAACATTCAGTCCTGTTATTATTTTACTAGTGTTAGAGTAACAGAATCCGGACACAATACTTCCAATTTATTTATTTACAACATAAGTTTCATTATAGGTGAATCTATGGAACTTCGACTGCTACAGAGGGCGAACTACAAGCTCTTAAAACAATATTATTATAACCTTATTTGACTTTTGTCTTTCTTTGAAATACGGCGTCAAAACGGGATAAAAGACAAATAAGGTTTTTTAACCTGTTTTAAGAGTGCGTACAAAGCAAAATAACAATCTTAGAATTGAAATTTACCCAAGTAAATAGTATTTAAATGAAAAAATATTTTTATATGGGTATTTTCATTATATACGCGAGGGTCCTTGGTAGAAAAAAATCACAAAGCTACTTCTAATAATAATGAATTTTCTGTTTTATTCGTTCATGGTGTATCTAATTAAGACAAAAATTCGATAAATAATATCACTAACATATAACCTAGGGCTGCTACTAACGATTTTTTAAAATATTCTATACTTTAAGAGTTATTTAGATTAAAAAGCGTTTAGTTCATTTTTGTTCCGCGAAACACGCTATCTCCATCTCATCTCCACGCGAAGATTAGACATAAGTTTGTTTCATCTGGCATTGCCATATTTTTCTGGCTTGGTACGCACTCTTAAGAGCTTGTGGTAGGCCCCCAGCAGGGGTATTTTAAAACGTCGGAATCGATATCGGAAACGGATTCAGAAATTTCCGAAGCGAATTTCAGCAATTGGTATTTTAATTTCTGAAAACTTTTCGATGAATCGAATTGATATTTCCGTAAAGAAACATCAAAAATATTTCAATTCGGAAATTAAAAAAGCATTTGCGGAATATAGCCTTGGTAGTTTTTGAATCCGTTTCCGATATCGAATCCGAGCGTTTTAAAATAGCCCTGCTGGTCGGTTAAAAAAAGCTGGCACGTTCAACACATTTACACGTTGCGCTTGTGTAGTGTCTGTGAATAAGCGGCGTCACGTCGCACTGCATGCGCATCATGAAAAGTCTGTCCGTCTCCCTCGCGCGCGGTCAAGCTTATGAGTATGAACGAGACAGTTATTGTTTTGCTTTTGCTACTGCTCATAAATATAGAGGGGTCTCTTTTTGCATTCGTCCATCAGAATTGACTGACGGATTAGAAGCAAAAATGTAGTAAAACATACTGTATCGCGAAATTGCATATGTGTGAGTACTGTGAACGTGCCAGCTACTATATAATGAAACTTAGTGAAATGTAGGTATTATCTCTAGCAACGGGCTTGACTTCGCATTTCACAATCATAACTCTTCATTATCCCGATGGCGCATGGCCGGGGAATTCCTGAAGGTGCACGATATTTTTCCTTGTATCAGATCAGATCTCACGATAAATAAAAGTCTGAGAAATTAATGAATCCTGGAAAATTGTGTTAGTACATGACTGCGTGCCTTTATATCCAGGTGTAGCAGGTAAATAGAAAATGATAAATTTTGGGTTTGGATTAAATGGTATTATTAATTAGTTGATAGGTACATGCCAAAAAAGACGTATTTCAAATTTAAATTAATTTGGACCTTTGAGCTATTTTTCTTATTTCTATGGAGTTGTATTTGGGGGCACGGCAGTGACCCCCGCCAAGACAAGCCAAGCGAAGCGCAAGCTACCTTTTCTCGAAGCGCTTCGTCGTTTTTTTTGAACTCTCATAACTTGGGTTTGGATGATACCAGATATACAAAATTCTCGAGATATTATGCCAATAGTGAACTTACTAAACATATTTAGTTTCAATAACATAGCTCTTATACTTTAGATTTTATTGATATCAAAAAATCCTCGATTTCGTCACTGAATCACTGATGATCATCAAAACTCTTAGGGTACTTCCCGAAGTCCTAGAAAGCTGAAATTTGGTATGTAAGCTTGTATTAGTAAAAAAAGAATTAAAAAATTATAATACTCGGAACATTTCCCAAAAAAAAAATACAAAATAAAAAAAAAATCACAAGCAAACTAACAAAAAAAAGTGAAATCCCACCAAAAACATTTCCATCTAAAATGTTGCCAAGACGAGACCATATGGCTCGCACTGTCAAAAATATAGCCAGATCTCATGTAGAGCCAAGCTTATAACTCTACACGCCCTAACTCTACAAGCCCTAACTTCACAAACTTACCTTTACCTTAGGCAAAATCTTCTTGAAAATGTTTTCAGTGGGCTAATATTTCCTATGAACCTATTTAAATACCAAAATAATATAAGAAAATAAGAGTACCAAATTGTTACATAAAATGAATCCCATTCTTTCCTTTGCACCGGATACAAATTAATAACTCGAGATTGTCAACTTATTCAACAATTTCGGTTTTCCTCATTTCTCAAACTTTTGCACCCGTAAAATTCCTCACTAAAATTAAACGTTGGAGCCTGTCCGTGCCCTCACCCCAGCGTGAAATTTCTCATATTGGAAAAGAGGCGTATAATAATTTAATGTGGATTCGCCGTGGGGCTTCAACAATCAATAGCGTCCGAGCTGGTCGGGGTGACCGGTGCGATTATTCAATCCAGGCATTGATGAATTTAACACCGAACGAGTACGTTTACATTATGTCTCCCTATTATGGCGAAAAAACAATAACTATGTGTACCGATTTTTTACAGTTTACCCGACTGTCAAGGAAGGTAACTAAACTTACAGGGTATTTAACTTAGTCTTTCAGCTCATAGTCTGTTAAACCGAAGTAGAGTTTAATTTGTTTATAGTTTATTTTAATTTTGTTTTCTATTCTCAATCTTGTTTCGGTCTTTTTAGTGCCTTACTTGTCTACGTTGGTTCTTTACTAAATTGTCCTTATTGCAGTCGGGTTTTTGTTTTTTTTTTTATTATTACAAGCTGTTATTTGGTTTCACCTGTCCCGGTGTCTGTGATATGTAATCTGTCTATTTATTCTGGATAAACCTTCATTTAAGTAAGAAAGGCGTGTCTTTAGATTGCAAAGCTCTATCGCAATGAGTGAATGATATTTTTTGCTGAATTGAATAATCTCATTCCGAAGTGATCTGTTTGAACATTGGATATTGGAAATCTAGATGATGGGGTCGGTATGATTACTCTTAGTTATTCAATATTGAATTTTATCTAGGTAAGACGAGGATTGTGAACTTTATAGAAATTCTATAAAATACTTTTTACTCGACTGACCGAGATGGAGGATGAATGAATATTTTATGAGAAGAAGAGCATAGCGTTTATTCGCTTAAAGAGCAGCTTGACTGGGGAAGTACCTCCACCTTACTTAATAATGATGCAAAGACCTCAAAGCTTTGCATAGCAGACCCCTACCTCCCATATGGAAGTAGCTATCACAGGTAAAATTAGCATACGAAATGATCTATATGCCCAGTTTAGCAATAAAAAAACCTACCAAGTAGGTTTTTTTTACTGATTCGTTTTTGTTTATAGGAACCGGGCATTAGACGTCGTATAAAAAATATTAACAAAATAGTCAATTGCTCCGCTAACCAAACATTACTGATTGTGTGTCAGTAATGGTAGTGTGAACAATGTGGTCTTCATAAGCCCGTGCTACTCACTCGCAGTGCCAGTATAAAAAAAACCTACATAAAGATGATATGTTTTACAAATTAAAAGAAAATACACTTTTTTCATTTTTAATATTATTTTTTAGAGATAACTGTACTTTTATGTCAAATCGCGATTTGACACGCACCGTAGCAAGACTCGACGTAGGCGGAATCACCGTAGAAGGAACGTGACGTAGAGGTAAGCGCGACGTAAACGGAATGAATCGATTAAATGAACATTTATGGCAATATTATAAACAGAGACTGCGAATTTTGTATGTCGAGGATAATTCCTGGATCTTTTGATACGATTCTAAAAATTCTTTCACTTTGAAGCTACATTTTCATAGGCTACTTTTCATCCCGGGAACACGGGTGAAACCGCGGGAAACAAATAGTTATAATAATAAAATTGTTTAGAAAAAATATTCGTTAATTTAATAAGTCCTTTGTTAAAAATAACATTTTTAATACAAGCTTTATTTGAGTGACTGTATTTTTTGTTGACTGTACTTGCATTGTCATCCAATATACTAATGTATACCAAATATCAAGTCAATCCGACCACTGGAAGTGGGTGAATTTCGACTTGCAAGATTCCACCCGGACAAACATACACACATGACACCATTCACTTTAAAGGCACCGTATTCATTCATATTCCGTTAAATACTTCTATTCATTCATTATTCATCAACGCCTCAAATATGTATGAAGATACGGTAAAATGTACTCTTGTAGAGAGAGCTGAGCGAATTTTAAAGTAGCCAACTTTCAGGCGTTGGAAGTTTTAGTAGCGTAGTACAAGTTTGAGAGCCACTATTAAAATTCTGAGACAATGTACTACAGTCAAATACATTCAAGAAATGCTATTGTAGAGGAAAATGTGATCATTGTTCGTCGGTTCCATTGTTGGTGGCGTTCGGTACTTGCTAATGGAGACTGCATTGTCTTGAGGCTGCTCTGAGTCAGCTTTGGGCGGTTTGAGTCAAACCTAGTCAGCTTTAATTGCATTGCAATCGGTTGAGGGGCGGTACAATAAATAGTGCTGTTTTAGATAGTATTATAATTATTTACGTTTACATAATAAATTTTATTAGGTCCCATAAACCATGCGTATTGGAAAGTGCACTGTTAAAACCCATGTTTCTCTATACTGCTTACTCAAAGAACTGGCCTGTTTTTGATAAAATTTACATCTACATTTTTAAACATTAATTTTTAACATAACTTTTTCTACTAATGTTTTTTCATACATATTGTCATTTTTACTTCAATGCTGTCAATGCTAAATATGTTAAAACCTATGTTTTTATATACTGCTTACTCAAAGCAGTGGCCTGTTTTTGATAAAATTTAAAGTTAAGGCGTGAAAGCGTAACAAACAAACAAACAAACTCACTTTCCCATTTTTTATATTAGTAAGTTATTATATAGATAATAGTCCTCATAGTGCGGTGACACGTTTGTTATGGTTTGAATTCAATAAACTTGTGAAACCAAAAAAAATATTTTGTTAATAAAGTTATTATACAGTATTTTCACCTTAGAATATAGAGAAATGCGATAAAACAAAAAAAAAGAAATATAAATAACTAAAACACCCTATTTAAAAACAGACCCGTCATTAACATCGCCTGAAAGTACATAAAACGCAGAGCAAAAAAGAAGAGAGACTAAATTATAAGCGTTATGGTTTCTGTAGCCTATAAAATGCAGTGTGTGCTTGTCAAGTAAACAGACTATAAAATAACTCGAGTCCGCCCCTAACGGCCTTGGAGAGTACTGAAAGGGGCTGAAATATAACTAAGATAAATTCCGTAACAGCATCTTAGAGTTTCGTTTTGTCTTATCTAAAATATTGGAATCGAACTTGAGATACAAGGATGTATTTAAGTTGGGAGTTACTTGATTGTTTGATTACTCTATTTTTCATTAGTATTAGAACATGATGC
This sequence comes from Polyploca ridens, assembly GCA_951394255.1. Lineage (NCBI taxonomy): Eukaryota > Metazoa > Arthropoda > Insecta > Lepidoptera > Drepanidae > Polyploca > Polyploca ridens. The sequence goes on along the minus strand of OX596249.1, from coordinate 16,757,706 downwards.
CGCTTCTCAACAGATTTAAGCGATTTAAAAAAAATACGAGTTTGATGTAATGGTGGTGGCCCAATTGGTATGAATAGTGGCCAAGCTTTTTTCAAATATAGCAAAAACTAATACTAAATTATAGGTTAAAGATATCAAATAAAACATAAAATAAGATATTATCTTATTTTTCAACAAACTCGCTCGTAAAGTGACATTTATTGCAAAATACAAGTCTGTTTTTTTCCTCGCAAGTGTGTTGATAAACGTCGTGTGACACGCGTGTGCATTGATTATTATACTCTCGGCTCCCTTATCGCGTTCGCCTGTGGCTCACACGCTGGACTGTTAATAACCAACTTTGCACACATGTATCATAATGTAGTATTATGTTTTATTTTTTAATAAAAATATATATCTTTATTTAATATATTAACGCTGCTTACTGTTTATTGTTTCGTTATTCATAAAAATACACAAAAAAATTCATCAGTACATTTTATCTGTACCTACTAGGAACTTTTTTCAGCATGCACAATAAACTCCTTCCCTACAATAAAACGTACGTTTTGCGTAAATCTTTTCACTATAGGTCTTAAACCTTGTTTATTAAGGTCACAAAACCTGTTCGTACAAAGGTGTATGGTCTACGGCAAATCTCAGCAACGAGCCGAGAGTTGGCATCTAAACTGCTTAATTAACTTGTAGCAGTAATATTCTGTAACTGGGCGGAGATATTTTACTCTTACAATTAAAAAAGTGGTTATAAATAAAACATATTAAATAAAAAATACATAACACATATTACATAAAATGTATATTTTCAATTTTTAATAAAAGAAATCCTTCAATGAATATCATACCATTCAGGCATTCACAATCCTCACCGTTTATTACGACAAAGAAATATCCATTCTTCAAAACATTATAAATGAAACTATACCTACTAAATAACTTAATCTAAATAATAATAAACTAATAACTAAAACTAAGAAAGGAAAAACAAAAGAAAAACAAACAAACTTATAAATAGGCTAACCTATCCAAGTCGCTGCCAAGTGGTAGCGTGCCCAGAACGCTGGCGGCATTACCTCTCTGAATTGCGATACTAATGCGTTGGGCGAGGTATTCGCCAGCCCTCTGGTCACGCGACGCTTCGACCAGGCGCTTACATTATATAAGGTCCTAATAAATTAGTGAACTTCCTCTTGAGGGATGAATGTATAGGTCATTAGTAATCAAAAAATAATATTAGAAAAAAAAAAAACCGAAAGAAAAAAAATTTTTCTTTGACTTGTATGGAGATTCTCTATGCAAGTCAAAGTTTTTTTTTTCTAATATTATTTTTTGATTACTAATGACCTATACATTCATCCCTCAAGAGGAAGTTCACTAATTTATTATTATAGGACCTTATATTTGTTGAAATACGAATAAAACGAAATTTACCTAAAAGATTATTGTGATTGTCTTAATACTCATTCTATAAAGACAAATCAATGATGATACATCTCGTCTCGTTCAAACTTCCGAATATTTTTTTCGGATAAAATATCGAACGCTCGAACAACTTTCTAAACCCAACATTTAGAATTGGTCCCATATTGTTATCACACGCCTTTTAGGCGTTCCACGTCTGAAATTAAAGAGCCAGAGAGGCAATGATGGGGCTTTGTATTTTGTTAACCAAAAACCTCTTAAGCCACACTGACATTGACCTAAAACTAAGGGATGCCTTATGGGACTTGATTTGAACGTGACCAGAAACTTACTGCGGAGATGTTTTAGAGTTATCTCCTTTGGGGACGAGTTAGAATTTAATATAGAGTCCCCGGATGTATCTCGATACCTTTTCATGAAAATGGTGAAGGTAGTTTGTTGTCGGTTAGTTTTTTCAGTGATATGTTTTATTTCTCTGTTGTCTATTTGAAAAAACGGAGGAGGTTTACAAGTCGACGCGTATATTTTATTTCACATAACTTTTTTGCAGTCGGGGACAAACCAATAACCTACGTAGGTATGTATTTTTATTGTAATATTTATTTATCCCCGACTGCAAAACCTTATAACATTCAAGTTATATTCAAAATTATTTTTTGCTTTTTAGTTTTTTCGGTGGTTTAATTTTTTGTTAAAATGTTTTTCATTCTGCTCGTTTTCATAAATATGACACTTACAAACCCACAACTTCTTTTATAACTTCCTAAACCGTATTTTTTGAGTATTAGTATACTCGTATAAAATAGAAAAAAAATAGTAGTAAATAGTAATTAAAACAAAACAATTAACACGTAAATTTGACGTATATCAATCATGTACCTGTAATTCGACCTAACCAGATAATAATTAGCAGCACAAATTCTATTATTGTCGATTCCATTGTTACTTGTCTCATAGACAATCTCCAATATCGGAACAATAACACGGCTACAGCTAATTTGTAAAGCAATACTAAAGCTGAGGCGAACATGATCGGACAAATCCGCTTGCGGCCGGCACGCGGCAGACACAGCCGGCTGAAACCAGTCGGATCCAGTAACAATTGGGGTAGGGTGCCATTGTAACAAATATATGTCTAATAATTAGGACAATCTGTGTATAATTGAAATGACATTGTCGGTAAACGTGTTAATTTATACCCAATTTGATGGGTAACAGCTTCTTACTTATTCGCTGTTTCTAAGTTTCTGGAAAATGCTATTTTAAACAATAATGCTTACGAAATAAACATATCTGTCAGACAGGAAACAATGCTAGTGATGATCTCTTCCAAAATAATGCCATGTTTTTCGGTCTTCTGCTATATTTTGCTATTGTGGTCCATAATATAATTTTGATATCGTCTCGTCCCAACGTGTATAAGGTCTTCCTCTGTAGCGTTTCCCTGTTTTACGAAAGAATACAAGAAAAAATATGATTCTGTTGGAAGTATCACATATACACACTGCTTGTATAATTATCCGGTAATTATTCGGTGAAGAAAAACATCGTGAGGAAACCATAGCGCGGTGGTAGGGTACTTTGTAGTAGCCGCCTGGCTAGCTACTCAAGTTGAAAATCTGTCGCCAAGCACCTTTCGGTGTGTTCCAACAGCTGCACTTGAGAGCCAGCTCCTTCTAGGCTTTGTGTGCTTACCACCTTCGGCCGCACCATCACTTACCATGGTGAGATTGCGGTCAAACACAGGCCTATAAACAGTAAAAAAAACCTTCATCATCATTCAACCTATTTTACCTTAAAACATTTAGTTTCAACCGTTTTCATACCTACCTCTACATACCGTCCCTATCAACTACCCTTGTAACACGAAAGGGGCGGGTGCAGTAAGCGATGTATACACTGTCGCTGCCTTCAAGCAACGGTCATGTAGACTAGCTTTAGTCGTGAGGACAATGGATGCCGTGGTCTTATATAATTACAGTCTAGAGCTATTTTAATTTAATAATTGTTTAATTGCTGTTTCACCAACAAAAAACCAAAATAAATACTTTAATCCCGAACAAAACTGATAAAGTAGGCGAGAAAAATATGATGAAGTAAAGAGGCGATGAAAGGAAAATAAAGTTGCAAACAGAAAATAAATTGAATTTTACCGTAAATATACCACGATACCACTTCTGCGCGTAGAGGTGCTACGCCGTAGCGTATCAGCTACGAGAATATCTTGTAGAGCTACAAGTTTTGAAAAGCGGTAATTAATATTTACTGCCATTGTCAAACAATACCTTATGTACGTGACCGTTTAATCCACAGATATAGATATACATAGATAACGCAAGAGCGCCTACTTGGCGTGCCAGATTGAGTGCCCGACTTAAAATGCTTAACGTGGCCATATTGCATCGGTTGACTTGAATTGATTTGGTTTTCCCCCGACACCAAATAGTGCTTGTGACGTCATAGTAGGAAGTCAAACAATGCCACGCTTGGTTTTCATACAGATCGTGATACGTGATACGTTATCCGTCTCGCCCCATTGATTTAATGTCCACCTTTTTTATTTATTGATCCTTAGAACTACCTACGTGTGAAATTATTATTTATTAGCCCACTGGTCTCTTTATACTCTGGATTGGCAATCTGTTAATCAGTTGGTCATTCTTAAGGTCGGTCCAGTGTGTACGGAGATGAGTGCGGCCCTACTATACAGAGTGTATTTCGCATGGTAACGCAAACTTCGCGAAAAGGCTACACCTAATGCCACTAATCTAATTGTGAAAGTCATTCACCTCGCTAATGATCGGTTATAGAAATTGTCATTTTTGAGCGCGCAATGTATTGTGAACACCGCGATTTAAACGCGCGATAACGTTGTGCCTACGTAGTATGTCGCTGACTGCAGGCGAATATCGCCATAAGACACCGTTTCTAGTTTTATTTACATTGCTACTTTTAGTGAAAGTAATGAATTAATAACTTATTTCTTTTAAATCTCTTTGGGTTAGGTAAGAATAACGATTATGAACAGTCTAAAGTAAAAAAAAAAACTCAAAAAAAAATTAAAATATTTGGGAGAAACCGACGAAAAATTCCAACATGGGGGGGTCCAGAATCATGTCCTGGACCCATGGTATCCGTTTGTGCGGCGATGTCCCTTACACGCTGTATGAGTATTGATGGGTTTTTGCGTAAAAATATTAATATGGAAAACGAGGAGCCTCCTAGGATAAAGGTAAGGACTTACCAGGAACTCCAGGAACTCCTATTGTAATCCAGCACAGTGATAAGCACGATTTTTCTTCATATCAATTCACAAAACACAAAGTTCAATGCTTCCCGGTCTGTAGCGTTTTTCGTACTGAATGTTGCGGGGCGCGCGCGCTTCGTTTCACTCGCACACACGCGTTTGGCGATGCATCGCCGAAGTATGTAGAAGATTCCCGAAGCTCTTTTCTCGCTTTCACATATGATGTGGGAAAAGGAGAGGAATCGGGAAGTAGAGGCTCGTCATTGAAACTCAATATGAGTAGGTTTCTACTATAAATATTATTATAGGTATTTTGGCCTAAACATCCTCCGCCGCCTTGAGAATACGTAGTGTTCTCAAAAGAAAGAAAAAATAATTAATTATAAGAACTAATTACAGATTATAATAATTACTAAAGTACTGAATATAAGATGCGGTATGATTAATTTTTATTGTGAGGGTAATGGACATAACTTGACAATGGGTCTTTTGAATGATCCATTTGAAGTTTTTACTAAAGCGACGCGGATATTTCCATCCTTGCCAGGATAAACTTGTGATATTATGCCCAACGGCCAACGTAAAGGGGGAATATCATCTTGGTGTATAAGAACCACAGTACCAATCTTAATGTTATCTTTATCAATGAGCCATTTCTGTCTAACTTGAAGATTATGTAAATATTCTATACGCCATCTTTTCCAATAGCTACACACCATCTGATCTAATAATTGTTTCCGACAACGTAAAGATATGGTTTCCTCGGACACATTCTGAAGCGGCAATGAAGTCAATGGTGAAGCCATTATAAAGTGAGCGGGAGTAAGAGGCTCCGGGTAGGGATCCTCAGATAAAATGCAAAGCGGTCTAGAATTTAAGACTGTTTCAATTTGGGTAAGAACAGTGAGGAGCTCTTCATATGTGAGGAGCTGCGAACCGATAACACGGTATAAATGAGTTTTAATCGATTTTATATTAGATTCCCACAATCCTCCGAAATGTGGGGCGCGGGGTGGAATCATTTTCCATTCAATGCGGTACTGATCGGTAAGTAGTTCTTGTAATTGAGCTTTAGCTCCGACAAAGTTAGTTCCGTTATCGGAGTAAAGAAAAGAAACAGGTCCTCGACGGGAAATGAATCGCTTAAAAGCGGAAATAAAAGTATCTGATGACACATCAGTTGCCAATTCGATGTGTACAGCTTTGGTTACTAAGCATATAAACAAACAAATATATGCCTTTTGGCTCTTTTGACCTCTGCGTCTACATAATGTTACTTTAATGGGTCCAGCATAATCAACGCCCGTATGCACAAACGCTTTGGTCTCCTGAACGCGGCAAGAGGGTAAATCAGTCATTTTTGGGCTGAGAAATGAAGGGGAATTTTTAAAACAAAAGTTACATGAATGTACTCTGTGTCTAATGACACTTCTAGCGGACAGTATCCAATATTTCTGGCGCAACAGTGAGCTCAGAAGATTGGCACCAGTATGGCAATGAGCACGGTGAAAATAGTCTATAATAAGATGAGTAACGTGGTCATGTTTAGGTAAAAGAGCGGGATGCTGAGCTTCATACGGAAGATTTGCATTTGAAAGTCTACCTCCAATTCTAATAATTTTATCTTGATCTATAAAGAGGTCAAGTTTTTTAAGAGGGGAAGATAATTTAACTTTTTGAATATTATTAAATAAATTTTGAAAATGAACTTGTTGTACAGAGCGTATTAAATATACTTCAGCTTTATTTAGCTCAGAAGCTGTGATGCGGCTGTGACCTTGATCACGAGAAATTATGCGAGAAAATCTAAGTATGTATACTATTATACGTAATATTTTATTCCATGATGAGTATTTCACAGCAAGCTCGTAAATTAAATTAGGCTCAACAGAAGCGGACGCGGTACAAGTAACAAGCGTTTTACTATTAAATTCAGGTAGGTCCTCACAGCATTCGGGACTAAATGGAGTGATAGGCCATTCTGAAACTGGATCTTTTAACCATTTCGGGCCGTGCCACCATAAGTGATGTGACACTAGCTGCTCAGGTAAAATACCTCTAGAGAGACAGTCGCTAGGATTTTCTATACCACTAACGTGGTAGAAATGTTTTGGGTCAAGATTTTCTTGACATTTAGCAATGCGGTTACTAACGAAAACATTCCATCTATGTGGAGATGAATGTATCCATGACAGAGTAATTTTAGAATCGGAGAATGCGAATATATTATCAATAGCGGTTCGAGCACTATAAGTCACATTAATTAATTTAATAAGTTTTGACAGAAGAACAGCGGCGCATAACTCTAAACGAGCAAGAGAAACTACCTTTACAGGTGCAACCTTTGATTTCGCACACACCAACCGTACGTGTATGTTACCATCAGGATCGGTCACATGTAAATATATGACGCAGCCATATGCTTTAAGACTGGCATCAGCAAAACCAACAATATTTGTTTTACAGCCCATAGAAACGGCTAAATGACGCGGTATTTTTAATGTAGAAAGAAGAGGCAATTGCTCTTTGAATTTATTAAAGAGAGAAACGATAGAGTCTGGGGGTGTTTCATCCCAATCAATATGAAGATTCCATAAATCTTTAATTAATAATTTGGCAAACAATACCACTGGGGCAGCAAATCCGAGTACATCCCACAAGCGGGCAATTGTTGACAGTATGAATCTTTTGGTGCACTTGTCGTGTAAATCAGATGTAGTAAAAGTGAAGCTATCATCTGCAGGAATCCATTTGAGGCCTAGAATTTTGAGGTTATCATTGTCTGAAAAATCTATAGCAGCCCGATTGGATTGCGGCACAGAGACAAGCAAATCCTTTGAGTTACTCGCCCATTTGGTGAGATCAAAACCACCAGCTTTAAAAAGAGAGATGAGCTCTTGAGATAAGACTTTAGCTTCTTCTAAAGAAGGAATGGAAGTCAAAGTCAAAGTCAAAGTCAAAGCCATTTATTCAATTTAGGCCCCAGAAGGGCACTTATGAAGGTCAAATTTACTGAAGTTACCACCGGTTCGGAACTCGGCCTTCAACTGAGAAGAATCCGGCAAGAAACTCAGCAAGGTTACATTTTTTATATATTTTTTGGACAATCTGACTATGTTTGGCTTTTTTTTTCCAAATAATAAAAAATAAAAAAGATATACCTAAGCATAGATACAGACGAAAAAAGAACAAGAAAATAAATAAAAAATAATAACCTTAAAAATACAAAACACACAATTATTGACCTACTGGCTTTTGTATAAGTATGAGCAAGGTGCACTTGTGCAGAGTGCAGCTACCTACTTCCAGACATCTTTATCTTCAATATAATCGGCTACTTTATAATAAGCTCTTTCTTTCAGAACTTTTTTTATATGTGATTTAAATTTAAAATCAGTCATCTTGGTCACCGCAAGTGGTATTTTGTTATAACAGTGGCTAAGTCATCCATATATAGTTCACGCGAAGCTACTTCAGCAGCGCGAGGGAATAGGTTTTTCTCATCCGAGCATAACTGGCGCACAGTGCGCATGGCTAAAAACGGACTGGACTTAAGACCGAATGCAACTCGGTTAAATTGAAATACGCGGATCGGATCATTGGGATCAAAGCGGAATAATATTTTTTGATATTTTCTATGCTCATTAATAACAGCAATTTGTAGGTACATTTGTTTTATATCTGCTGTAATAGCAATGGGAAATAAGCGGAAGTTCAGTAATACAATAAACAAGTCAGATTGTAAATTGGGTCCCGTATGTAAAATATCATTTAGTGATATGCCATTGTGACATTTAGCACTAGCATCGAGTACTATACGAACTTTTGTTGTTTCTTTGTCTTGCCGTACGACGGGATGGTGCGGTATGAAGTACCCTTTATCATGGTCGTCAGAATCGGAAGGCAATATTTCAGATAAGTATTTTTTATCTAAGTACTCCTGTATAACCTCATTATAACTAGCGCGTAGCTGTGGATCGCGTAGCTTGGTACGCTCCAAAGCAAGTAAACGGCGGTGAGCAACGGAACGGGAATCACCTAACACGTCAGGATCTTCACGAAAAGGTAACGCGGTGCAATATCTGCCTGCGGAGTCCCGTGAGAAGTTACGAGAGAACAGCTGTTCACACTCCTTTTCGGCCGAGCTCATAAATTTTTGCGCGGGAATTTCTTCGAGCTCCCAAAACTTAAGTAGGGAATCATCTAAAGAAATAGTAAGGTCATTGGGACCAGAAATGAAAAAAGTCGCGGTATTAAAATAAGTGGATGCATTTTTATTAATATTAGAGTTAGCGGGAACGTCGCCCATAAGAATATAACCGAACACAGTTTCAAGGGCAGAAGGAGCGGGAGGTGACCTAATAATAAAAATGGGAACAATTGTGCCCCGAGAACTACTTCGACCTCTCCGGGGATGTGCCACAGAGGGTCAGCGAGCGGTAAGTTACCTAAATGTTGCACTATAGAAGTCTCAACATATTCAGTCGGTAACCTGTCAGTAATGCAATCAACGACAAGAGCGGTAATATTATAAAAATATTTTTTATTTTTCGCGGTTATTTTAAGTTGAACGTAGCCGTGAATAGGACGCGAAGTGGATCCTACACCCTTTATAAAAGAATTGCTAAGCGGTATTATATTTAAATTTAGTTGTTTACAACAGGCAGTTGTAATTATGTTGTTTTGAGACGCGTTATCTATTAAACATCTAACTGAAATATATTTATTGTCCTTATTAGACGCATAAACTTGAGCGGTTGATAAAAGTACAGTAGTATGGGAAGGATTTAATTTATTAAAAGAATCGCGTTCGTTATCATTATTCTTATCAACTCGCGCTCGGGTGCATAGCGACACCGGTTGTGGAGCGTCCGTAGCGTTAGAAGGAGACGCGGTCGGATGCGCGGGCGAGGCTGCGCACGGGAGCGGTCGCGGCGCGGCGCGGGCGGCGGCGGACGGCTGCGCGTGTGGAGACGGCGCGATGCGGTTATCGCTATTATCAAGACGCGCCGAGTGAGAGGGACGCGAGTCAGAAACTATTTGTTGCGATTGCGAATTGCTATCCAAATGCAAAAGAGAATGATGGTGTTTATTACAAGTTTTACAACTATACGACGACTTACACTGAGAAGCAGTATGCGTAAGGCTGAGGCAGTTTACACAGCCTCTTTTAGATTTAACAAAATCTAAACGATCTTTAGTATTAAGTGCTTTAAAAGAGGAACAATTAAAAATATGATAGTGATCAGATTTATTACAAAATAAGCAAGTGCTTTTATTATTATTATCGCGTGCAAGGAAAGCATGGTGGACTGTATTTGAATTACGCGGTTGAGACCGAGAAGCGGGCGGATTATTAAGGTTGCTACCGACTGGGGCGGTTCGCGCGGAGCCAGCAATTGGCGTAGAAGTGCGGTCTAATATTTTTACTTGCGATTTCATAAAATCAACAAAATCCTTATAAGAAGGAATTTCTTTATTCCTCATAAACATTTCAAAGGAATTAGCGGTTGCGGGATCTAACTTCTTTAAAGCTAAAGAAAGTAAGATAAAATCTTTCATATCTTCAATACCCAACTGTTCCAAAGCAGATACAGAAGCGTGGAAAGTTTCAATGAACGTATTTAAAGACGCGGAATTATTTAATGCGGGTTTAATATTGAATAAATTAGACATGTAGTGTGAGCCTAATGCTCTTTTATCTTGATATTTTTGAACTAAGCTGTCCCAAATAGAATTATAATTATCACCGGACGGTATAATACCTGCCGTGATTTTTAAAGCATTTCCTGTTAATTTACCTACAAGATATTGTACTCTTTGAGAATTCGAAAGATCAGGATTTGAATGTATATTAGATTTAAAAGATTCAAAGAAGACGGGCCAATTTTCTATTTTTCCATCAAATGACGGAATTTGAATTGGTGATAGTTTGATACGACCTTTATATTGGGACGGAATAGTATTCTGCGCAGACACATTCGACGTAGTATTTGTCTTACTGACGATACGAGAACGAACCCTTTCTATTCGGGTGTACACAGTATCAAAGGAAATCATTTTTTTATAATCAATCTTATATTCTGGATCAAGTTGCATATTTAACGCGTTAATTGTATCTAAATTGGCACTAAATTCATGACGAATTGTACTAATAATTTCAGTGTCCGCCATGAATGTCTCTGAGGAACGAAGGTCTGCACTCGCGGACGTGGAAATATTCTTAGAAGAATCATATAAGAACGATAATTGTTCAAAAATAGCTTCATTTTTAGCTTCCAATATTTTAATTTTAGTTTCAATAGCTTCCATTGTGAAAGATTGCGTAATAATAAATTGCAAAATTACCTAATTAAAGTAAAATGTTGTAGGTAAGTAGGTATATCCAACAGTTTAGGCACCTACCTATAGGCATGAAAGTTTATTTCAAGTCGACAGACAAGGCTCACAGAATGCAATTATATGCGTAGTAATAGTACAAATAGTAAGTACGTATTGCGGTTATTAGTACACCATATGATTTCGTATAATAAGATACGAATCGGTACCTATAAAATCTAAGTCGCCAAATTCAGATTTGAGTATCTTTTTCTCGAAGCTTGACTCAATTTTGTTCAGACTAGCAAAAAATTCCAAGAAAAATATTGTACTAGCTGGAGATCTAAATATTAATATTCTTAAAAAAAACCAAAGTAGCATTGATCTAATCAATCTAGCAAACAGTTACAAGTTGAATATGCATATAACTGAACCAACTAGACTTCAAACATGTATAGACCATCTCATAAGTAACATCAAGAATGCTACTGGGACACTTTTAGAGCTTAACTTATCGGATCATAATACAGCTCAAATGTTAAATATTCCAATAAAAAACAAATGTACATTGCCATCAGCTTACTATATTTTAAAAAAAGATTATTCCAAAGATAACTTGGAAAAGTTTCGTTATTGCTTATCAAGACTAACTTTTTCAGAAGTCTTTAACAAGTCAAACATACAAATAGCTATGAAGGAGTTCTATGACCTATTTACGTTGTTTTATAAACTATGCTTTCCTGTGATACGAATAAAAATCACAAATATCTGTAAAAAACCTGTATGGATATCAAAAGGATTAAAAATAAGTTGTGGAACCAAACGAAAGTTAAGATACAATTTTTATAAACATAGAAACATGCGAAGTAAAATAAAATACGAACATTATTCTAAATTGCTACGACGTTGTATACAAACTTCCCAAAAAATTCAAAATGACCATTACATAATGAAATCAAACAATAAATGTAAAGCCTCATGGAATTTAATCAACTCTGAAATAAATAAAATATCTAATTATGATTTAATTAATGAAATAAATATTGATGACAAAATTTTGAAAGATCCAACTGACATTGCTAATGAATTCAATAGATACCTAATAGAATTAACAAACACATACAAAACCAAACAGTTTATCAACACAAACAAAAAAAATATTTCTAGCAGCATATTCCTAACACCATGTGATCAAACAGAAATAAATTGTTTAATTAAATCGTTAAATAATACATCCGCAGAAGGATATGATGAAATCGCTACAAAAGTAATTAAATACTGTAAACATGAGCTTAGCCCAATTTTTGCTTATTTAATAAATCTGTCCTTTGAAAATGGTGAATTTCCAGACTTATTGAAGATCTCTGTGATCAAACCACTACATAAAAAAGGCGATAAATCGAATATAAATAATTATAGACCAATAACTTTAGTACCGGTTCTGTCAAAGTTATTCGAAAAAGCTATGCATAAAAGGATTATATCGTTTGTAAATAGGCTGAATATTATCAAAGAGGAGCAATTTGGATTTCAGAGTAAAAAATCCACTACATTAGCTGCATTTAAACTAGTACGTGAAATAACAGATTGTCTCAACTCAAGACTGGCAACGTCTGTTATATTCTTTGATATGTCTCGAGCTTTCGATTTCGTATCACATGACCTTCTAATCACAAAATTAAATAATATTGGTCTACGAGGTACAGCGCTGAAGTGGCTGCAGACTTATTTGCATAATCGAGAACAATATGTCGAGATAAATAGATTAAATAAAGAACTGGCACTAGTTTCTCATAAATCAATAAATAGAGTTAATGACTGTGGTGTGCCTCAAGGAAGCGTCCTGGGGCCGTTGCTTTTCTTAATCTATATAAACGATCTTCCGGATGTGACTACAAATAAATGTACCCTTTTTGCTGATGACATATCGCTAATTATAAGTTGTAACAAAAATAAAATGAATAATTATGAAAATGACATAAATAATAATATTAAATTAATTTCCAATTGGCTTAGTAATAATAATTTAAATTTAAATTTAACAAAAACACATTTTATACAATTCAGTAATTATGGATCTAATATCGCTAAACTAAACATTAATTATAAAGGACAAGATATAATGGAAACGGACCAAACAAAGTTTTTGGGTTTATTTATTGATAGGCACCTAAATTGGAAGACGCATATAGATTATGTCTGTAAAAAAGTTAATAAATTCATTTACGTTTTAAACAGATTAAGAAAGACATCCGCTCGTTCTACTATCTTAGCAGCGTACCATGGTCACATAGCATCTACACTAAAATATGGCTTGTTAATTTGGGGAAATTCTCCGGATCTACACAAAGCATTTATTGCACAAAAGAAATGCGTACGTGCAATATGTGGTGTGCCACCTCATGCCTCATGTAGGCCCCTGTTCGATAGTCTGGGTATATTATCTCTTCCTTGTATGTACATACTCGAAGTTGCATTGTTTGTGAAATCGCATCTTAGTTATTTTAAAACAGCCCAGGACATTTATCCAAGAAACACAAGATATCCAGATCGATTGGTCTTTGAAATTCCGCCTCAAATGGCGCTTTATCAAAAACAGTGTTTTGCAATGTGCATAAAAGTGTATAACGCGATACCAAATGATATTAAAACACTTCCACTGACGCGTTTTAAACGCAAATTGGTACAGTGGTTAAAAAATAAAATTTTCTATGACATCACTGAATTCTATAACTGTTAGACATAGGTATTATTGTTTTTTTTTTGTTATATATAATTGATTGATTTTATTTTGTTCCTTGATTAAATTATAATTGAAATTTAAATAGACATGTAGATTAATTTTAATCAATATCAATATAAATTTGTGAATGATAATTTAAATAGATAATGTTAATTCAATTTATTAATAATGTGTATTTGCATGCTTATGAAAAGCTAAATGTGCTGAATCTATTATAACCTATAAGACCTTACTGTAAACCACGTTTAAAGCAAATAAATAATATTCTATTCTAAAAAAAAAAAAAAGTCCTAAAAATATGAAGGAGCGGCGGCGGTATTGAATACCTAACTACTTTTTATCACGATTGGCGTGGTAAAAATAGCGGGAGTACGAAATATCGTATTTATATAGTCTAAAACCTATTTATGAGGTATAAGACTTGCGTATTATGAGGTATATACCTATTTAGAGGCATAAAACCTATAGAAAGCGGGAAATTATACGTGATTTGATATGAAATTAAATTACTGTAATGGCTGACTCAAAATGAATCCGCTCGAAGGCGTACCAGAAAAATGATGGGTTTTTGCGTAAAAATATTAATATGGAAAACGAGGAGCCTCCTAGGATAAAGGTAAGGACTTACCAGGAACTCCAGGAACTCCTATTGTAATCCAGCACAGTGATAAGCACGATTTTTCTTCATATCAATTCACAAAATACAAAGTTCAATGCTTCCCGGTCTGTAGCGTTTTTCGTACTGAATGTTGCGGGGCGCGCGCGCTTCGTTTCACTCGCACACACGCGTTTGGCGATGCATCGCCGAAGTATGTAGAAGATTCCCGAAGCTCTTTTCTCGCTTTCACATATGATGTGGGAAAAGGAGAGGAATCGGGAAGTAGAGGCTCGTCATTGAAACTCAATATGAGTAGGTTTCTACTATAAATATTATTATAGGTATTTTGGCCTAAACAAGTATGTTAAATAATAATAATGTATAGTTATACCATGCCAAGCATGTCAATGTGTACAGAACGAATGTGGAATGTAAGTCATTCCATTTATTATAAACCTTTGTGGTTTTCTTGTGAATGACTTTATACTAATCTCTATGTATAATATTTTTTGTTTGATAATTTAAAAAATATATAGGTATTTCTATATCTGTGGTTAATTAGTTAAATGGGATTTTATGAGCAAAGCCGTAATATTATAAGATTTTTGAACAATTTTCGAAATAAGTTCTTACTAATAGCTCAGAGTAAATAAATGCTAATAGTATGAACTATCTCTTTTAATGTATTGTCAAAATATCTATTCAATTGATTAGGATATTCTTCTTTGAAATTAGGTAGTAACTGAGGCAAGGGGATAAACAGATATTATTCATAACTATCACTGAACTATCATAACTGTAAAACAAATTGCAATACTTATTCTCATATCTCTCTATGAAAAAATATAAACAATAAATCTATCATATAAAGATAAAAAAAACAAGGTAAACTCTCAGCAATTTTCTCGCATGAAATAACTCGTTCACATAATCGCACGTGTTTTATTCACAGGCTCCATGTCACCGGACTTAAGCCCAGTCTCCATCGGTGGGGTTGAACCCGTGTACCGCACAAGCTGTTCTGTCAGCGGCAACGTACTTCTGACAAGCTATTTCGGTGTTAGTGCAGCTTTATTTAACACCGTTGTATTGCTTCATTGCAAATTTGCTGTACCAGTAACTCGGCTAAGCAAAGGGACTCTTTCAAGGGGAAATGTATACGTTTGTATAAAAAAGTGCCCAAAGAAATTAAATATCTTTATTTAAAAAGTTATATAACAAACTATGTTTGGTTTGTTTTGTTCGATCCCGCCCAAGGCTATTTTAATATAATAAATGAGTTTTGAGTATACCCTAACCTTCTTATTCATAATAAAGTTATCAAACGTTGATTAGCTAACATTCCGAAGTCTTTATCTGACACTTGACATTTGGTGATCGAAAGAGTGAGACGGGGCACACTATTACACTGATTTAGTTAAAAAGCGATTATGAATAAGGGGGTAAGTCTACTACCTATATCGGACCGCAAACTAGCCTAAATCACAATTAAGAAAGGCGTATCGTTCGTGTAATGGAGAGCTCATGTATCGAATTTTGCTTTTAATACTTTAACAGTATGTTCCACAAAATAAATAACATAATTTGTCATAAACACGGTGTGAAATGCGACCTATTTGCCACCCCATCGTTGTAGAACAAGAAAATTATTTTCTCGGAGCTTTATAAAAGTATTTTTCATTTGCATAATTTGACTGTAGTACATAACAATGAAGGCTTGATGAGATTAAAAGATAGTGTCGCAGAGGCTCAGTTCATATCTTTTGTACAGAAAAGTGTGAAAGGAAAAAAAATGAATTAAAATGTGAACCGTTTTATATTTAAGTGAAGAAGCGACTTTAAATCTTTCTAGTTATGATAAGGAATTGTATTGTGTGTACACACGACTACATATCAAACTATATATTTCCAGTATAAGCTGACCTCTCGTTGTACAGAAATCCTTTACAATGCGAGATCAGCTTATACTGTAAATGTATAGCTTGATGTGTAGCCGTGTGTACTACCATCAGGTTATGTTCCTTCGGGCATTTTAACCCAGTTCCACGCATGTGGGTCTAAGGATATCAGATAAAAGAGTAAGTGCGTCGTCAAACGTTCTCCATTTCATTTGCCACAAAGTCATCTATCAAAGGAAATAACCCGCCGAAAGCTATTGTGAACATGAATAAACCTAAGAAGAGAAAAGTACGCAACGCAAATGTTTCCAACCGTAAACTATTCGATTATCCTTTGAATTGAACCGAAAGACTTGTCCAATATCCACATTGATATAAAACTCGGAATATTTGCAGAATTTATATATAAAAAAGGAATTAGTTACTGTATGTTTTAAATTCCCATATATTTATAATGTCCCAGTATATTTATATTTAATTATATTTGGAATTAGAATTCTGGTAATTCTGATGAGTACTTTTGGTTCTGGATATTTTTGGTAGCAAATCGCAATTTTTCAAGCCGCCTAGGCGGCATCCAACTAGCTTAACGACTATCACAATTAAGTGATAACCGGGACCGACGGCTTTACGTGCCTTCCGAAGCACGAAAACGCTCGATTTGAAATACCACTAGGCGGACACCCATCCAGGTACCGACCACGACGGTGGTAGCTTAACTATGCTACACCATGAGGCGCTTCATATATGCTTTTTATATAATTAGCTTGATATATGTATAAAAATATTATAAATGCGAATGTTTGTGCATGTTTTTGCGATAGGAAATATAACAAAAATATTATATAACTCCATTATTCAAACACTAGGAAAGGTAATGTATTAAAACACATGACTATGCTGTAAAATGTACGGGAATGGCTCACTGAGCTCATCATTTTAAATTGGAAACACGATATGTACACTCCATCAGATGTTTTATTTACGAGCGCAAAACTCATAAAACAAGAGTGGATGTTCTCGTGGTTTAGTTCAAAATGTATTTTTATGCTATGCTTTTTTTATTCAAATGATAAGCGGCGAAAATATTATAATAGGTACCTAATATCTATAAATATAAATGAATGTATGTCTGTTTGTAAAGTATCAAATCGCAAATGAATTTATTCAAATAGACATATTCTCCAATACTATGGCGAAATTTAAGGATCTGATTCATACTCAACTAAATGGTGTGTAAGCGTTGATATACCCAGCGTAATTGTATATTTTATATTACTAATAATTTTAATTATAATAATATTTTTTCAAGTTAATGATGACTATTCTTAAATGCAAATATTAACATTGTCTGTAAAAAAAATTCAATGCACCTATTTTATGTATAAATGAATACTTTTGAATTTTGTTTCTTTTTGTTATTATTTTATTTCTTCTGTTATCTGTTTGGGCTTTCTGTGATGTCCTGTAATTAAAGAAGCACTAGGTGTATAAACTGTAATTATTGTTGATTAGAATGTGAAGTGTATTCTTTGTTGGATATCCAAATTAAATAAATAAATTAATAATTAAATAGAATAGACTTTCGCAGGCACGTATGAATAGTCTGATTCTCAAACCGGTTCGGAAGATTGCATTTGCTGAGAAGAGCCGACAATAAACTCAGTAATACTCTTTTCAAAATAAGCTTAGATTTAAATAAATAATAATATTATTATACTATTAATGAAATACTGCAAGCACATGATACTTTACAATTCCTTATTTTCAGTACCCATGTTCGATCGCGATCAGTACCTCATACAGTGTACAGTGATCTCATTTCCGCCGGCACTCTTTGGACTAGTGTCGGATCTACCAAACAAAATGACGTTATATTACCACTTTATTTCTTTGAATTTGTAAACGATTTTATAAATGATGACAAAAAAAAACGTAATAGTGAGACGAAAACAGGGAAATTAAGACACCAGATTTTGTGAGAAGTGTAGAGACTACTTCATCGAAAGAGAATTCTTGAGAAAAAATATTAAACTTTTTTTTATTTCTGTTATTCAAACCTCCTTAGATATTTCTATTATTCCAGCAAACAATTTATGTTCTGTGACATGAAATCACGTATCCATTTAAAGAGTAACGAGACCTAAAATAACAAATGCCTGTCTTCGAGCTAACGGACGATAAATAAACGTTTACACATAAACTAAAGGACGAGAAAAATAAATTGGGGGATCAGAAACGGCATTTTAGTTCACATATATTTCTATGAATTTCGCATATTTGTGTGATGAAATAGAGTTAAGAATCAAACATAATAATAATATGTCGCCCGTCACAATAGGGATGTTGCCTGGGTAAAAATATAATAATTCTAATTAGTCCGTCAGTTAGATTATCAAAAAATATTGGACACGTATTTTTTGCTTTACCAAATTATTAACAATTGACGAAGATAAAGCGCGACTAAGTTCGGGAGTGGGGGCTCGTGACGTCACTTGTTCCTAAAAAGTGTACTACACCGTGACGTCACGCGGAACTTCAACAAACGATATCTTCGTATTTTTTTGTCTAATTGACAAAAGAAAAAATACGTGTCTAATATTTTTTGATAATGTAAATGACGGACTAATTAGTTTTTTTTAGGAAAGTAGCCTATTAGCACTAAAGTTAAATACGCTGTGCGTATTACGTGTTGCAAAGATATAATTATTTCTTTGTACTTGAAGTATGAAGCGCTCGTGGTGTAGCATGATTAGCCGTTCTTTATCGATCGGCATAGTTAAGCTACCATCGTCTTGGTCGGTAACTGGATGGGTGACCGCCTAGTGGTACTTCAAATCGAGCGTTTCCGTGCTTCGGAAGGCACGTAAAGCCGTTGGTCCCGGTTATCACTTAATTGTGATAGTTGTAAAGCTAGTTGGATGCCTCTTAGGCGGCTTGAGAAATCCAACAGTAAGTTGACCACTAGCCTACCTCCACCGATCCGCAGTGGGCACGCGTGGTGGAGTATTGCCCATTCCCTTTCACCCTCAGTTGTGAAAGGAGACCTGTGCTCAGCAGTGGGACATTATAGGCTGACGATGATGATGACTTGTAGTATTAATTTCACAATGTTATTCACTGCAACTCAAATTAGTTATAAAGAAGAGCAATTCAATATTTTATTATATCATACAACTTGATACACAAAAATACTGCTATCACGGAGATAAGATTAAACATATCTGAAAATAAAAGCGAGGGCGGGAGCGTAACGCGCGTCACAGGTGCGTAGCCCATTTATTTTCTTTCTTGAGACAAAATTGAGTATTATAACGTCTCCATTACCAGTATAACAGAGAATTTGCACTTCATTCAAGCGTTAAATTGGTCATCAGCCCCCGTCGTCAAATAAGCCCAGCAATGAACTGAGAAATATTTTATTATAATGTTTAGAGCGTATGAGGCTTGATATAAGCGTAGAGTAGAAATAAGGGATGACGGTTATTCTTGATAGAATATTTAAAGGGAGTGCTCAACAAAGCGAAGTAGTACTCATCGGGGCAAAGGCTGCAACTTTATAAGTCGCAAGTCCGGCCTCATATGGAGTACTGTTGTCAGCTATGGGCGGGCGCACCTGGATACCAGCTTGGGCCTTTAGACTCGGTTCAGCGACGTGCCGTCAGAATCGTCGACGATCCCGAGCTCACGAACAGTTTAGAGTTCCTCAGTTTGAGGAGAGAATTTGCCTCCTTATGTATGTTCTACCGCTTTACAACGGACAGTGTTCTGAATTGTTTAAGATGATGCCCACGGCTACCTTCTACCATCGCAACTCTCGCCATCGATGGGGAGTCTATCCTCACATATTGAAACCAGAATTGATTCAAACTGCGCGGTCTCAAAGGAGCTTACTTCCGCGGACGCTCAGATTGTGGAATGAGCTCCCCGCCGTGGTTTTCCCAATGGAGTACAGCATGGGGTTGTTCAAAAAGGGTGTGAAGAGATTTCTGCAGGGTCGGCAATGCGCGAGTGTTAACCCTGGTGTTGCAACGTCCATAGGCTACGGTAACCGGTTACCATCAGTCCGGCCGTATGCTTGTTTGCTACCTGAGTAGTATAAAAAAACAAAAAACAAACTTATTTATAGAATAAGGTCATGGTCATACTAAAAAATATCAGTTTATACAATGTAGCTGAAAGAATTTTCAATACCTTCCTCAACGAAAACCTGAATATAATCCATCTTAATCCTTGATATTCCGTGTGAAGGGAAGCAAACGAATAAAATAAAATCAAACGATAGCAAAGACTTATTTAAGAACATGCAAGGAATCGACTCGAACGCTCTTTTCGAAATGAAAAGAAAACACTATGATGTTCTCAGCATAAATTCCTGGCACTCGGCAAAATTGAAAAGTCTACTCAGTAGAAGCTTCCGTTTAGGTAAAAGGCACAATCTCAAATTATTTACGCTTTCATGCTTGTTAAGATAAGGAAAACGGCTCTTAGATTGTAAGGAAATGAATTTTAGTTTGTTTACTTTGTTTGTTAATCTTATGAGATACAAACTGTTCGTTAATTACTCTGCAAACTCCAATTTTAACTAGAACACATTTAGCTTTATTTCAGGTCTCATAGAAATAATCTGATAATATATAATTTTAATTTTCTCTTGCTAACCCCCTTATTCATAATAAAGTTATCAAATGTTGATCATCTAAAATTCCGAAATCTTTATCTGACAGGTGACATTAGATGATCGAAAGAGTGAGACGGGGCATACTATTACACTGATTTAGTTAAAAAGCGATTATGAATAAGGGGGTAACAATTTTTCTTTTACTGGACTAGAAGTTTGTCTCAGATGGCTTGGGTACCCTTAAGTAGACAAATGTGTAGGTCGCAGTGTTTCTGGCAGTAAAATCGGCATCCACAATAGTTCACCCTCAGCACAGATTACCATATACAATCCTCTGTGCCCTCAGATTGAGAGACATATCAACCGTAGCCGTACCTTACTTAAGTCAAAGAACTTAATCGATCCTCAGTCACTTTTCCATCGTGAATACTGTTGGCTTTAAGATTGTATGAAGACATCACAACATTAACACTTGTCGAGTAAGTCCTCCCTAATCGATCATTGTAAGTTTCCAACATTTACATGATAAATGATGGAAAAGGCTTTGACTTCAAGTTTATCATAGTTTCTTTAACTTTGTAAATATACTTTTTCTCTCTGTTTTTTTGGTATAGCTCTTATTGGAAAAAGTTATAATGTTCTGTTTAATTTAGCTGTCTGCCGTACTCACATAGTTTAACTACTCCATTTTTGTTTATTGAATAGCTATAGAAAGGGTCTAAAGATAAACAATCATTATAAATGTGATAAAATGTTTTGTATTGTTCATGAACGCCAATCAATGAGTCACTTAATAGTTGAAGTTAATTTCTAAGTCCTGGTTCCAACACTTGATAGAGGTCTTCTGGACATTTTAGTGGAGGTTTCAATCCGGTGATAGATTCTAAATTGTTAGGGTGTAAGTATTACCATTTTTCTTCGCTTTGTACTATATTACGTTTCACATTTTAATAAATTAATATTATATAGGTATACTGAAATCGTTTACAATGCGAGATCCGCATATACTGGAAATGTATAGCTTGATGTGTAGCCGTGTGTACAACTATTTGGCTCGGAGTATATTCAATAAGCGTCCAAGCCAGTGGTGGTCTTTTTTGTTCGACCTCGTTCTCAAACTTGGACGAATCATTTGCAGCTTATTTCAATGAAATGCTGCTTTTTGTTCTTTTGTGTCTTCCGTACCTATAACTTTTTCATTAATTAGGTTTATCCGGCTTTATATTAATTAATTTAGATCATGACTACATAATAAATACTTCTTAGTTACCAGTTTTGCATCCATAATGAGAGATTAAGTTAGTTTGAGATTATCGTCTCTTTAAACGCGACATAAAAATAACTATTCAAATAAGATAAGAGGGCTGAAATTAAGAAATAAACAGAGTTAATAATATACTACCTCGAAAGAAGTGATGAACCACTTCTGATCTTTGATAGATTTGTTTAGTTAGGTTGCGTTTGTAAAAAAAGGTGAATACAAATTTTCTAACTACAAAAGATGAACGAAAGATATTTGACACCCTTAGGGGATGAATTTGGGAAAATACTTCTGGAGTTTATACTAAGGATTCTGTATGCAAATTATCATATTTCTAGTCCCAACCCGTTAAAAGATCAGTCAGTCATGTTGGACAAGATTTTTTAAAATGAGGGTAGGTATAGAATTTTCACGCGACAGAGTGACGGGAGTAAGGTGCATTTAATACGTACACAGGTTGACTTACGGCAGGTTTTTGGTTCTGAAACTGTTTGAGCACTCTTGCTACCTTTCTGCATGCTCTTTATTATTTTTTAATGAAACTAGGATGGGCAGCATAACAGCATATAAAGAAAATAAAACGTCGATGTATACTTTTTATATTAAACATTTTCAACATGTAAATTATATTTTTAAGTCTGAAACCGTCTTATTTTTAGATCTAAAACTTGAGCACTCTTGCTATCAGTTTGCACGCACTTTATTATTTATTAAGGCAACTAGGATAGATATAATAATATCGTATAAAAAAAATCTAAGGTCATTGTATACCTCTTATTTTAGACATTTTCAACATATACATTTCATTTCACATAATGGGAGTTATAATAGTATAATAATTGATATATCTTGTTACTTGCATTTCTACTATCATTTTGTTATCTTTTATAGTATGTCGTGTCTGTGGTTGAACTCATTTAACATTTACAATGGTTAATAAAAGTTTAAAAATAGGTTTGTTTAATGCAGGATCCCTCGGCACAAATCAGGATAGTTTTATAGCCTCAGTTATGTTGAATGATGTCAGTGTTTTAGCAATAAATGAGACATGGCTAAGAGCAGGCGAGGAGGGCCCGTTGTTCCAGGGTACCGACTGCGGCACATTCCGCGGCCGCGGGAGGTGCGCTCGCGCGGAGGTGGCGTTGGCTTTTATATCAAGCGGAGTGTTACCGCACGCACCCGGCCTCACCCTGTAGATCCGCGACACAGTTCAGTCGAACAGATGTGGCTCACTATGACTCTTAACGGAAGGAAGCTGGCAATTGGTACGGCATACCGTCCACCTTGGATGGATGTCGATTTATTTTTTGATGCAATTTCTGATTCAATTTCTTCATTTTCCAATTATGATAATCTAATTTTGTTAGGAGATTTTAATATAAATTTATTAAACAGCGATACTATTAATACAATTAAATTTCTGACATTCTTGTCATGTTTTAACCTATCACAATATGTTACAGAGCCAACTCATTTTACCGAGAATAGTCAGACACTCATAGATGTAGTCTGTTCCGATTTAAATATAAAAAAGATCGCACTAGAGCATGTAGGGTCTCTATTTGGTCACTGTCTGGTGTTATGCGAATTTAATATTAAATGTGAGAAATCTAAGCCCTATACCGTAAATTATAGACCGAAAAAAAATATTTGTATGTATAATTTTGATATTGATTTGCAAAGAATATGTTGGAATCAAATTTTGATGCTTGGTAACGTGAACGATATGGTTATCGCTTTAAACCAAAGTATTGTGAACATATTTGACTTACACGCACCTGTGAAGTCAATTGTCGTCAAAGATCGCTCCTACCCCTGGATAACTGATACGATTAAAATCATGATGAATCTACGGGATAGGGCCGCAGCAGATTATCATAAAACCAAAACAAACACTAAAAAGGATTATTATAAATCATTAAAATCAACGGTAACTCAAGCACTTTTTCATGAGAAGTCAGCCTATTTTAAACACAATATAAATAATAAAATACACAATCCGAAATTATTATGGAAAAACTTAAAGAATACTATTTTACAACAAAAACATACAGACCTGCCTTCTCACTTTATCAATCCGAATATTGTAAATAGTCACTTTTTACAAATACCTGGTACTTCAGAAGTTAATATTTCACAGTTAACTTATTTTGAATATCATAAATTTAGTGATAATATCTTTCATATAGAACCAATTAGTCTGGATAGAATTATGAAAATAATTAATAATTTAAAATCAAATGCAGAAGGGTGCGATACTATTACCTTAGATATGCTATTTATGACTTTTCCATACACATTAGAAATCATTAAGGAATTAATAAATAGGTCTATTAGCACTTGTACATTTCCTGATGTGTGGAAGGTCGCTATAGTGCGTCCCTTACCTAAAAACTCAAACCCTGTAGAGCTCAAAGACCTAAGACCAGTTAGTATCTTGCCATGTTTATCTAAAATAGCTGAGAAAGCTGTGTGCACACAGTTAACAGATTTCCTTGAAAATAATAATATCTTGCCTGATGTACAGTCGGGTTTTAGAAAGGGACGCAGTACCGTAACGGCTTTGCTTGATGTCACCGATAACATCCTGTGCTCGCGGGATCAGGGAATGTGTACGCTGCTGGTACTATTAGACTTCTCCAGGGCATTTGATAGTTTGAATATTAATCTACTGATGTCCAAATTGAATTACTACGGATTTGACAGTGATGCTTTGCATTGGTTCAACAGTTACCTTAGTAATCGTTACCAGTTTGTTAGGCTTAGTCATAGAAGCGGTTTTTCGTCCGTGTCTGACAAAGTAGCTATAAATAGAGGGGTACCTCAAGGGTCCATATTGGGGCCTGTTCTTTTTATATTGTATTTGGCTGATATAAAATCACATATTAAATATTGCAAATTTCATATTTACGCGGACGACATACAGGTGTACATTTCGTGTAAGCCTTCCGAAATTAACAGTGCAATCATGAAACTCAATGAAGATCTTTCGGAAATAGCAAGATGGTCCACAAACAATTGTCTCTTACTTAACCCCATTAAAACCAAGTATCTTATCTTTGGTAGCAAACATCAACTAGCTAGTATAGAGTCATCCATGAATGTCATGCTTATGGGTGAACCTATTGAGCGTGTATATGAAGCGCGTAATTTGGGCTTGTACATGGACTGTGACCTGAGATTTGAGAAACATATTGCTACTTTAATGAAAGATTGTTTTTATAGACTTAAAATTTTGTATAGAATGAGACCATATATAAAAGAAGATCTGCGAATCAAGTTAGTAGAGTCACTAATTTTATCAAAATTGAATTATACAGATACAGTATATGGACCACGACTTTTGGCTAGAACTCAAAAACTTATTCAGCGAGTTCAGAATGCCTGTGCTCGCTTCTGCTTTAACATTCCGTTAAGAGCCCATGTGACACCGTACCTTAACGAGCATAATATTTTAAAAATGGCACACCGTCGGAAACTTCACTTAGCGTGTCTTCTTTTTGGCGTCATAAAATTTGAAACTCCTGCTTATCTATATGAAAAGTTGTCCTGGGTGAGTAGTCGCAAGTCACACGGTTCAAGGTCATGCGCCATGCAGCTCTCGACGCACCGGCACTCCTCGGCTGCTTTTAGAGGTAGTTTCCATTACGCTGCTACCAAGTGCTGGAATAATATCCCTCCGCCGATACGGAGCCTGCATAGTCCGCATACTTTTAAAGTCAAATTAAAGAATTATCTTTTCCTTCATCAAATTAAACAGGAAACGCAGCGACATGACACAAGTGCTATATAAGAAATGATCATAACTAAGAAATGATTTAAATAGGTGCATAAGTGCTTACATCAGTTTGCAATTTATATTTTTTTTTTTTTTTTTTTATTTTTAACAAGATATTTAAGCTTAAATATATATGTATTTGTTGCTTAAGAAAGAGATGTATATTAATAGGAATACCCACTTATTTACTACATTATATAGGTATATTTTATAGTATTATTAGTTTTATTTTTTATTTTTGTATATTTATTATCTTGCTATTGTAGTGAGCCTACCGTGTCTTCACTTGCCGGCCCCAACGGAAGATCAGCGTTGGTTATATGTACATCACATATAGCCAACATTATGCTGAGTTGGAGGACCGTTTTGTGACTGTTTTTATTTATTAATTTCTGTTATTGTATACCGTGTTTTTTATTTTTAGTCACAAATAAATATGTTTGATTTGATTTGATTTAGAATATTCCTCTATTTCTATCAATTCAGTAATGCTATTTAAAAAGCAGAATTTCTGTTCACTGACTAGAGAATACTCTCATAAGGAATAACTCGGGAAACATTTTAAAAGTAATATTTGGTTATTTTTATCCCAGACGTATAAACTGACCCATTCACTGCCGCGTGAAGATATTCAATGGAAAATCAAATCAGAAAATAGCAACGCCTTTTTACCAGAGACGTTAGACTCTGAATGTGTTTATTACTTCCCAACTGCAGTATGTATGGGGTCACTGGCGCGCCAGTTTTAATATTTAAGAATTTATGGTCAGCAGGCGACATTCATTTCAAAGAACCTCCCAGTACACTCGAGGCCCCTATCCTAACTATTATAAATGTGAAAGTGAGTTTGTTTGTTACGCCTTCACGCCTCAACTACTCAACGGATCATCATGAAATTTGGCATGCAGATAGCCTACGATACGGAGAAGGACATACTTTTTATCTCGGGAACGCGGGTGAAACCGCGGGGGACAGCTAGTGTTGATATAGTTTTAATTCAGATTGAGAATTTGTTTATGTATTACTAAAAATAAATAATTCTATGTCTCACTATAATATGTAGTATAATTATGGAATAGCACAATCTATACATACTTGATTTCTATAATATAAAACTTAGAGAAAATTATTGACCACTGGCACGATGAATTCCTGACTCCCAATTTCGTTAGGGATAAAACTATGTCACTTCGGTCCATAAACTATCTCTATGCAAATAAGTTTTTGTCAAAAATGTCTTTTTAAATACAAGCTATTTCTGGTTTCTGTGCTTTTTGTTAACTGTACTTCCAATGTCTTCCGATATAATGCATACCAAATATCAAGTCAATCCGACCACTGGAAGTGCATGAAATTTGACCCGAACATACATACATACAAAGCTTGTAAAAATCACGTTCCGTTGCTTTGCTACTTCTTGAAAAAAGGATAAACCAACAAAACTTACACATTTCTAATGAAGTTAGTTATAGGAGAGTGATTACATTATTGCTTAATATAATCATAATCTAACAGATGTAAAATTATGATAAATATGCAATTTTTCTGTCATATCTGTCGTGGGAATACAAAGTTACCTGCGACTACCTGGCAACGTTGCCCTATTACTCCTGAGTGGGTGATACAACATTTTGATCTCTAAAATACCTCGAGTATTTTGTTCGCGAAGAGTCCCACATGAACCATATTAGGTACCTTTATATTAGCTGTAAGTAGATATCTTTTACTACGACGGGTAGATGGTTTTATAGGTGGGTTGTCGAAAGGCTTCTTTGATTAATTTATTCCTTGCAGGGATTCTCCGATGGGAAAAGGGACTGATATAATATTGTGAAAGGAAATTAGTAGCTTTATGATGAATATGTTATTTGAGCTGGCTAATTATATTTATATGATTTTAGAAAATTAGTTTCTATAATAACACTTTTAAGGTAGGTACAGTATGAGGCACGAGTGGTGAGCACAGATAGGCAGTAGTGGGGGAAACCTCGCGCATGTACACTTTTGGCCAAATCACAGTAGCCAAATGACACGCAAGAATCCAATAGACGACGAGCATCGACTGACGAACCAATCGTGTACAGCTCGGCGCTCCCTCTTCCTAATTCCGCCAAACAGACTTAAAATGAACTACTGCGCAGGTGTCAATCTGTGCTCACGACTCGTGCCCCTTACTATATTACTTATTCATTCAATTGATCTGCTCAGCATAAGTTTCGGGGAGGGAATATATACTACGTGTCTACGGAGAATAAGGATTTGTAAAAAACAACATTCGGGAAAATAAATCCTGTCTGTAATAAAATACATCAACAAAACATTTACATAAATATCAGTGCGGCTAAACCCAGAATAACTATATTTTTAAGAAAACGAACAGCGCAAGAGTTCCATATAAATACCTAATACCTAACGGCTTAATATTTCTGCAGATTGAAGGTACTCTCACAAATCTGTAAATATTACTGCGATCTTTGAACTTGCTAGCTTGTAGCTTTCTGGCTGTATAGGTTGCTTTAATTCCAGTTACTGTTAAAGGTCTAAACCCTTATGACTAATATCCATTAAGTATCCCAGTGCGATACTTAATCGTGCGTACCTCTTCGCTCAGAACCTCAATGAACGAATGAAGTGGAATACGCAACCCTTGTGAGACCTAAAGAATCAATGACCTACTGTCCTTTTCTATTTTTTTACAGCTCTTTTAGAGATTTTCTTCCATCTAGCTCACGCGGTCCTTTCGTTCGGTAATAATGAATATGATTCAATTCGTACAGAAAGTATTCGCAGTGCTATTTAGTCAGACTGTTCAAAAGAAGAAATATGTTGATTCTGTGGACCGATGAGCTACGCCACACTTTGTGTATAGGTCATCGGTTCACTGTATCCACCTATGAGAGAAGGAAATTATGAAGATGAAAATGGATCAACTTTTTTAGGTTTAGCTACCTGAATGAAAACATTCCTGTAATAGACGAATTCTGTCGATGATACATTGACTGTAATACTTAGCAATATGAATAATATAACTAATAATATTAGAGTTACCTATATTTTATTTAAAAGTTTTGATAAATAGTAGCCCGTTCTCAAGAACATAACGTATATTATCTTCTAAAGTATATTCAATTTAGTTGGTAAGTGCATTTGATCGTTCGAGCTGCGGCAAAGCAGTAGTCGATGGACTAATGATGGCTCCTAATTGAATCACATTTTAGTTATAATTTTTAGTATTGAGAGAGTATTTTATATGTAAATTTTGATACATAAATAAAACAAATTAAATACCTACGTAACTACACTATTGACAAATCATTAATTACGTCGCAAATTGAAGAGGCGTCTTGTTTCATCTTGTTTGTTCAACAGCTAACGAGTTAAGACAGCTATTGTATCCACTACGAAACCAAACATTTGAAATTCAATCCCTTCAATCGCAAAGCAATTAAGAGTGCGTACCAAGCCAGAAAAATATGGCAATGTCAGATGAAACAAACTTATGTCTAATCTTCGCGTGCAGATGAGATGGAGATAGCGTGTTCCGCGGAACAAAAATGAACTAAGCGCTTTTTATCTAAATAACTCGTAAAGTATAGAATATTTTAAAAAATCGTTAGTAGCAGCCCTAGGTCATATGTTAGTGATATTATTTATCGAATTTTTGTCATAATTAGATACACCATGAACGAATAAAACCGAAAATTCATTATTATTAGAGGTAGCTTTGTGATTTTTTTCTATCGAGGAAATTTCATTCCATTATGTTTTTGCTCAGGCAGAACCCTCGTGTATATAATGAAAATACCCATATAAAAATATTTTTTCATTTAAATACTATTTACTTGGTTAAATTTCAATTCTAAGATTCTTATTTTGCTTTATACGCAGTCTTAATTCGGAATACCGTCAAAAATCGAAAGTAAATACGTTACTATAAATGTACTAATTATAACGCACACAGCACTGAGTTTGTTTAAGATTTTTAATTTAAGTTTGCGTTCAGGCTAAGCGATTGAAAAATGGCTTCGAACGAAAAGCAATAAAGCGTCAAACGATCGTAATAGAAAATACGGCTTTACCAACTAAAGAAATAGGTCTCTAAGAATTTGTTAAACTCAATTTTTCGCAGCGTAAATGCGGCTAATATTGTAAGTGACACTCATAATCTGAGTGTACACATTTGACTCTGAACATCATAGGTACATAATTCTAATACAAAAAATCTTTCGTCAGCCTTTGCATGCAGCAAATATAGCTAAAACAATAGCAACGTAAATAGCTAAGCTCAAATAAAGTCATAACTTTGTGAATACTTTTCCAAATATTGAAAACGGAATGTCAATACAATGTCAGTTAACTTCAATACCAACAGAAGTTATGTGATATCCCAACTTGATAGAGATTCTCAGAAATGTACCGAATAGACTAGATGAAAACTTTGTATCGTGATTCAGTAAATTGACAGCTAGACGTTTACTGAATCGATCAATATGAATCAATACGTTCTCAGTTGGTAGGCATAGCGAGTTTGCCAAATCCAGAAATTTTGTTACGCTTAAATGTAGAGAGAAAAGATTTGTTCTATATCTTTAAAAAAAGTAAATTATTAAGGTCGCCGTACTAATCCATATATCATTATCATCATATCAGCCTATGACAGATTATTAAAAGAATCATAAAGAGCATAGTTTCAGAATGATTATTCCTTCAGAACCTCAAAGATACCTTTTATTATTTGGTTTGAAAACTTTATCAGTCTTACCTGAAAAGGTTAAAAATAATGATATTAGGAAAAGATTTTTATTACCTCTTTTCTGTGGGAAAATGTTAGCAAACAAAACAAATTCTTAAATTCAGTCTGTGATTGAGTCAAAAATGATTGAGACTCGAATCGTTTTGCACGTCTAATTAAATTAAAAGCCGATTATTTTTGTTACATCATTAATTGCTATAGTCGACATTTCAATCACAAAATGTGTAAGTAGAACCCTATTGAACCTTGGCTATGATTGGTACCAGCGGCAGCCATCTTGAAATAATCCACGATGTATCTTATAGTGACCTTCAAACAATCCAATAACGCAAAAATCTCTACCACACTGTACGAACACTTATTCGTAACGTGTGGTGTTCCGCCAACGTTAGCGGGAAAGCAATAAAGGGATATTAAAGCAACTGAACACGCATTATGACGGCGTGGAACAGATAATGTACGGCATCATTCATTCTGTCGTTCTAAACAAGAGGGAAATTCAATCTGCAAGCATCGCGCCAGCCGCACATCGTTTGAACACGAACCACGTGTGAACCATTACAGTTTATTAAAGCGTGTGTGGTGGTAACACCCCTACACGCGTTTCCGACAGTGCTCAAACTGTGTAAAGGGGTTTGTGAAGAAAAATATATGGAAAAGGTAATATTGTGATCTTGGTAAAAACGGTGATGATACTATTTAATCAAATACAAAAGTGCACAAAAAAGTACAAAAACGCCACATGGTGAAAAATGATTTTTTCTACCTACTTCTAGATTATTAATGTCTAACTGGATCAACACCAGAAATGACAAAATTACAAAAAAAAATATGCGAAAGTGGGTTTGTTTGTTTGTTACGCCTTCACGCCTCAACTACTCAACGGATCATTATGAAATTTGGCATCCTATGTCCTTCTCCATAACATAGGCTACTTTTTATCTCGGGTAACCCGCGTACCTGAGATACCCGAAACCGCGGGGGAGAGCTATTATTATAAATACGAAAGTGAGTTTGTTTGTTTGCTACGCTTTCACGCCTCAATTACTCAACGGATCATCATGAAATTTGGCACGCAGATAGCGTATGGTATGGAGAAGGACATACGCTACTTTTGAAGGAAACGCGGGCTATAATTACAAGTACCTTATTAAATATATTAAAAGAAATAGACGGATCGCTTTGATAGAACTAAATTGAAAATGATTAAGTACGTTATTTTGTTCGTTGGAGCGAGATAAATCAACGTATAGCCTTCGTGTGGAGCAATGTAATCTATCAAGTGGGAGGATTCCGTAGCTCTAACAGCGATGCATTTACTGCAGCCTTGTGTGGAATGTGGATCTACGGCGCCGGTATCATACTGGTCTGCTCCATTTAAAATATTTGCAGGTTTGTTGTTGATTACGTGTGGATTTTTATTGGAAATTGAATGTGTGATATTTATGTAATAATTTCAATTAGCGTATACGTACATATAAGTCTCCGTCAATCACAATATCGATGAATGAATATACGTACTTTTAAAAA
Source organism: Polyploca ridens (assembly GCA_951394255.1). NCBI lineage: Eukaryota > Metazoa > Arthropoda > Insecta > Lepidoptera > Drepanidae > Polyploca > Polyploca ridens. The sequence goes on along the minus strand of OX596249.1, from coordinate 16,725,540 downwards.
TCATTAGGACCGACTGCTTATTCAAGTATTGACAAATTAAGAAAATGGATCCAAAATTGTTTTTCTCCTCTCCAGGCGAAAGCGTCAACTTTCGTCCCGCTGCGCTAAACGAAAATGCCGCTTTCTGCCTCGGTCGAGGAGAAAAATAGTATACACACCTTGGGCAGTAAATAAGAAAACCTCAATTCACATGTTTGTTTACATGTGATCTGAGACATTTCTTACTTTCCTGCCCTAGGTGAGTAATATACTATGAAATGATTTAGTGGAGGACTGGAATGGAAAAATGTAGATTCATCGATTTTTTTTAATGCAATTACATGTGTTTATTATTTTAGTAGCATTTTTTTCACGCCCAATATTCTCGAAAAGATAGGCACAGTCTTTGTACTTTTCAACTATGTAAATTTCACTCTCTAAACCTTGAGGTAATTTTTAGCTCGACTCGAGAATAAAACTCAGGACTTCCAGTTTTTACCCGACGCTTAAACCGCTTGATCAAAAAGGCATAACTTTATTTACATTTTAATAAGTACTCACTGAGTTAACATTAATAGCAATTGAAACACCATCAATTTAACAAGCAAAAAGATGACCTCAATAATTCGAAGCTCCAGTTTATGAAAACTTTTTGACTGATCAAACGTTGTCAAATAAACATTAAACAAAATTTCATGAAGTTGAAACATGAAAATTGCCATGGGCATTTCGCTCGCAGAGAGGGAGTTAAAATGCATAACATAACATACTTTTTACATATTATTGTACGCAATCGGGTGTTTTCCAAGCCACGTTTACGTTGTTTTTAGGCTTATCTACGTCATGTCAAACGGCCTTTACTTTTACGTCGTGTATGACAACGTACTTCAGTTTTTTGTCATTACCATATTTTTTTGTAGGTGTTTTTTTAACACGAAAATCACATACTTAAAGGATCTTTGACATATTTACCGTTAGAATAGAATTTCAACCATTTCAAAATAATATTATCCGGATCTGCAATTTGACGTTATCGAAAATGCGCCACCTTACATTGCAGCTGCCGAGTTCTAAGGCGCAGATTTTTTCGATAAGCCGACTTAGCGAAAGTGCCTTTTTATGTTAAAATAGCATAAACGTCAACTCCAAAACGTAGAGATAATAATATTAGCTTCTCATCATTATAGGATTTTAAAATTGTTTTGAGATTTAGATGTCAATGAAAGTTTAATTGAATTTGAATTGCAAGGAATTAAAATATTCGTGTGCGCGCGCCGCATGTCGTTGGTTCGATTCCCACACAGGACATGCATTTGTGTGCTTGAACATGTCTGCATGTCCTGAGTCTGGGAACTGAGGAATGTAATTATGTATATTAAGTATGGATTTACAAACGAAAAGTAGCATATATGTAGGTAGTATATCAGTTGTCTGGTTTCCATAGTACAAGCTTTCCTTAGTTTGGGATCAGATGACCGTGTGTGTGAGAGGAATATCCCAGGATATTTATTAATTTATTAATTATTTAAGAAAAAGTTTCTAATTTATGAGAAAACCGCGATAGGCAGTTAGTAGAAGTCATATCATTCATTGTACTTGTTGTATAAGGTAAAATGAAGTTTTTATTCAGGAAAATTTCTAGTCTACAATATTTACTAATTTTCATTCATGACCGGAATAGCCGTTCAGGATGGACGTCCATAAAAAATCAAATTAATATTTCCTAAAAATAATACTACACTGAAATGTATTTTTTTTGGAAAGTCCGAATGCAGAGTAGGATCACTCATGCGCGTTGTTAGTCTGCTGTCGACGGTATTCAAAATCGGCGTGTTCGTGAAATTTTCCCTTTGAATTTGGTTGACTGAACCGAATTTGACCAAGTTTTAAAATATATTTATAACGTACAAATGGTCGAGTGAACTACAGCGGATTAAAAATACATCAGCAGTTCTTATGCAAAAGGTATTTATATACCAGGATATAAAAATATTAAAATTTTATTTATTTATACTATTTTTAAGATAATAATTTAAAAATAATATTCAGCAAACCGAAGTAGGTATACTTAATATAAATCAGTATATAAATAAATAATTTCAATCAACCAAAACATTCTGTCAATAACTACCTATATTATGTACTTAGCGATTCCAGTCCAACTTTTCAAATTATGCTCCGTATATCAATTTTCGAACGATTGAAATTTTTCTCATCAAAGCTCGCCGATGTGGAAAGTTTTGATTTCCAATAAAAGGGGTTTACGATATATTACGAGTCCCCTCCGTATATTAGATGGCGGAGTATCGGTCCAGTTGTTCGCTTTCATAACTGCCGGTTCTCGTAATCAAAAGTTTTCGTATAAACAACACGCATTATATGAGGAACCGGGTATCTGAACTCATTTGGGACGAATAAACGGCGGCTTTTTGCGTTTTACTTTGACGTAGGTTTTTTGTAACAGCGAGTTCGTATTAAATGGGAAATGGTCACTTATTATTTATAATTATTTGATGTATTATTAAATACATAAAATAATTATTTTTCGTTACATTTATACACTAACCCCCTTATTCATAGTCGCTTTTTAACTAAATCAGTGTAATAGTGTACCCGTCTCACTCTTTCAATCACCGAATGTCACCTGTCAGATAAAGACTTCGGAATTCTAGCTAATCAACGTTTGATAACTTTATTATGCATAAGGGGGTCAGTTATTATGTTGTCGTAAGTAAGTAATATCAGCTGATAAAATATACCTAGTCACAATAATAGGTACTATATATCATAGACTATCAAGTTATTAGTGAATAATCATCGCAAATAGTTAATTTAAAATGTCAAAAATAAAATGCCAGATACCGGTTCCTTAACCGCAACACAGAAAATAGTTGTAATATTGTGTCATCTCGACTCAATTCCAGCGAAAATGTAATATAACGTATTTCTCGCCATATGTCCACACTATACCCTGGTTATTTTGCTTCCATATCTATATGGAATAATAAGAAAATAACATCGAACTATATTCGTCATATTTTATTTGGTCTTATTCTTGCATATTGGAAATGAGGGGCTGTCATACGGGATAGTATATTTACAAAGTCAAAGTCGAAGCCATTTATTCAATTGAGGTACCACCAGTTCATAAGTTGGCCAAAGAACATGCAAGAAACTCAGCAAGGTTACATTTTTAAATATTTTTATCACATGGATAATCTGACTATATTGGCTATATTTCCAAATGTTTTTAACCGATTTCAAAAAAGGAGGAGGTTCTCAATTCGGTTGTATTTTTTTTGTTCGTTACCTCATAACTCCTTCATTTATTAACCAATTTGGATTTTTTTTAATTTGAAAGGGTTCACTTCCCGTTTGGTCCCATTGTCATCAGATCAGGATTTGATTACTTCTTAGTGTACTTTGAAGTCGGTTTAAGTTTTTTGTAAGACTGTTCAATTATGTTATACAAGGTAAAATGTGCACAAATCGATTAAAATCACAAACATATTTAAATCCGCTTTAGTTATCTTTCCAATGAATCCAATAAAAGCCAAGAAAACATACATACAAACAAAGATTTCCTAACTCAAGTCTAGCTAGACCTAACTGATATAGCAGTTTTTTTGCACCTTAAGAATGACGAAGTTCCTGTTGTGATTATTTTCGTTACCCAGAAGATAGTCACATACCTAAGTATCAAAAATTTAAACTAGGAGAAAGGTCCAAGGTCCAAAGCATCAAAATGCTTGTAACTCGCACTTTCCAGCTCTTCACTTCTTTTTTTTTTACATTTGTAATAGTGTGATGCCAAAATGCTAAAAGCAAAGTTGTATGGGATGGTAAAGGTTTCCTTTTGTTTCTCATTTGCGGCAGCTGTGTATTTGTACGTCTTTCATAATGCTCCTAGTACCAGACATTTGTAAGAGCTTGAAGTAAGGATTCAAAAAATATATTTTTTACAATTTTATGTTTAGTCTTCATAAAGATACGGCGAAAAATGTGCAAAAAAATGACCATTTCCCCTGTTCTCCTAGGTTTCTAAAGCTACAATTTTTATTTTAATAGGGTTGATTTCAGGAAACTGCGGATAATTTCGAAAATGCTATTAATTTTAGAAAAAAAAAGGATTTTTAATAAATGTGGGTACCGACTTGAGATGGCCTTTTAACCTATAATATAATCAATCCATATCATAAACGTTAATTATGCGGAGCGTAATATAGTGCCGATTTTTGTCTTTCATATTATTTAATTTAGAAGACTACTCATCTAAATTAAATAATATTTAGGAGCTACAAAAGGTGTATTTATGACGCGAATAAGGGACGCTCGACACTCAGACAAAAGTTTAATTTGGCTTATCGACTACTGGCCAGAGCGGAGTCTTAGAAAAGAATATTGCTGTTGTAATTCAAAATAATTTATTAATCAAATATACTTTTTCTGATACTCTAATACCGGTTCGGAAGGAATTTGTCACATTTCCAGTGCCGTCATGTATCACAACTGCATAGGTAATTGGTTGTAATGCCTCGATAGGTTTGACGGTTTGACCATATTTGTCGAGTCAGTGACTTAAATAGAGAACGTAAGTTGATATGCGTAGTTGATTTGCTAGTAGACCATTCGAGCATGAGACTACAAAGTACCCTACCACCGTGCTATGGTTTCCTCACGATGTTGTCCTTCACCGAAAGCTCAATCTCATTGTAGGATTCGAACCGAGTCTCTGTATCCGACGTCATCGCGTCACTACCACTGATCTATCATCCCAATAACCGAATAACCTTACTATTAGACAAAATCAGTTTTTAATCGAGTTCAAGAAAAAAGGAGATTATCAATTCGACACGTATGTATGTAATATTATAGGAACTGCAATATATTCACATATGATGATCTATTAGGGCTTCCAAACAAATATACAAAATTTCATAGGTGTTTGTATGTATGTATGTTTGTCCACGCATATCTCCGAAGATATTAATCGGAGATATGAAAAGTATGAAATAACTCTAATCTGACACTGATTTGAAGTCAGCGAAAGAGCACGACGTATTCCATTGAAAATATTTCGCTGACTTTAAATCAGTGTCAGATTAAAGTTATTTCATACTTTTTAGTGTATTTTGAAGTCGATTTAATTTTTTTAAATTACTTTTTTTTAAAGTATAAATTCTGTTGAGCAGCATTGATCTTTATTTGTCGTCGGATTTAAGAAGTCATTTAAAAGTTCCATTTTAACTGGTTGAGCGGAAATTAAGGTTGGCTCAGAAAGCTTAGTATACTAGTTAACAACAAGACTTATACCCTAAAACGTTTATGCACATACACTCGTAAGAGCGACACCCATAAATCAACCAGAAACATATCCGTTTCATATCAATCATTCCAAGCTTTTATAGTTAATACCATTCGGGGCGAGTGAGGAGGAAAAGCTCCACATTTACATAGAAGAAAGGCCGTGTCCCAGTATTATGTAAATCGGATCCGTTGGAACTATTAAGATATCGTATCCCAGTTGAGATTTCGGCTCCTTTATTCCACGTTGCGTTGTTGTGAACACCGCTTTTGGACAATTCTACCGATACTGGAACCCTTGGCCCATTCTCCGGCCGTATCGTTTTGTGCCATCTATCAGTCGAACATAGGTTGTTTTGAAACGGCATTCTTTTGTTTTTTTTCTTATTTTCCCTTATTTATTTTTTCGTTGCAATAGGCCTGAGTAGCTTTGAAGTACGGTGGCTGACTAATATTTATGCGATATGAAATAGTTATTGCCAAAATGAAGTGCTGGTGGTTAAGCATGATTAGCTGTTCTTAATCGATTGGCATAGTTAATATAAGGCCGATACCTGGATGGGTGACCGCCTAGTGGTATTTCAATTCGAGTGTTTTCCGTGCTTCGGAAGGCACCTAAAGCCGTTGGTCCCGGTTTATCAATGAATTAGTGAAATAGTCGTTAAGATAGTTGGAGGCTTCCTGGGCGGCTTGAAAACTCCAACAGTTTGTGAAAGGATGAGTGATCAGCAGTGGGAAATTATGGGCTGGTGATGATTGCCAGAATGTTATCTAAAAAACAAACGGGCACTACTTATGAATTATTAACTTCTATAAAACTCGGTTTTACCCGCGTTTCCGAAGTATCTAATATTTTCCTGGGAAATCATTAGTCCATAATTTATAAAATGTATAAATTATAATATTATCAGGATTTCCAGAAGTATTCACAACAATTTTATTAACATTATTTCAAAGTCAGTTAAAAAAACTCATCACGTATTAAAAATTAATCTTTGCCAAAATAATAACAACTCAACTGTTGTTCATCTAAGGTTGTTGAAAAACAAATAATTTTACTTTACGAAGAAACATTTTATGGGAATCAACGATGCAAACTCAACTAATTTGCTGGAAAGACGAGTTTACTTGGCATTAAACACGGCTTTTAGATTAAATCCCAACTGTTTTAATTTCACGTCAATTAATCTTTTCAATTGAAATTCGCAAATTAATTATCATCACCGAATGGAATTATTTTAACCTAATGATTTAAAATTTGCTCGTTAGAAGAACAGATTAACTGCGTTATACATTTCAAAGTGCTTTTTAATGATTAAAGTAATTTTTGCATCGTAATTTGCTTCAGATTTTATTCGTTTGATCGTTCATTTTAAATGTTGACTTTGACATTCTATGAATTAGCTTTTGATCTGCGGCTTCTAAAAGTATAAGGCGACCGATGATATTTTGAAACAAAACAAAGCTATAACTTTCCTAATTGAGCGCGGAAAATCTGACAAAACGTCGTCACAAAGCGGTATTTGTCCGTGGAAATAATACAGGAGGTTTTGAGAAAGCTAGTCACATGGGAGCTCTTTGTCACGTTCAGTCATAGAGAACGTGACGATGGTGACGCACACACGGTGCTTCTTAGCGCTCCTGTACACGATGCCGCCGCCGCGCCCGCCACCGCGCCGCCCGACGCGCTTCTATGCTATGAATACGCGAAGCCGCAGCACCGTGTACAGGAGCGCTAATGCGTCTACTCAGACAAACGCGGTTAGGGTTGACTGATAGAAACGCGTTGTCGTAGAGTTGAATGTGGGACTAGCCTTTTTATCTGCCTTACTTGTGTGCAGCGATAGATTTTTTGTTTGAGTAATATTCTTTATTTAAACCCCCAAACCAGGATATTTTGTGTAGAAAGTTAACTTTAGTATAAATAAGTACATATTTAGTAAAGTGCCTGTGAAGCGCTCGTGGTGTGATCGGCAAAGTTAAACTACCACCGTCGTGGTCGGTACCTGGATGGGTGACCGCCTAGTGATATTTCAAATCGAGCGTTTCCGTGCTTCGGAACGCACGTAAAGCCGTTGGTCCCGATTATCACTTAATTGTAATAGTCGTTAAGCTAATTGGATGCCTCCTAGGCGGCTTAAAAAAATTCCAACAGTAGGTTGACTACTAGCCTACCTCCACCGATCCGCAGTGGGCACGCGTGATGGAGTATTGCCCATTCCCTTTCATCCTAATTTGTGAAAGGAGGCCAGTGCTCAGCAGTGGGACATTATAGGCTGATGATGATGATAATGAAAGTGCCTGTGAAGGCACTTATGAATTTCCTGACTATAGATAGATAATTTAAAATAGGTAGATTTGAATTTAAGAAAAAGAAAACTATCCCTGTTCGAATTCCATATAGATGAAGGAACGTTGAATCTGGACCATGTAATTTGCACCAAAACGGTCAATAACAGTCGGATACTACATGGAAAGTTATTCCTTTGACCTATTTCTGAAAAGCGGAGCAAGGGAAATTCGATTTGAAACTTTTCTCAAGATCTCTGATGAAGCAAAGAGATATTTTGTCGAATCTTCACAGAAGTTGGTACCTTACCTATAGTGGAATGATTAATTTGAAATGATAAAAACATATATAATCGAAAAATAATAATAATTTCTTTACCAAATTAATTCGGATAATTTCTAAACATCTGTACTTATTTCACCATGATATAATATGCCATAACATCACTCATATCATATTAATAGTATTAATAAAATTTAATTGGCCACTAATAACCGTATCTCTATTGACAAACTCGGTAATTGAATGATTTAGTTGATCAGTCATGCAAATAATAATGCTCATTACTATTAATGAACCGTTTGAAATATTGTACTGACATTTAGAGGATAGCATGCAAGACCTATTCATCATCATCATCATCTGCCTGCCCTGTTCCCAATCATTCGGCGTCTCTTCTATCCGTCATATCAGCATCCACTCCTTTCTTACCCATGTCTTTTTCGGTCTTCCTCTTTCCGTATATCCATCCACTTTTTTTTAGTAACGTGGCTTTCATTTCTCCTCATGTTCATACCCTAAACGATTCCTTCTCAACTTTCCAGTCATGCGAGACCTAATATTATTATGCATGAAAATATAGTCCTCGACCACTAAGCTTTTTTTTATACGACTAAGTCGGTAAACAGGCATACGGATGATGGTAAGCGGTTACCGTAGCCATATGGACGCTTGCAACACACGAAGCATCGGTCACGCATTACCAATCTTTCCCCCCTATGAGCTGTGGCGACCTTACTCACGCGCAGGAACACATTTTTTTATAACATAAAGTTATTTGGCTGCGGTATTCTGTAAGGTGGAGTTACTTCCCCAGCCAAGCTGCTCTTTGAGCGAATAAACGCTATGCTCTACCTTCTCAAAATTATATAGTTACGCTATTATTACTACGTAGTGATAATAGCTCAATGTCCTCGATCAGTAGTGCTATTCTGTAAAGTTCATTTGCAATATCACTCCTGAATCCGCGATGAGATTAGAGTTTCCTATTCTTAAAATCATTGAATTCGACACTAGCACCACCGAGTGATGACGGACGTGAGATGAACTACGACAGGTGAGTATTTTGACGTTTTTCAATAGGATTTGGTATTCTGAAACATAATTCACACGCCAAATCGGTTTGCGAGGTGAGTATCGAGATGACTTTCGAGATGATTTACCTTTTACAGAATTGCATACCAGTAAATTAATTGAGCCATTATTAACTTCCTCAGCAACCGGCTGATGTCGAAAGTAGCCAGGTGACACTTTTAAAGAAACAATACATAATTTTTGACCAGTATTGGAAACAAGAAAAGCATAAATAAAAAAATACACGTATACGTTACTTAACGTAAACGCAGGTATGTTCGTATGTAGGTACTAAAATAGACGTCATTGGGGACTCAATAAATTCCAATTTATGATAATGGAGTGGAGAGGACCATTTACTCTCTTGGGGTTCTAAGTAAAAACACTCCGGAAAATGGTGTTATGTATTTAAAGTGAAATAGTCTTTGTGTTTTAACAATTTGGGATGGAAGTTACTAAATATACTATGTTTGAATTATGGAGAAATGTTGAATTATTTACCTTATTTTCATTAATTATAGCGTTGAAAACAAGACTGCAAGCTATGATGTCGTTAAAATAATCCTAAGTCATAACATAACTGAAAACTACAACAAAGTTTCATAACCTACAATGTACGATCAAAATTGAACTTTATATTGAACACTGTACAGTATATTGTACGACTTCTAAGGATTTTATAGGATTTAAGGATTATATTATGATAGTCCAAACTATATTTGCCTTGGATACACCAATTTAGATACATAAATTGGTAGTGGGTGTCTCATCATGATACGATGTAGATGTAATGGCCAAATGTGATCACACAAAGTCTTGAAGAAAACTGGCTCTGATGTGCAGAAAACCCATCCAACCAACCCACAAAAAATGAGTGTGGTTGACAGCGAGGCAAGTACCTACCTACAAAGATAAAAGAGTAAAATAATAAAATGCATGTCATCGTCATCATCATCATCAGCCTATAATGTCCCGCTGCCAAGCAAAGGCATCCTTTCACAAATGATGATGAAAGGAAATGGGCAATACTTCCCCACGCGTGCCCACTGCATGGGTGGAGGTTGGCTAGTGGTCAGGCTACTGTTGGAATCAAAAAATACACTTAATCAAATACCATAAAATAATTTATAAATGTCCAGCTACAACTCTTGTTTTTCTACTCATAATACCACTCAAAGTCACGTTTTTGAAATAAAAATCTTTTTTTTATTTGCCTTGGAATAGTTATTATACTATATAATGTCCCATTGCATTGGTCAGCTGTAATCAGTTGAGTCGCAATTCCAGGATTTTTTTTTTCATTGGATATTGTTGTGCTTTACAGCCGCAAAAATTTCCTCACATATTTCCTCATTTATTAATTCGAATATGTAGGTACAGTATTACCCAACTGATATGGCGCGTCGTGAATCTTCGTGCGCACAGAAAAGAAAGAATGGCCCCGAAGACTAACGAAAGAATGCTTAAAACTTACAATCAACCTTAGAACACTACTATAAGGTTCATAATACACTACGGCCGTTAGTTCCGTCTCACTCGCAACTCACGCCTCTAAGCTAAGCCTCTAAGCGCGCGCTAACATGGTGGCGGCTGCCGACCAATAGCGTTTCCCGCACTTTGAAAATGTATCTTCTGCGCAGGTACATCGGTAAGCCATATTAATTGGGTACTACTGTATATCTTTGGCTTTTAATAATGATATTATTTTTTAATTTAGAATCTCTGTAATATCGAAATAATTCATAAAATAACTTTAGATTGAAATTAATACAACACTCAACTTTTTATCGATAAAACAGTTTGTTCGAAATTATTGAACTGGAAGTAACTGATATTTGCAAACGAAATTGAACCCAATATTATATTATATTATTATTAAATTAATTATTATTTCTTCAAAACGAGCCTGAGCTGGAGCGATGGGATGTTTGGGTATCACATTATTGGCCTTCATGTTGTCAAGATCGTTTATTAAATGTGAAATTGATTTATTGTTTTAGCGCCGATAGCATAAGGGTCAATTCACACCGAGACGCGATGCGACGCGGCAAGCTTAGATAGCAATAGAATATAGAACTTTATTTACTACACAAAAATGTGCACATTTCAGTAAGAGAATTCGTGACAAGTGACTCGCGCCGCCGCGCCGTGAGGCGTATCCGAATTCTCTCCCTGAAATGTGTACCTTTTTGCTAATTAAAGTTCTATATTCTATTGTTATTTTAAAAAGTCGCGTCGCGTCGCGACTCGGTATGAGCTGACCCTAATTCGAAATACCATGTTGCTCATAATTCCCATATTTTATCAAGTTTTGTTAGTTGCTTGTTGTTGTAGCTTGTAAAAATCAAAGCCATTTATTAAATTTAGGCCCCAGAAGGGCATTTATGAAGGTCAAATTTACCACCATTTTGAAATCAACTGAGAAGAATCTGGCAAGAAACTCAAGGTAACATTTTTTTAATATTTTTTGGACAATCTATATATAAATAAATCTATGTTTGGCTTTTTTTCCAAATCATGAACGATAAAAAACATATACCCAAGCATACTTTGCAACTTGCTTTGTTAGTGTGGGTCGAACCTTGCAACAAAATTTTAAAACAGTTATCCCCGACCGATTAAACTGAAATTTTGCATACAAGTTTATTTCGGATGACAATGCAATAAAAGATTGTTTTAATAAAAATATTTTAGTTAATATTTCTTATGATTAAGAATTCTTTCTTAAGAATTATGTAAACTAGCCTCCACCCAGCATATGTACCCGCATCCCCAATGGGATCTTATATTATCCCGAGATAAAAAGTATTCCATCGTAGGATCTATTCACGTGACAAGTTACAGCCAAATCTGTTTAGCAGTTAATGCGAGACACTCATCTAAACTTATAAGGGTTTTACGTTTTCGTTACTGAACCCTAAAACGGATAAATATACCCCTCGGACCATTATTATAAGATAGAACATTTCTTGAATTCTCTTATAGTATACCGCCTCGTGTGCACAAGACCATATCGCGAAGTAGCATTGTGTTTCACAATACATCACTTATTCCGCTACAGAGCGCCTACGGGGTTACGCGGAACGCGAACAATAAATATATTCTTGGGAAATTCTCGAGACTCTTTATGTCAAGACGTCGAGACATTAAATGCTGGAAGATAAAATATGAGTTTATGACGAAAATATACTCTGTAATTTTTGTAATGTTATTTTGATGATGAATTATGACGACGAAATCGTCAATTATGAGCTTAGAATCTATTGCTAATACTAGCCTTTTTGTTCCGGTAGCATACGTAACGTAATCCGGAATACCTCGCAGTGAAATAATAATAATAAAAAAACAGATAGTAGAAATAACCATGTGCTTGCTATACATGGACGCCGTTCACAGTTTATAAGATATTCGCAGTTACCGAAGCTGCATGAGTGAGAGATAAGCAATTGCCATAATATGACCCTATTAAAAAGAAAACAAAATTTCTATTCACGAAAATTAACTCATACATGAAACTATTCATAAAACTGTAAAATATAGTTCGAAGATATTTTCACGTGGAGCTAATTTTAACTAAAAAAGTTGAGCAATTAGCTGCTTTGCTCCAACTCCGGTAGCTAGACGGGTATTCGATGAATTTTGGCCGCTGTACGTTGTACTGGCGTCGTAAATCTTAGCCATTCGAAGGTTTTCTTTAAATGAAAACGGTGCTTATACGTTGAAGCGTGCTACGGCCGTTTGTTCAATCAATAAAATAAAACCATACTAGCTCTTTCCCGTGGTTTCACCGGCGTTCCCGGGATGAAAAGTAGCATAGCACTCGGAGACAAAGTGGCATTGTGTTGACAACAATTATACGCAGTCGCGTTTTTTGTTTGTTTTAATTATCTTCAGGAATAGTTGGCGGTTTAAATATGTTTCTATTTTAAAGAAGGATGGCGATTTCATACTGGAAACTTATTAATAATTTTAGAGAATTATAAAAGTAACTAAAAAGCAAATGGTAAGTAAGTTGTAAAAGTTGGAAGGAAAAAGATAGGAGAGTTACAAGATATAACATAAATCGGCAATAATTTTTTTTTGCTGTTTACATAATCCAATTCACTTGCCAAACGTTATCCATATGTAAATCAAATGTATCTAAGTTGGTATGTAGAATAGTCGGTCGGTACAAATATGAATAGCCTTTTAGCTAAACCTAAACTTTTAGCGACTCAATATTTTTTAAATAAAGATCTTGTAAACTTGTCATTATAATTAACATAAATTAGCCTTGTTAATTTTTAAATTTCGTAGGTCCAACCTCGCCATTCTTCTTTGTATATCTTTACGTTCAAATGAATATAGGAAAATGGGCGATAAGTACATATGAAATGGAATACATTTACAATTTTGTTCCTTACAGTAAAGTTTATGTTAATGTAACGGAGTTTGTCGTTGAATCGGGTCCTTGGTTTTCGTTTACACAACCGAGTTTCTCATTTCAATTCAACCAATCAGAACCCCAGAAATATTCTGAGTAAATATGAATTTGGATTGGTAATTTGATTGTAGGTACAGATCATTTGCAATGACTGTATTTCGGAACTTCGAAATTTGAAACACCGATTGACTGTAGTGCTTATGTTTATGAGTTCGAAATACGTTAGTGCGAAAGTATGCTATTGCGAATATTTTTCATCGCGAAATACGTTTTCTCGAAAGTATGCAATTGCGAGAAACTTTATTTCGAATGTTTTTCATCGCGAAGAATCTTAAAAAGAAAGAAGCGAAGGCCGATTAAAAATATTATCAATAAGTTCTCATATTCAATAATTCAAGTATATTCCATTGTTTCGAAACATTTTAACTTAACCGATACGTTGCGATGGAAATCATTCGAACTAAAGTTTTTCACAATTGTTTCGCAGTTTCTTATCGACCTTCTTGGTTCGGAACGAAAGCTTCACTTCTGTCAACCGTAACGTCCGTCAAAATTCGTGAATTGTATAATCTCATCGTATTTCTCGACTGTAAAATTCTAACCAAGATTCACGTTACTTTTTGAAGAGTGATTAAATAATTTTATAGACGCGGTTAACTTTGTACCGTTTAATTACCATAGAGAGAACTTCTCACAATTTATACCTTGTTGAGTTTGTACCCTGTTTAATAGATCATTTTCAGGATTCCGTATTAGTTGTGTATTATGAACCAGTGAAAGAGTCAATTATAACGTTCATAGTACCATATCAGGACTGAAACTGTATACATGAGATTGAGTTGAATTTTGGTTTCATATGAAGGCTGAGTTTCGGAATTCCTAAATACAGTCCATATAATGAAATGAAATGAAATGAATTTATTTTCATTTATAATCAGACTTTTGATAAAATTATTTCGTATATAATAGCTACAATTACAGTCTTCTGCTGTTAAATCGTTGCTACTGCGACGGCTAGCTCAGTCGCAGAATTTGGTAGGTACTAATTTAGGGTTCAAATAAAAGATTTTTTTTTTTTTTTTTTATACAACTATGTCGGTAAACAAGCATACGGCCCGCCTGATGGTAACCTACCTTTACCGACCTTTCCCCCCTCCCCTATGAGCCCTGGCGACCTTACTCACGCGCAGGAACACAACTTTACAGAACATAAAGTTATTTGGCTGCGGTATTCTGTAAGGTGAAGGTACTTCCCCAGATACAGTTAACAATTAAATCTATAATACAAAAAAAAAGTAGGTATGTCTATAGTCCCTCAACTTGACGCTATACACTTCTCCTTTGATTTACTGGCCTTGTATGCGTGACGTGACAGCAGTGTTGCCAGATGTCATGTGTAAGCACGAAGATGAGGCGGAAAGGAACACCGGCAGCTGATGATGTAGTCCTCAGCGGCGGTCAAGGTGGAAGCACGGCCAATAGGTACAGTAGGTAGAACCGTGAACCCTGAAATCAACCACCGACGTGTAAGACGACGATACATGGCGGCCATTTTGTTCACGCAATCTGGGATGACGCTAAGAACGCGAGGCGGAGAGTGAAAAAGTGCGAACTATTTACTAGTGCATGAAGCAGAATTGGCATTTACAATGATAGACATGAATGAATGAAAGCTAAATATTAAATCGCCTAACATTATATTAACAATTCAATTAAGATGTATGTACTACACAGCATAGTTGGTTGTCTACTAAATTTAGGCTGGAAGAATATTGTGATTCATAAAATCATGGCATACTTACCCAAGTGGGGTTGAAAAACACATATAAAGTCTTAACAACGTAACTAACAGCATAAACACAGCTTAAACATAAACGAAATAAGGCATAAAAAGAAGTGACAGTAAATTGAGTAGTGACACATTACTTGGAAAATAGCCATTTCCGATGAATCGACGACCGGCGAATGAGTAAAATATAAACATGAGTACAGGAAATTGATTTCAATTATTGACGGTGTTGAATGAACGGATCGTCATATTATAGTTAGTTTGTAGCACTTCGGTATCGACATTTGATAGGTAAGTGCAAAATTAGAAATATTTTATTCATATAAAGAAACAAGGACAAAATAAATGCTTGTATGAAAGATCAATAAATTTAAAAAGTGATGTATCCAAATAAAAGGCCCTAGCGATAACTTTAGGAGCAGATTCAGTAAAGCGTTCAATCTTAATCAATCAAAATTAATGGAAAAGTTGATATTATTGCCTATTTATTTAATGTATAGCAATAAGTCTATACAATCCCAGTAAAAAGGGCTTAGAACCGGATAATGGCCAAACATCGCTCATATTCACAATTTCAGCATATAATCCACCAAAGTCACTTCGTAAAGCTTTCTTTTTCACTTGTAATTTGGAACGGCTAACCAAAACCGGAGGGATTAAAACTACAAGAAGCATGATGCCAAATAATACAAAACAGATCCAGTATACATTCGCGAGAGAGCAAATATTCCTAGTAACACATAGTTGGACAGAGGGAGTTGGAAAGCGATAGCAAAAGACTCAACTCCCAGCGGACGAACGAAGGACGTTCGACAAATATTTGCTACATGATTGGTTTTGTATTGAACTTAGTTCGAAACGTTCAATCAAACTATCTTTGAGAATATTATATCCATCCAAATATGCAGAAATATCGTAATAAGGTAACGTTAGTATAAGGTAGGTAGATGATGTTAGTAATTGTTGGCGCTAATTATTAAAACTATTTCATGCAACAAACACGTTTTCACTAGCTGCCGATAGATGGCGTTGTAATTTATTATTGTATTCAGCCTTATGTCATTTTACTTTTTAATATTTTTTTTAATCACACAATTTATACACCTTTGGAGGGAAATACAATTGACTTTTTTTCACATGATCAAGTCGTATTATTTCACACTGAAGAAGATTTACCATAAAATCTATCTGAAGAGCATTAAAAAGCTGTAACAGTAATAAGGTAGGTCCGTGCTTCGGAAGGCACGTAAAGCCATTGGTCCCGGGTTATCACATAATTGTTATAGTCGTTAATATAGTTGGATGTATAGAGATCGACTCCTAGGAGGTTTGAGAACATCCAGCAGGATGTTGACCACTAGCCTACTTTCAGTTATCCGCAGTGGGCGTGCGTGGTGGATTATCTGCCTTTCCCTTTCATTATCATTTGTGAAAGGAGGCCCGTGATCAGCCGTGGGACAGTGGGGCTAATGATGATTAAGGTCCGTACGAAAATAGTCCTAAGTCACAAAAAATAAGGATAAGGAGGAAAAAAATACCGCAATTTTCAAATTGTACCTTTTGCCTTGGTTGTCAACTCATTAAGCATTACAGAGCCATTCCCATAACGTTATTTCCAATTTTCAAGAAAGTACTGCACAGATTTATATACTGGTAATATTATATATTCTTTACCCTTATTAGTATAAAATTAGTATTCTGTATTTATATTATTGATTTAATGTACCTTCTTATAAATTAGTATGAATGTTAACTTAGTTAAAGAAATTAGTACTACCTCAGAGTATATAAATACTACGTACAAGTCATCATCATATCAGCCCATTCGATGTCCACTGCTGAACATAGGCCTCCCCCATTGATTTCCACTTCGAACGGTTCTGGGCCGCTTGCATCCAGCGGCGCCCAGCGACTCTGACCAGGTCGTCGGTCCACCTGGTGGGAGGTCGTCCCGCTCGGCGCTTTCCAGTACGTGGTCGCCACTCGAGAACCTTTCTTCCCCAGCGGTTATCAGCTCTTCGAGCGATGTGGCCTGCCCATTGCCACTTCAGCTTACTAACTCTACGAGCTATGTCAGTCGTTTTCGTTCTACTACGAATGTCCTCATTTCGGACCCTGTCACGTAGAGATATTCCGAGCATAGCTCGTTCCGTAGCTCGCTGAGTGACTCTGAGTTTATTTATACGGCCAGCAGTGAAAGACCACGTCTCTGTCCCGTATGTCATCACTGGTAACACGCACTGATTGAAGACCTTTGTCTTCAGACTCTGAGGTATTTTGGACGTGAAGATATGCCGTAGCTTCCCGAACGCTGCCCAGCCGAGTTGGATTCTTCGATTGACCTCTTTGTCAAAGTTGGACCTACCTAGTTGGACAATTTGTCCTAGGTAAACATACTCGTCTACAACTTCGAGGACAGTGCTCCCAACAATTACCGGCATTGGCGGAATATGAACATTAGACATAATTTTTGTCTTGTCCATATTCATTTTGAGACCTACCTGTTGAGAAACTCTGTTGAGGTCATTGAGCATGATGTTCAAAGCTTCCAGCGATTCCGCCATTATGACTATATCGTCGGCAAATCGAAGGTGAGTGATGTGTTCGCCATTGATGTTGATGCCATATCCCTTCCAGTCCAAGAGCTTGAATATATCCTCCATTGCAGTGGTGTTACGTACAAGTACTACCAATCAATTTTGTTTCAATATGGTTTGTATTATGAATAAATACTAATATACGCCAAATTATTTTTGAACTAGAACAGATATTTTTCAAAGGCCCATAAATTAAAATTAACTTAACTTAGGATTAACAAAAATAAAATTAACTTAGGATTAATTTTATTGCTGAATTTGTATGTATAATTATTATAGATACTCAAATATTTAAAGAAGATTGAAAGGTTTCCTAAAGCTTCATAGAAAAAGTCAATCAGGAAGATCAAACAACCGAAAATCCGTGACCTTTGTGAAATAATTAATTATTCTGGTTCAGAACTCGTTATCCTTCTTATGAATCGTGTGTTTAAATATAGAAAATTGTCATTTTTAAAGTGTATGTAAAACATAGTTCTATATTAATTTCTTGTAGCAAAATATAGAACTTTAGCCTTTGTCCTAAATTAAAGTTAACAAAATATGCAAAGAGATTACTTTGTACTCTTTAAGACACATTTTTTACAATATGGCACGTACGAAGAAGTGTGAGATTTTGAGTAGTTAAAGTTTATGTGGAAAAAGAGTGCAGAAGCTTTTTATTTTATTTAAATATTCAATCATATTTTTTATTGAATATGTTTGATTTTCACCCTCTGTGCGCTAGTATTATTAATTAGGATAAGAATGGGATACAAAAATATCACTAAAACACATCAATAGTTAATCATATTGAATTGCAGTACTAGTCATTCTAATACCATCCACCATTTCACTGACGTTTCCAAGTTATATTAATCCATATTCTATTACCAATTCCAAAGGAATTATTAATTGAATTAAACGGCCGCACCGCTTCCTGGTATCATTAAGTTCGGTAACAAAATTAACATGTAATATTCAATAAAGGGGTTCGGAATACACGAATATTGGGGCTGGTATAACAATTTTATCAGCTATAATGTCAAAATGAATATTTAAGTTGCTTTGGCGCATCGTAATATTTGAGCGTTGTTTAAAATATGATGTAAACTATCTGGAACGGCATAATGTATTTATAACAAACAGTTCCTGGTTTGTTTTATTTGTAATTACATAGTTGTGCGTCCCATCAGCGACCCAACGGTTTAAAAACCTTATGCTTTTGTTCTACAGCTGCATTACATAGGCTAATAATATATACAGGTTCACTTTTTTGTCATCATTATGAAAAACTTAAACTATAGGACAAACTCAAAAAACGCGAAAAGAAAATTGAAAACTGTTTTACAAAAAACTTAAACCGACTGCAAAGTACCTACACTAAGAAGTAATCAAATCCTAATTTTATAACAATAAGACCAAAGGGGAAGTGTATCCTTCCAAAAAAAACAAATACCCGACTGCGTAAAACATAAATTAACTGAAAAGAGAAAAACAAGCTCTTAAATCTATAGAATTTTGAATATAACTTGAATTTTATATGGTATTGCAATCGGGGACAACCAATAACCTAAGTATGTATTTTTTTGTAACAATACATACTTTTGTGTAAACAAATGTTACAAAAAAATACATACTTAGTTTATTGGTTGTCCCCGATTGCAATACCATATAAAATTCAAGTTATATTCAAAATTCTATAGATTTAATTAAGAGCTTGTTTTTCTCTTTTCAGTTAATTTATGTTTTACGCAGTCGGGTTTTTTGTTTCTTTTAATAATTTAATTTATTTCAGACTTTTTAGTTTTATACACAAAGAGTTGTATGTATTAGTAAGTAAATGAGCGGTACGGTAAAGGAACGCTAACAACCATCGCAACTCTGTGATTTACGTATGGTAACGGCTCAGTACCTACTGTCCTTGCATTAAACGTGGCTTTTTGCAGTTTATGTCAAAATGGTAGCATAAAAGTATTACAATATATACATATGGAATGGTCTATTTACAAGCTTTCATTTGATACCCATATTGTTACAATAACGAAACTTTTATTTTTAATACCCCCCTATTTTTTTATTCTTAGGCGCCATATAAAAATAATATACCCTATGACACTCCCCCAGTCAAGACGAATCTAACGACACCTCATATGCTTAAATCCATCAAGCCGTTTAGGCTGCAGAGCGGCACAAAGAAATAGACATACATACATAAATACATACATACATACATACATACATACACTCGAAAAACATAACCCTCCTTCCGGGTCAGTCGGGTAAAAATACAACCGTATTGATAGCCTCCTCCTTTTTTTGAAGGCGGTTAAAAATCACACGAAAGATCAACGCTGCACGATCAAAATGCATGGGTAAAAGATTTGGTCGCATTGTAAATGTTGTTCATAACGATAAGTACAATCATTTCTGAACATTTGGCTACCTTCAAAAATTAACCGTTATAAAGGTATTTTAATAATTATCCTACTGGGCCAAAGAGCCATTAGCGCTCGCTACTTAAAAAAAAAAAAAACAATTCACTAATTTCTGTCCCTCAAATAAACTAAGTAAGCAAACACCGTGTTATTGAAACTAGTCCAAAAACAGAAAATTAAAAACATGTAACGTTGCACTTGCAAGTTACATAAATAAATATAAGTATAGTTAGAAAACCTTTAATAAAACTTAATTACACTTAAATTAAAATAATATTTATAACTTATTCTAAAACATAATTAAATATAACCTATTAAACTAATAAAACCTAAAAATCTAAATACTTAATAAATATTATTGTACGGAATCTACAAGTACGTATTAATGATGATGGTTCCCGCACCTACGCATCCCTAACAAATCTAACGGGTTTGCGAGCTGCGCCGGCGCGGCGGCCAACGCCCAGTCGTTCAGTTCGAGAATTCTCCACGGCCAGTGCGCTTTGAGACTTCACAGGTGACGGCTGCGTCACTTGCTTCGAATTTTGTATCTAGTTTAATATCACGTGGAATCCCGCTAGGGTAAGTTCCCATGTATTATCTATCTGATTCTCCATTGTAAGGTGTTCTAGCTTTCTATCTTTCCTATCCATGCTAGCGCTGCTTCCTTTTTATTGTTTGTCAGGGACACTGTAACCTAGATTCAAACCTACCTACACAGTTGCGCAGCAAACGCTTTAGCCTTTTTGTTTCTGGCCTTCCAGGATTTACGTCTACATTTACGCCTACCTTGCATCTACCTATGCAGCTTGATAACTAGCTGTGGAACGCTGAGGGACCTACCTCCTGTACTGCCTGCCTGGACTACCTACTCCCGCTGACATCCTGGGAGCTGGACCAGACCGAAGCGAAAACTGAAGCTGCTACTTCTACCTTAGTTCAGGCCAGTGTTCCCCCTGTTAAAAACTGTACCCCCTGTGAAATCTGGACGTGAGGCGGCCACAGAATTTTAGGCAATTAAATGTTTCATTGGACTAATTTCCATTGTTTCATTTAATCGAACCCTACCTACCTATCTGTTGGCGTCCCCCTAAGGGACTTGCCACAGTGGCGCTCTTTACGTGTGTTTCTAGTGGCCTATTCACGTCTAGATTATTCCAGAAGTCAGCAGCTAGTACAATCATCTATCTACCTACATATTTTACTGTGAACGTGAAGGTGACATTGCAGAATAGCGAACTGGTACGTACTATCTTATTTTATTTTTTTATGTGACCGCTTACCCTGATTTTTTCTTTTCTCATTTTTCATTACCTATCATTGTTAACTGCTACGTATTAGTATCTTCCTACTAATTGTGTTAATGATTGAGTAATTTTGTTATATAGTAACTATTTGAATATTCTAAACCGTTATTATTAGTACCTACCTACTGATAATAATTAATATATGCTAAAACTAAATTGTAAAATTAAATCAATTGTTTGTTATACGTAACAGTTCGCATACCTAAATTCATTCATTTCATACCTTTTCGTTTCTTTCATCTTTTCGTTTTCATTTCATTTTCATTCATTCAAAAAAAAAAAAAAAAAAAACATTTCAATTTTAATTTTATTTGCTTTGACCATCACCTAATCGTAGATAAGCTTATTTTCTCATCTTGTAAAGAACACCAATCATTCATTTCTCATTATATTCATTAACTACTTAAGTAAATCGTCTAGTTAATCATGGGAACTCATACTATTAAATTCTTTTTGCTAAACAAAAACGAATTAACCTACGAAGTACTCATTAGAGGCGAGGAACCTGCATCAACCGTACTTGGATTACGTAAACAAATAAATAAATTAACACCGCTTATACCTACTTCTGATATTTGTGAATCTGGAATCGATCCGGATATTGATATTTCTGGCGTTAGCACTTCCTTAAGTGAATTTACATCGCGAGTTAAATCGTTAGAGGAGAAGTACGATTCAAATCTCTTTGAACGCACTAGAGCGTTGGGTAATCATCTATATCACCGTCTAAAAAGAATAGATTGCACGGACTCTAAACATTTAGAAAGAGTGAGGGCTTTGTCGAAAAATGTTACGAACTTGATTAATAAAATTTTTACTATTAATAAATCGGCTAATCCGATTCCTAGCTGTGAGCCTGTTGTAGACGTTGAACAGACATCGTCGTCGCTAGACTCTGTACAAAACGTAACGATACATTGTGACCGCTCGCATTTAAATGATATACAAAAAATAAAATTTAACGGCAAAACGTGTGTACATGCATTTGTCCAGAGAGTGAACGAGTGTAGTACTGCTAGAAACATATCGCCTTCTAAATTAATGAACTATGCTACGGAAATATTCACGGACGATGCATTACATTGGTTTCGTAGTATTAAAGACAGTGTTACTACTTGGGATGAGTTAATTTCTTTACTGATTGAGGATTTTAGTCATTTTGATTTCGACTACCGGCTATTGTCTGAGATACGAAACAGAACACAGGGTGATTCTGAAAATATTACTATATATTTTGCTAAAATGTCTGAATTATTTTCCAGGCTAACTAAAAAGATTTCTGAACAAGAGAAATTAGACATCTTAATGCACAATATTAGACCGTGTTACTCTAGCGTACTAGCTTCTAATTCTTCAACTATCAATTCTATCGATAATTTAAGAACCATTTGTAAGAACTTTGAAAAAATTCAGTCTTTGACTTCTCAATTTAAAGAACCTCCTAGAGTGTCTACTGATACGTTAGCTCCTGATCTAGCATTTTCAAAAACGTCTGAACCTAGTACTAGCAGATCTAATACATATAATCAAAATAGATACAATAGTTACAATTCTAATAAATCTAATAGTAATTTTTACAACAAGAAATATAACTATAAAAATCAACCAACAAATAATACTAATTATTCAGGTGTAGCTGCTATTGCTTCTTCTAATTCTAATACTAAAAATGTTTTCTGCCCTCGCTGCCGTAACTCTGAACACTCTTTGAAGCAATGTAAAGCTGATAGGTTCCCCATTTGCTTTAAATGTGGAACAATGAATGTCACTTACCCTGAATGTCCTAAATGTAAATCTCAATCTAATTCAAAAAAACTAGCTACTGAAGATTGCTGTAATATAAATGAGGTAAAAAACTTAACTAAAACTACTGATTCTACTAAAACTAAAAATTTTGATGAAAAGGATTGGAAAGCCTGGCTTTCAACTATTAAAATTTTCTTTTCTAGTTATTTCATTACAACAATCTTCGATAAAAAACCTATTGATGATGTTCGTCCTTACGCGGCTATCCAAGTAGGCGACAAAAACCTCTGCGGTTTACTCGATTCTGGTTCTACAGTAACTATTCTAGGTAATAATGCTCATCTAAATTTAATTTCACTAGGTCATACAGTCATTAATAACGATGTTGTGAGAACTTTTACTGCTGCTGGTGGACAAAGTATGGTTTCTATAGGATACATTAATCTTCCAGTTACTTTTGAAAACCAATTTCACTTACTAAAAGCATACGTTGTTCCGACTGTTAGATCAAATTTAATTCTAGGCATTGATTTTTGGACAAAATTTAATCTATTTCCTAAATTTTCAAATTCTATATCTCTGCACGATGCTACTAGTTATGATGGTGATGTGACTACTGTAACTGATGCTAAAAGTATACTACAGTCCTATAATGAACTAACTGAATGTCAGCGAGTTACTGCTGATAACATTATAGAACAGTTTAAAAATATCTCAACTGAAAAACGTGGTTTAGGTAGAACTAACTTAGTATCACATACTATTGATACTGGCGATGCCTTACCTATTCGGCAAAGATACTATCGCGTTTCGCCTGAAAAACAACGTATCTTATCTGAACAACTAGACGAGATGCTGTCGCTGGGTGTCGTTGAGGAATGTGAGAGTCCATGGTCTTCACCTGTATTATTAACTCCTAAGAAGGATGGCAAGCTCAGATTCTGTCTAGACAGTCGTAAGCTAAATTCTGTTACGAAAAAAGACGCATATAAATTACCTTATATTTCAGAAATTCTAGATAACCTAAAAAATGCTAAATACCTAAGTAGCATAGACCTATCTAAGGCCTACTGGCAAGTGCCTATTTCTGAGAATGATCGGAATAAAACTGCATTCTATATTCCTCATCGTGGCACCTTTAGATTTGTGACTATGCCCTTCGGATTGACAAATTCTCCCGCTACTCAACAAAGACTTGTTGATACTCTTTTCTATGGGCCTGAATTTGAAAACTCAGTCTTTGTATACATCGATGATATCGTCATATGCTCGGCTCAATTCGAAAATCACATTTCCCTGCTTTTAAAAGTAATTAAGAAACTAACAATGGCTAATCTGACTATTAACTACGAAAAATCCGTATTTTTCCGTACGGAACTTAAATATCTAGGCTATGTTGTTGATTCTAAAGGTCTTCACGTCGATCCTAATAAAATTGACACCATTTTAAATTACCCTACTCCTACAAATAAAAAAGAAGTAAAAAGATTTCTAGGAATTGCTTCTTGGTACCGTAAATTTGTCCCTAAATTTAGCTCTATTGCTGGTCCTTTGAATAAGCTAACTTCTACTAATAAAAAATCTAATCCTTTTCTTTGGACTACTGAAGCTGAGGAGTCTTTCACTAAACTCAAAGAACTTCTTGTATCTGCCCCAATCCTATCATGCCCTAACTTTGACCTACCGTTCGAAGTACACACTGACGCTAGTGACTATGGTGTTGGAGGATTACTAACGCAGACTATTGACGGAGTTGAACATCCTATCGCCTACACTAGTAGAACCTTGACAGGTCCAGAGAAAAACTATAGCATCACTGAGAGAGAGGCTCTTGCTGTCTTGGTGGCTTTGGAACACTGGAGATGCTATCTCGATAATGGTACTAAGTTTACTGTCTATACAGACCATTCAGCACTCAAGTGGTTTCTTAATCTAAATAACCCTACTGGACGCTTAGCTAGATGGGGTGTTCGTCTATCTGCATTTAACTTTGAAATGAAACACCGTCGAGGTGTTGATAATATTATACCGGATGCTTTGTCTCGCGTTTGCCAAATTTCAGCCATTGATAATAATCTAAACACTACATTAACTACAAATGATCAATGGTATCTAAACATATACAATGGTTCTCAAAATTCTCCTACCTCTTTTCCAAACTACTTAGTCAAGAATAATCGGTTATTTCGCTTCATGAAAACTCATCATCCTCTAAATAAAGAGTTCGAGTGGAAAGAAGTTGTTCCTGCAGAATATAGAACAAAAATTATATCTGAAAACCATTCTGAACCAACCGCTGGTCATTTTGGTATTTTTAAAACTTATAAGCGCATCAGTCTTAGGTACTACTGGCCTGGTATGCACGCTAACGTAGTAACAGCTGTAACATCCTGTGATACCTGTATATCACATAAACACCAAAACCACGCTGCCTTAGGTGAAATGGGTCGGCCCAAACACTGTTCGAGACCTTTTCAAACTATAAGCATAGATTTAGTAGGACCTCTACCGCCTACTAGAAAACTAAACTGCTACATCTTAGTCGTGACTTGTTGTTTTAGTAAGTATTGCTTATTATTTCCAATCAAGCGCGCGACTGCAGAAATTGTTACTAAGATCTTAGAAGAACAAGTATTTCTAATACATGGCATTCCTTCTACTGTGATACTTGATAACGGTAAACAATTTATAAGTGCTACGTTAAAACAGATGTTTGAAAAATATAAAGTACCTAAATTACACTTCACTCCTAAGTATTCACCTCATGTTAATACAGTTGAACGCTACAATAAGACTGTTATGACTGCTATCTCCACATTTATTTCTAACGATCAACGTATTTGGGATCAACTTGTACCAAAAATCCAATTCGCTGTGAATAGTTCTGTAAACGAGGTAACAGGCTACACTCCTTCCTTTCTAGTGTACGGGCGTGAATTAGTTACTTGTGGTTCACATTATATCGATACTGAGAACGATAACGACGTCATCTTTCAACCTCGAGATTCCTACGCTGAGAATATTGGTGTGCTTTCTAGTATCTTTAATAAAGTACAATCACTACTACTACAGGCTCATAGTAGGAATTGTCAACAATATAATTTACGCAGAAGACCTGCTGAATTTAATATTGGTGACGTTATCTGGAAAAGGACTTTTTATCAAAGTGATAAAGACAAGTATTTTAATAAAAAATTAGCTCCTAAATTCATAAAATGTAAAATCATTGATAAAAAGTCTCCTCTGGTCTATGAATTAGCAGATATGTCTGGAAAACTACTAGGTTCCTGGCATATCAAAGATATGAAACTTATTAACTATAAAGAATAAAATAAAACCTATATACTAGCCTTAAAATTAGATTAAAACTATTACCTAAACTGTAGTGTACTAAAGAAACATAAGTATTTTAGTACACCTAACTTATTGTTTGAGTATAACTTAAAATTTACTAATTATACTCTGTTTGTAAGGATCTCAAGTCATTAATAGTAAGATTTGATGATGTTATGAAAGAAGATGGTATGATGCGTGAAGTATAGAATGTAGTCTGTGAGTAATGATAAGTTTAGTATGAAATAATAGGTAGTAGTCGGATTTTGCAGTCTAGTATGCAAAATCCTTCGTTTTTTGGCGGGGTACTGTAACGTTGCACTTGCAAGTTACATAAATAAATATAAGTATAGTTAGAAAACCTTTAATAAAACTTAATTACACTTAAATTAAAATAATATTTATAACTTATTCTAAAACATAATTAAATATAACCTATTAAACTAATAAAACCTAAAAATCTAAATACTTAATAAATATTATTGTACGGAATCTACAAGTACGTATTAATGATGATGGTTCCCGCACCTACGCATCCCTAACAAATCTAACGGGTTTGCGAGCTGCGCCGGCGCGGCGGCCAACGCCCAGTCGTTCAGTTCGAGAATTCTCCACGGCCAGTGCGCTTTGAGACTTCACAGGTGACGGCTGCGTCACTTGCTTCGAATTTTGTATCTAGTTTAATATCACGTGGAATCCCGCTAGGGTAAGTTCCCATGTATTATCTATCTGATTCTCCATTGTAAGGTGTTCTAGCTTTCTATCTTTCCTATCCATGCTAGCGCTGCTTCCTTTTTATTGTTTGTCAGGGACACTGTAACCTAGATTCAAACCTACCTACACAGTTGCGCAGCAAACGCTTTAGCCTTTTTGTTTCTGGCCTTCCAGGATTTACGTCTACATTTACGCCTACCTTGCATCTACCTATGCAGCTTGATAACTAGCTGTGGAACGCTGAGGGACCTACCTCCTGTACTGCCTGCCTGGACTACCTACTCCCGCTGACATCCTGGGAGCTGGACCAGACCGAAGCGAAAACTGAAGCTGCTACTTCTACCTTAGTTCAGGCCAGTGTTCCCCCTGTTAAAAACTGTACCCCCTGTGAAATCTGGACGTGAGGCGGCCACAGAATTTTAGGCAATTAAATGTTTCATTGGACTAATTTCCATTGTTTCATTTAATCGAACCCTACCTACCTATCTGTTGGCGTCCCCCTAAGGGACTTGCCACAAACATTTGGTACATTTTAAGTACCTATTGAGTAAGAGCTCTTTAAAAATAACGAGCGAGATATTGTATAGAAGAATTCAATTCACTGCTAAATTGTATGAGATACAAAACTCGTAACTCAATAATATTATAGCATAAAATTCTTACTGAAACAGTATACGGTATAAAATACTCTGACACGAAGATAACAAATTGACTTACCAACATTGTAGACGCTAGATTCAATTTAACTCACAAAGTAATTAGTCGAGCAGTTAGCTAAGATAATTAGCGGATAGAAGTGTCTAGTAAGGACAGCAGACACTGTAGTTTAATTTATTAATACCTTAATTGGTTACTATAGCAAGCAGGCGTTTTTTGCGCACTTAAAATATCAAAGGTTTCAAGGCAAAAGATATTGTGACCAAATATTTTATTTTATTTAAGTTGTCAGTTTATAGAATGGGTGGAGAAAAGTTGATATCTGGGGGCACGGAAGTGCCCCCCGCCAAGACAACCAAGCGAAGCGAAAGGGCACTACCTACCTTTTCTCGAAGCGCTTCGTCGTTTTTTTGAACCCTCATAACTTGGGTTTGGATTATACCAGATAAACAAAATTCTCAGGATATGACGTCAATAGTGAACTTATTAAACATATTAAGTTTCAATAACATAGCTTTTATACTTTAGATTTTATTGATATCTAAAAAACCCCGATTTCGTCACTGACTCACTGATGATCATCAAAACTCATAGGGTACTTCCTGAAGTCCTAGAAAGCTGAAATTTGGTATGTAAGCTTGTATATCTGGGGGCACGGAAGTGCCCCCCGCCAAGACAACCAAGCGAAGCGAAAGGGCACTACCTACCTTTTCTCGAAGCGCTTCGTCGTTTTTTTGAACCCTCATAACTTGGGTTTGGATTATACCAGATAAACAAAATTCTCAGGACATGATGTCAATAGTAAACTCATTAAACATATTAAGTTTCAATAACATAGCTTTTATACTTTAGATTTTATTGATATCTAAAAACCCCGATTTCGTCACTGACTCACTGATGATCATCAAAACTCATAGGGTACTTCCTGAAGTCCTAGAAAGCTGAAATTTGGTATGTAAGCTTGTATATCTGGGGGCACGGAAGTGCCCCCCGCCAAGACAACCAAGCGAAGCGAAAGGGCACTACCTACCTTTTCTCGAAGCGCTTCGTCGTTTTTTTGAACCCTCATAACTTGGGTTTGGATTATACCAGATAAACAAAATTCTCAGGATATGACGTCAATAGTGAACTTATTAAACATATTAAGTTTCAATAACATAGCTTTTATACTTTAGATTTTATTGATATCTAAAAAACCCCGATTTCGTCACTGACTCACTGATGATCATCAAAACTCATAGGGTACTTCCTGAAGTCCTAGAAAGCTGAAATTTGGTATGTAAGCTTGTATATCTGGGGGCACGGAAGTGCCCCCCGCCAAGACAACCAAGCGAAGCGAAAGGGCACTACCTACCTTTTCTCGAAGCGCTTCGTCGTTTTTTTGAACCCTCATAACTTGGGTTTGGATTATACCAGATAAACAAAATTCTCAGGACATGATATCAATAGTAAACTTATTAAACATATTAAGTTTCAATAACATAGCTTTTATACTTTAGATTTTATTGATATCTAAAAAACCCCGATTTCGTCACTGACTCACTGATGATCATCAAAACTCATAGGGTACTTCCTGAAGTCCTAGAAAGCTGAAATTTGGTATGTAAGCTTGTATATCTGGGGGTACGGAAGTGCCCCCCGCCAAGACAACCAAGCGAAGCGAAAGGGCACTACCTACCTTTTCTCGAAGCGCTTCGTCGTTTTTTTGAACCCTCATAACTTGGGTTTGGATTATACCAGATAAACAAAATTCTCAGGACATGATGTCAATAGTAAATTTATTAAACATATTAAGTTTCAATAACATAGCTTTTATACTTTAGATTTTATTGATATCTAAAAAACCCCGATTTCGTCACTGACTCACTGATGATCATCAAAACTCATAGGGTACTTCCTGAAGTCCTAGAAAGCTGAAATTTGGTATGTAAGCTTGTATTAGTACACAAACAACAAAAAAATTATAAAACTTGGAAATTTCAAACAAAAAAAAAACATAAGCAACTTACAAAAAGAAGTGAAATCCCACCAAAAACATTTATATGTAAAATGTTGCCGCCAAGACATATGGCTCGTATTGTCAAAAAGTCATCAGATCTCATGTAGAGCCAAGCTTATAACTCTACATGCACTTACTGTACAAGCCCTAACTGCACAAACTCTACACACCGTAGTCAAAATATGTGGCTTGGCCGTTTCAATACTACAAGAACTATTGAATAACAAAAAAGTAATGAACAGTGAATACATTTTTCACCTTACTCCCATGTGACGGTAGCGAAACGGCCAAGCCACATATTTTGACTACGGTGTGTAGAGTTTGTGAAGTTAGGGCTTGTACAGTAAGTGCATGTAGAGTTATAAGCTTGGCTCTACATGAGATCTGATGACTTTTTGACAATACGAGCCATATGTCTTGGCGGCAACATTTTACATATAAATGTTTTTGGTGGGATATTAATTAACTGAGAAGAGTAACTCAGTTTCACGCAAGCGCAATAAGGATCTGTCAAATTACGGCCTGAAGGTAGTGTATAGGCGACGCTTGGAGAGTGCACACGAATATCATCCTAAGCGTAAAGACGATTCGATAGACAAACGCTGCGACGTAAACTTTGATAAAAAACAAAGTTTTGTGTTGAATGGAATTGGGATTGATTAGTTTCAGTTTCGCGTGTGTGGACTGTGGACGGAGTTCACGAGTTTGGACGAGTTTACGCGTTTTACGGTTGTTTGATGATGTACGTCGGTTGTTTATTTCGATTAACGGTAAGTGTGGATTTAATGGTTTTAATATTAATGATATTTTCATTAAATTCATGAAATTCAAAGGACAACTGTTCAGCATAATTTTGAACTTAAAGTTATGAACTTGCACATAATGCCCGTGTTATGCGCTTTAGAGAAATTATGAAGCACCTCAATTAATAACTCGGCAAACATACAAACGGCCGCATCCGTAGCCCTCTGGTGAAATTGCTCAAGCGCAGGATTTGGCTCTAACATTAGCTAGGCTTACTTTGACTTTAGGTTTGGAACCAAGGCCGCAGTGAGCGAAATTGGTTGCCTCTACTCCGCAGAATATGCCCTTCCATAATTTAAATTTTAGGAGCTAGCTAAGACAAATTTTCTTTGAAATTATTTTATCATGAATATTATTAGTAAAAACATCATCATAAAAGTGAGGAAATATTAGTAATTTAGAGTATGTTAAAAATAAAATAAGGCTGATAGATACGTAGCTATCATCATCTTCCTGCCCTGTTCCCAACCATTTGGGGTCAGTGCAATATGTACGCTTCTTCCATTCGTCTCTTCTATCCATCATACCAGCATCCACTCATCTCTTACCCATATCATCTTTCACACCATCCATCCATCTCTTTTTCGGTCTTCCTCTTCCCGTATATCCATCCACTTTCATATTCATAACTCTTTTAGTGACGTGGCTTTCATTTCTCCTCATAACATGTCCATACCACGTTAAACGGTTCCCTCTTAACTAAATACTACATAACACACATACTACTATATACATAGCTATACTATATAGGTAGTTATGTAGTAAAATAAACAACGTAAACGTAACAAAATAATAATAAGTGAAGAGGAAAAAATTGAGCGAGCACGCGACGTCAAACACATTTCGCCCTTGTTTCTATTTGAGAAGGGATGCTGAAATTGTTGAAGTGTCATACAGTGTAAATTGAGGTCCCGCAAATCCAGGTCATTGGGCACTTGAAAGTTTACGGACGTTCTCGGAGAAATAGCGTGTCATGAACAGAGCTTGTGTATTACACAATAGATTATAGTCACGCTAGGATAATAAATAGTGTTTATTTAGGTTGTGGAGTCTAAAAGGAGGAAAGCCATCTGACATGTGAACTGGCAGGTGCCGGGAAAATGCAAAATAGAAGATAAAGAAAAACACGTGCCGTGCTGTAAAGAAATGGAAACGGTGAAAGATTTAAGCCGGCTTATCACTATGGGATATAATATAAATTACATCTTGAGATATAATATTTTATCGCTCGTCATAATTTTTTGTATATTACATCCCAAACTATAAATATTTTTTCGACACATTGTATGACGAGCGATAATATATTATATCTCAAGATGTAATTTATATTATATCCCATAATGAAAAGCCGGCTTTAAAGATCCTTCTGACGTAGAATACGAACTTGTGATATATAATTTCAGCAACAAAATATTATAGGTACTCTGAACAAGATCAATATAATTTGAGACAAGATAACTAGTAATGTCTCTATCACCCAAGGGTCAATACACTTGTGAATCGTCCTAAATGCTGCGGTTTGCGGGTAACCGTTGCAATACCTGTCGGATCTGTTAAAGGGGGGGTCCGATTAGTTGGTAGCGGGAAGCCTACATACATCATACGAGTAATTGAAAATTAGAATAATTCTTATATAGGTTTGACAGTCGCATATTTTCTATGAACTGGGAACAGTTTTTACTTTGAGACAAATTCCGTACTGATAAAATAACAGTCTCATAAAAAATCATAATCTACAAATAGTATTTAAAAAGGACATTGGTTCTGATTCTGTTGTTTACAACTAAACTAATTTAGTCTCACTATGTCTCTTTCTAACGAAGAACATAAGAAAAGGATGTAAGAAACTTAGTCCTGTCAAATTAGTCCAATGCTTGTCAATTTAATCACCATTTTTTTTTTTATACCACTAAGGTGGCAAACAAGCATACGGCCCGTCTGATGGTAAGCGGTTACCGTAGCCTACGGACACGTGCAACAGCAGGGGTATCACTCGCGCGTTGCCGACCCTGCAGAAATCTCTTCACACCCTTTTTGAAGAACCCCATGCTGTACTCCTTTGGGAAAACCACGGCAGGGAGCTCATTCCACAGTCTGAGCGACCGCGGAAGGAAGCTCCGTTGAGCCCGCACAGTTCGAAACAATGTGTTCTGGTTTCAATGTGTGAGGATGGACTCCCTGTCGATGGCGAGAGTTGCGATGGTGGAAGGTAGCCGTGGACATCAAGTCGAACAATTCTTTGGAACACTCCGTTGTACAAATTGTACAACGGAGTGTTCCAAAGAATTGTTGTGTTCATGTGACTAAAATGAGTTTAGTCTAGTACGATTTACAACAGAATCGGCACCATTGTGTCACAATCCACTTGTAAGAAAAAAAAAAAACTATGATCGTTTTACTACATAGTTAATTATCTCTACCCGGTACATTACTACTTTGCTAACATGAAAACATAATTACAAATGGTTTAAAAGGAGTAGAACAAGTCACGAGACGTAAAACACAATAAAAAAATTATATCTCTATGAACCTGTCCGTTAAAAAAATTTGTTTGACACAGCTGTGCGAATAAATTCTAGTTTCGTGCAACATGAAACAACCGATCAAAATGTAGCTTTACGGTAGCCGGTTTCTGAAATATAGAATACAAATAGCTATCACGCACTCCATAAAAGTAGATATTGCGTCTGTTCGAGACATAGCATGATTATTGAATTTTTCCACAATATTTTTATGTTTAGTTTTGTGATTTTGTTACGCATTGGGTACACGGTAGATATCATAAATATTTGATTTACCAGATGGGTAGTCGAGTATGTTCATATTGTGTGTTTTATAAGAGAAATCACTAAAGTACATAGAGTAACTCAACTCAGTCTTCGACCCACTAGGTGACCCCATGCAGTTGTTCATTCATTAGTCAAAATAAACGAGAAAATATAGTATTCGAGAGTTTTCACGACTAGTAGGGTTTGTAAGTGTATATTATTAATTCTATGGTAGGGCTAATCTTGTGAGAATTCCTAATATGCAGAATTCCAAAAACATTAGGAATTTGTACAGGAGGGGGGACCTAGTAGGGTACTTAACGTTTAAACATTCCTAAAAACTAAAATAATGTGATTAAATTAAAAGTTTTAACTTAGAATCATAGCTTAATTCATTGCGAACGCCTATGGCTACATTGATGTTGATAAGGTAATTAATCTACGAGATATAAATACCTAAATGAAAAAAGGCATTTGACCCGCTATGCCCCGTGCATAGGGATAAAGTGGGGTTTCCTATGGGGCACAATAAGGAACGAAACTCGACTTCCAATCGAAATAGTTTTATTTCTTAGCAACATATCGATAGTACATTTTTTGTTTACATCACACAAATGCGTACCGAAATGGTGTGGCTCGCATATGGAGGTCACGTGCCGACTAACGACCAATCAAGGCGAGCCATTTGACAGTTTGCACAGCGTTCGTTTCCGTCCCGCTATGTCCCGTGGCCCCGCTATGCCCCCCTCTCCCTACTCAGAAAAACCAAATAATAATAACGAAGTGCCTTATTTTCAAGCAAGCTTTATGCTAGGGTTCAATGCCCGAACAAATGATTTCAAATCGAGAATCGTAACCGAATAGATAATTAGATCACCATCTACAATTCTGTATCGGTATTACGGTACAAGAAATTTGAATAATTTAGTATGACGATTTCTACTACAGAACGCTCATGGTATATATCTGCTTGAATAATTTCGCTTCAATTTGGGTGTTCTTTATTTCAGAGACTTCTCGCTTCATGGCCAAATTTATTTATTTTGTATTATTTATGTATCATTGTTGTAATATAGGTAGTAGTATCGCGTTATTAGTATAACTACCGGGTCTTCAGTTATCTCGTCTATCGTCAGGTCTATAACCATGGGCTGCTATTACAACTATGTTGAACTATCAGTGGTGTTAAAATTGACAGATTTGACATTTCGGAATAAAGCATAGCGTCGAAAACTATAATGAATGTAGTAGACCAGTGATTCGCAAAGTGGTCCAGATGGACCCCCAGGGGTCCACGGGAGACTCAAAGGGGGTCTAAGTTAGATAGATCTAATCTTCAAATGTATCGACGAGTTTTAGGGATAATGGTAGAAAAGTAACAGCAGGGGGTCTACCGAAACCTGAAAATGTTGAGTGTTCTACGAGAGAACAAAGTTTGGGAACTCCTGTAGTAGACAATGCACGTTGAATCAACGGCAAAGGAATTGTAATGGGATCGGGTCCGTATGTTTTATTTTTTAATTTTTAAATCTTGTTACATTTATAATAGCAGTCTATCTATTTTTGTTTAATTTTAATTAATAAAAAAAATAAACTAAACAGTTTAAAATTCAACTAAAGCATGGGTGACTGAACACAAAAGTACCTAATTACCTCTTTATTGTTCGTTCAAAATATTTAAAAAAGTATTTTTTACTGACTGATGTTACAAAGCAAATAAATATTTCAATGCATCAAATGCTGCAACAAAATACTGCTAGTAAAATGAAATGGTGCACAGTAAAATATTCTGAACTCGTTCAACTAGACGTAGCAATTTGAACGCGATTGTACAATAAGCGTGTAAAGCTCATCATTTTAACAAAGCTTTATCGTGCTTTGAGTAAATTGAGACCATTTACATATGATTTTATAACGCAATCGGTTCGTGTGTTATATTTTACAATGCATTTCGAATTTGAATAGTAAGGCTATTTCAAAAAGTTCAAGGAAAGTTTTATGGTAAAACCTAATAATAAATTTTTGGGGGTTGCATAGTTACTTTAGTTTTATTATAGTAAAAGTGTTTAACCAACCATGTATCGTAAAAAGTACATTATGATACACACGCGAGGCGGTATTGAGTCGATAAGAGAGTCGAGAGTGTAATGATCAATGCACACGCGTGTAATAAGACGTTTTTCAATACACTTGCAAGGAAAATAAAAAAAAATTACACATATCAATTGCATTGAGGTACAAACTTATCATAATGGGATTATACCTATCACAAAACTGTGTGGTAATGTAAAGTAAAGCAGTTGGCTTAACTGCTCGAGTAGTTGGCAATTTCAATTTTAATACAAATCACTACTGCTGCTTTTGCTCATACGACGACGACGGTAGCATAGAAATAGAAATTTGTGGGTTCATCCAATATTAAAAACACGAAATTATAATGGAGAATTTAACCCGTTGGTTCTCGCGAGGGACGCGCGTCCTATTATTACAACTGATGTCATTGTTATATTTTTAACCGCGAGCCAATCGATTCCGAGAGCTGTCGACAGCTCGAGCAGTCAGTGTACGCCTGGCGACTGCTTGACCCTACGATGAAATTTCACCGTGCTGCCAACCGCTCGAAGCAGTTGCAACTGCGTACGTAGAAGTCTGTAGTTCACTGTAGAACATTAACGGCATTAAATAGTATTTTTTCTATGTGGAGTTCTTTCTTATAATGTAGTTCATAAAATATCCGACCTTGATTCTGTTAGGTAATATAAAACATCTGTAACGTATACCACGTAGTACACAAGTGTACTATTAGCCTTAAATAGTGGTTCAATATAATAGATAATAACCTATTTGAATAAGGCATAATGATACGGACACCTTGTAGCGAACCACTACATAACGAAGTTCACACGCCGATACATGGATGGCGTGCCGCCACATTATCCTGCATCGTGCATACATCGCGCATGCATGCCCACTACATCCTGCATCGCGCTTGCAAAGATTTCTCGGCGATCTGCATATATACAACTGTCCGACAAGTACAGTAGGACCGCGGTCCCCAGGCACGATGTCCCAGCCTGGCGGGAGATCTTCCCTTTTCAATGGAGGTGTCATCCACCTTGCACCTCCATATTGGTGACCCGACGTGATGGAATGGGAATAATTTCCAACCCTTCCAATCACAGAACATGCAGTAGCATCCTTCTGAGCAGCTTCCAAGCTCATCACTCCCCACCGGCAAGCAGTCACACAGCAAGCCAGCTTCGCCTTAACCAGTTCCAACGCAGCCGATTCACCGTGCTTCCTGGTCCTGCAAGGCTCATCACAGCGACAGCACTCATCGCCCGCACAGTCCACCGCAGCACACGTCCGGATCTCTTCGGCTGGCTCACCCTGTCCGGCGTGGCAGTCTCTGCACCACGTGGACTCCCATGGCTCAACCCGTCGCAGCAACCCCGCTCAGTCTCGACTCACCGCAGACTTCTGAGCAGCACTGGCACTTGCAAGCTTAACGCAATGACGCAACTATAGATCGACCTCTGGTCTAGGAAGGAAGTGATGTAGCGAACCACTACATAACGAAGTTCACACGCTGATACATAGATGGCGTGCCGCCACATTATCCTGCATCGTGCATACATCGCGCATGCATGCCCACTACATCCTGCATCGCGCTTGCAAAGATTTCTCGGCGATCTGCATATATACAACTGTCCGACAAGTACAGTAGGACCGCGGTCCCCAGGCACGATGTCACAGCCTGGCGGAAGATCTTCCTTTTTCAATGGAGGTGTCATCCACCTTGCACCTCCATAACCTAATTGAGTTAAATTATTATAAAGTGTTATTATGTACTAGTGGTAATAGGTATAGATATTTGTTTAAATTTTAATAGATTACAGATTATGTACCTACATTAATTTGTAGCAGTTTAACAAAATAAAAAAATAGTACAAGTGATATTGTTAATATAACCATAGAGTAAATAATATACTACGTACAAATATAACTAAGAAGAAAGATGCTTTGTTTAGTCAAATTCATCAATGAAAGTAGCTCTTCATAATTATTGAACGAATAGTAGCTGAATTTAATATTATGTCTCTCTTTGTTGCAGGTTTCAACGCTTCAAACAAGAATCAAAGAGTTTATAAATTGCAACCAAGTGTCAATCTTTGAATATTAATAGTGTAAAAGTTAATATTGTATATAAAATATAACAAAATGTGTAACATAGGGTGTGTACAGAAGACCTTGACTGCTCTCCTTCTGCTTGTGGTGTCGACGTCTCCAAAGACTATGCAAAATACTATTATTACAGGTGAGAAATTCAAATATATTAGGTAGTATTATTGGGGCCCAAGTCTTCTTTCAATCAGTGGTGTCAGAATTGATTTGTCAGTTTTGGTACAGTAAGAGGCACGAGTCTTGAGCACGAATTGACACCTGCGCAGTAGTTAATTTTTCGGTCTGTTTGGCAGAATTAAGAAGGGGGAAGCGTCAAGCTGCACACGATTGGTTCGTCAGTTGATGCTCGTCGTCTATTGGATTCTCGCGTGTCATTTGGTTACTGTGATTTGGCCAAAAGTGTACATACGTGAGCTTGCTCCCACTACTGCCTATCTGTGCTCACGACTCGTGCCTCATACTGTCTACTTATTCAATAGCGTCGAAAACAATTATGAATTTAATAGACAACGTATATTGGCTCATAGCAATGGAGTTCTAATGGTATCGATATATTATAATCAAGAAAAACTAATAAAATTATAATCAAATCCAGAAGTCCGCAAGCAACTTCACCTAGTATTGAAAGAAACTTCTGACTAAATGCTAGATTAGTTAGAGTTAGAAGTATTTACTAGTCGGAACGATTCAATCTTATTCGATTTCAGAATCAGTTA
The DNA here is from genome assembly GCA_951394255.1 of Polyploca ridens. Lineage (NCBI taxonomy): Eukaryota > Metazoa > Arthropoda > Insecta > Lepidoptera > Drepanidae > Polyploca > Polyploca ridens. Next base: position 16,687,159 of record OX596249.1, on the reverse strand, counting down.
CATACCAATTTATTGAAGGAACTTCACGAGTTACAAGCTCGTTTAAGTGTTGTACCGCAGGTAATAATATCGTCAAACAAGTTTAGCATATCGATTGTTTTGTCGATACATACGTGAAAAATTAAACTAGCCGATAACTTATATTTAACTATATTTTATGTATACCTGTATTGGAATTTAACTAAATAAATCAAAAAATATTCTCAATAGTCATCTAATACTACATACATATAACATTAAAATATATGAATATGAAAATGCTGAAGACGGCTCAAACATCTTAAGAATATAAAAACCAATTAATAGGCTATTAATATCTAGTCTATTCCCACTTATCAAGCACTAGCTGACCCTCGCGTTCCCTAGTTTTTTTTTTTTTTTTTTAAGATAAAATTTATTTATTGGAACAAATATGAAATGTACATTGTACATAATAAGGTGTGCACGAAAATAGCCACATTAGTTGTATAACTGTGTCGCAGCCATTAACGCCCACCACCAAAATACAAGAGGCGTCAGCGTTCCATCAGAAACGAAATTATTTTATTAAAAAAATATTATAAATGATTGAATTTGATTTAAATTAATAATTAAATTAAAATATAAAACAAAAGAAAAAGTCAAGCAATATTTAATACTCATATTAAATAAACAATACATACTAAACGATTCCTTAGAACGTATAGAAAAAATAACCTTAGGTGGATAAGCAAAGCGATGATATTTCAATGATAACAATTTTATGCCACAACCGAATATTTTATTACCTAAAAATAAACATTCGGATACTCGTTAGGAGTAAGCGTTAGGTTTCATTGAAATAATAAAGTAAGTACAATATTGGTGGCAAAAATACTCGACTAAGTTTTTAAACCAAACAAAACACAGCCAAAAGAAAAAGAAAACAAAAGAAAAGAAGATAAAAAGTAGCCTATGTCTTCTCCATACTATAGGCTATCTGCATGCCAAATTTCATGATGATCCGTTCAGCAGTTGAGGCGTGAAGGCGTAACAAATAAACAAATCTAAAGACTGCATCACATAATTATTTTACAGCTCCATCTCAATGCAACCTAATTTTATCGAAACAATCGACAATTGCTCTATATAATCCACAACACTATTCGCAAGTCTCTCATTCTTTGTAACGCAAAGCTGGCGTAAGTCCCGATAAACTTCTTTGAGTGCCCTGATTCTCGCTCGATGACTTCTATTACAGTTATTTGCGCAATAACAATGTATTGTAAACATTGAGAAGTAGAACTGTTTCTTGAACTCTATGGTAGATAAGTTTAAATTGTATTTCCAATGGGTATTCAAATCTTGAAATGTAATGACATATAGTAGCCATCGTCCATAGCACCAACAATACGCCACATTACGTTAATTATGTACGATTTTTGTAGCTACTACAATTTCGGCCGGGCGAATAGGCATGATTCGGGCATTTTAGCGAAACTGCCGCGATTGCTCTGAATATTGGGGTATTAAATTCGTTAAATGGAAATAAATGATTGACTGAGTGGTCGCATTTCTCAACCGATTTTGGTGAAATTTTGTGAGCAAATTCGGTAATTATATGGTTTTTTGTCATTGTCAACAAGGTCTACAGCTCACAGAGGCACAAGTTTAAATATAGTAAGGTGATACAGCTCATAAAAAAATTATGATCTACTCGTTGCACCCAGCGGTTGCACTCGCGTACCCAAGGGATATATTGCTTTCCCGGGATAAAAAGTACTCTATGTTTTAATCCACAACATATTCTATGTGTGTGCCAAATTTCATCCAAATCCGTTCAGATGTTGAAGCGTGATTGAAATACAAACATCCGAACTTTCGCATTTATCGGTCCAGTTAAAACTAAACACAAAAAAAATCATTTTTGCTTAAATATATACTTACTTAAATATCATTGCTTAAATATTAACTTCCTTAAATTTATTCACTTGCCTAAAAAAAGACATTTGTTTAATTGGACAGCGTAGGTTCACATAAAAAAAAAAGATTTTACGTATAGACACGGGAGTGATCTCATAAAGGTTCCGTTTTTTTCCATTTGAGGTACGGATTTGAGGTGGATTTTTAGACAAGAAAAATAGTCACATATTATTATGACGACTATTAGGTAGGTACATGATCCAGTGAGGAAAATTTTGCAACAGTATAATATTGTTACCGAAACAAGAGCGACATAGACGTAAAACATGTCGCTTACAGCTGCGCTTTCACTCCTCGCCCTTCCGTTGTTCTGTTCATGACAATGTTTACAAATTCTACACAAATTAATTCAGATATAGTTGGAATTAGAATGTTTTTGCTTTGCCATCCTATAAGATTCAGTTAGGGTTACATTTAGTAACGGGTTAGTGCAATGTTTTTTTATGCAAAATGGTGGATATACTTCCGTTGGAGCAACTATTTCTGAACACCAAAGATTTTCCCATTAGAACACCAGCCAATATTTTAGGATAGTTCTCAGTTACAGTTTTTTTAAGTACCAGGATAACAGAAGCTTGAAGGAGCTCTCTTTAATATAAAACATAAAAGTTATTTCATAACAACATCCCATCGAAATTATTAGTCATCTGAGAAATTGAAATTAATATCGAGTCTAACTAGTCTAATAAGATAAAGATAAGATAAATATTCTTTATTTGTACACCACATAGTAACAGACGAAACATAACAATACAAAACAACAAGAAGTGATACAAAACAGGCGGCCTTATCGCTTAAGCGATTTCTTCCAGACAACCTTTGGGTAACAGGATATATGACAATATGGCAGGTGTAACACATATGAATACACATAAATATAAATTAATATTAAAAACCCAATACATAAAATAGATACTAGATCCTAATACTTACATAACCAAAGTAATAAACTAATACATACTAATATATAATAAGATACAATACAAGTTTATTCCAAATATTTTTCACATTGACTCCTGAATCCTTGTGCATTCAGGTGTCACAATTTCATTTTTCACTTCGTAAGAGAAGCGTACCTATATTTTGCGAGGTCAAAGCGTTTGTTCTATTGTTTTCATTCTGTCTGGCGTTACAGAACGTCATAGAGCTAATGTAACGGTATGTTTAGACAACCGCTGTTTTTTTAGGGTTTTCAAACTTAGGGCTGTTTATTTAGGGAACGTTTTCGGTTGGCATTATCGGTTCAATGCTTCTAAAAGTCTTCATATTTACTTGATATTGTAATTGGCGAATGAGGTCATTAAAATACTAAATTCTCCTTTTTATCCAGATTATATCATCAAAACAAAACTAAGAAGTAATGCAAATAATGAAAAATTATACAAATTTAAGTAATACTTAATCTTTTCACCGCAATGAATGAAAAGTAATTGTTAGGATTTAAAATAAAGTTTTCGAATAGAAAATTCAAATTCAAAACTGAATTGAATATTCCTAGAAAAAATAAACATATTGAATGTTCAAGAAAATTGTTTAAAAAAAAACCTCGATATAATTGTTTAACGGTACTTGCTTGTTGAAATAAATTATTTTGATATGTTTAGGTAGGTAAGATTAGCTAGTTAACTCTAGTTTGTACTAATATATTCTGTGACTCAAGGAACTAATGACTAAACTTAATCTTTTAATCACTTGACACACACTTTACAAAAGACAGTACATTATTCGGAAAAGTCTTATTTTTTTATGCATACACAATATTATTTCGAAATAAATACGATACTGAATCTTAGATGAATATAAAATCATAAAATTCAAATTTATTTCAGAAATATTACTTATTTTTGAATAAGAAAAGGTAAAATTCGCTGTATCTTTTTGTCACGTGGCTGGGTGGCTATATTAAATTTTACGACACACTTTCTTTCTGAATGGTGGCATTAAAAAACATTCTAATAAAACTTTACGACTGTGCCGAACGGTTTTGTATGTTTTCATAAACATAATGCTTGTAAAAGTTTTGTTTGAGAAATAAAATGCAAAGGCTTCTATTGACCCTAGTTGACTAATGAATTCTGTTTTCAAACCGTTGTAGGTATATTATGTATACTAAAATGACTTTTACTTGACTCTTATAGAACCAATCCCACAGCGAGCGGTCTAAAGTTCTGTGGTCAGAGTTCTGCGTTCCTCGTTCACTATAATCTATACGGCGCTTTACGCACGTAGAACTCTACGAAAACGGTGGTATGCTTTTCTGTACCCGCATGGCTGGCTACCAAGTCAAGTTCAAAATCTGTCGCCAAGCACCTAGGCTTGTAGTCCAGCAGCTGCACTTTAGAGCTAGTTCCCTTCCCAGCATCAATTATTCGTTACTCTTTTGACTTACTCACTATTCAGGTGCCAGGAATGGTGCCGTTAAAAAATAAACCATAGTGTTTTGAGATGGTTCATTTTTCTTAGCATCTGGATATAGCAACTGTCAAACATGTACAGTCGGACCGCAGTCCCCAGACACGATGATCCAGCCTGGCGGAAGATCTTCCCTTTTATATGGAGGTGTCATCCACCTTGCACCTCCATAATTACAAAATCCAACACATATTTTACTACAATACGCAATAAGAAACGTGTTACCATTCAAAGTGCAGAATCTTTCTTTCTTTATCCAAAGAAAATTAAAATCTACGTCACAAAACGACAGGTTTCATGAAAACAAAGGAAAGTTTCCTTCATATTTGTAATCGTAACAAAATTTGTTGTTAATTAAAACGGTATTTTTACTACCAACTACTCTTATAATTTACAATACCCACGTATACTATTAAGGGCCTTTGCGTTCTTTATTAAGGTCAACATTTGCATTGGTGCCGCCCTACGGCCCTTATAATATCATCAATAATACCTACTAGTAAATGGAAATATGAGTGTGTTTTGACTACGTAAAAATTATTCATCAATTTCTGGCGGCATGCGATGGAAACGCGATGGTGACGTAGTATAAATAAATAATAAATAAATATTCTGGGACATTCCTCACACACGGTCATCTGATCCCAAACTAAGCAGAGCTTGTACTATGGAAACCAGATAACTGATATAATACATATACTACTTTTTTGTTTGTAAATACATACTTAATATACATAATTACACCCAGACTCAGGACATACAGACATGTTCATGCACACAAATGCATGTCCTGTGTGGGAATGGAACCCACGACCTGCGGCGCGTAAGGTGAACCTTAACCAACTGCGCCAACTGGCGCGTTGGTTAAGGTTCACCTTAAGCTGAGCCTTAAGTATCTTTAAAAAGTCGAGTAATCGCCTGGTGTTTTTTGAAAAGGCTAGGTTCAAAGAAATTCAACAGAAAACAAACAGAAAATTTTAATTGTCATATTACTTTACACGTATGACCTTCCTCTCTTAGTTGAGTTGTTTTTGTCACTAACCTTTGTTTATTTCGCTGACATCGACTTGAAATAAAATAAACGCTGAAAAAGTATTTTTACCATGTCAGATGTGTATGTCAAACAAAATTCTCCAGCTGAGCTCGGTGCGCGTAGCCCGTATACAATGCAAGAAAGATTATTTTGTTTTTTTGCTGTCATATCGGTTTGGAGACATTTGAGTTAGAAGATACGACTTTGGAACATTAACGTTACTTTACAAAAAGTTTTTTCTTAAAATGTCTTGAGGGAAGCAATTGAGAAACACTTATTTTATGGGTGTATACATATGTGCATACTAATTATACGTGCCATGGGTTTATACAAAAAGCTTATTTTATCCCAAGAATACTAATAAGCTTCTTCTGGAAAACAGTAGAAATTAAAAGAAGATAATCATGTGTACATAATATTTGGTATATTGTTTATATTCGCTACTAAATGCTCGAGAAAGAGCACATTTACCTATTTTTTGCTGCGTTATCACGTTAAAAATAATATGTTATTTTATTCGCAACACAGACCGCTTTCTATTGTCACATGGCCCAATGCTGTGGGGATTTTATCTGCTTATATGGTGACACTGTTTTATTTGAAGCTCCAAGCAGGGGATTTAGTTTGGTTTCAACGAAAGAGAAATAATATTTTAGGATCGCAATTTTTTTAACACCCTTGTCCTTGTTCGATTTAGAGTACTTTTGTAAAAAAAAAAGCGTGTCCTCGGCTTTCTTGTAATTCACATCATTTTACGATAAACAAACACATAAAAATTGACTAAAATAAAATCATTTTTGTTTCAGGAAATTCACCAAGTTCCATAACAGGGACTATCTCAAGAGTGTCAGCCGTCGTCGGCGGTGAAGCTGATCTGCTCTGCGACTCTAAACCTCCTCAGCATAATGACAGTTTGCTGCTTGTCGTGTGGTACAGAGATGACAACCCTGTTTATAGGTAAAGTTGCTTCTATATATTCTTCTATATGTCTTATTGTATATTCTTAAGATATTTAATGGCTCATAGGATTTATAAACGATCCACCCCGTTATAATTTTGACCAATAGTCAACATATTAAATATTAAAACATATAGTCTGAATAAAAAAGGCAAACATTAACGTTAAGTTGAATTTATTTTACTAAAAAAGCGTGTAACCAATGACAGGAAGGGAAATGAAAAAAATACACGCCAGATTACTATGAAACTCGTCAAAAGGACCGAGTCCTTTTTGCCTGAGGCCTGATACATTTTTAATATAAAATTCATAGTATAAGTCGGCTTACGAGTATATCACTTGATACATTATGTAACGTGACCTCTGTACACGAGAGGACTCATTTCTATTTATTTTTACAGCCGTTTACATCTCAATTTTCTTATAGGTACAGTGTAGGTACGTTTGAACGAAATTAAAATTACATTTTCACTTGTGTCACGTTTGGTTTTCGAATGTTTTTTCTTCTCTTCAAAAGACAAACTTTCTGTAAAATCTGAAAGATTGTGAAAGCTATCTCTACTTTATATTTTTGCTTTGATTGTAAAGTTGCGATGACCGGTGACCACAATGCAAACAATATCTGTACATACATTAGAATGCATAACCCAGAAGCAATTTGGTACATGAAATTCAAAACAGTTGACATCAAAAGGGAAAACAAAAGATGTCGAAGTGGCAACTTTTGACACGGAATGAGGCTCTTTGAATTCAAAAATGACAAATAAATCACATAAGAGGCAAAATGTAAAAATTTGCGCTCCACGGAATTTTCTGCATTGCTTCAATAAATATATGTAAAAGTACATTATTAATTTTCCCGGTGAACCAGAAATGTAAGGAATAAATTGTGCTGAAAGTATTTAAGTAGTTTGGATCTTTCAGGAAGAAATTAATTACGCCCGTAATTTCATACTTTATTATTGTATTAAGATTAAACTGGACAAATGTATATGATATTACAGGCTATGGTAGGCTAGAGGAATTCTGAGCCACTGTCATAGACTAAACCCGCTAAGCAGTTTTGAGCATATTTTTTCGACCAGCAGATATACTAACAAAACCCTAAAGCGGAGAGCTTAACAAAATGAATATTTTCAGTGAAATACATTACATTAGAGGTTTCCACAAATACACATTGTAATCAAAATGTGATTAGGCGTCAGTAATACTTCATAGAGCCGTTACTTTACAGGTTATTAGAAATAGTAATAAAGTACATTTACGGGGTATTGCATTGCAGCACTTGTGGTGAAACATGATTAGCCGTTCTTTATCGATCTGCAAAGTTAAACAACTACCGGTGAGGCCGGTACCTAGATGGGTGATCGCCTCCACTAGGCGGTCACGCATCCGTATTTAATACCTATATGACCTGAGTTTGCGTATTTTCTGAGGCACGGAAAACTCTCGAGTTGAAATACAGCTGTTGGTCCCGGTAGTCCCGGTAGTTGGAGACCTCCTAGGCGGTTTGAGAACAGCAACAGTAGGTTGACCACTAGCCTAACTCCATTCATCCGTAGTAGGCATGCGGGGTGGAGTATTTGCGGTGGCAAATCTGATATATCAAATATTATGATTTAAAAATAAAAAATTGAAAATCATGTAATAAGCTAAAGTGTAGGTGTAATACTCAAGGGGAGTGCGAGAGATTAAAGGAATGGGGCGACGGCGGCTTGCACCTAGCTCTAGTCTGCTTGCGGTAATATTAGTTCAAATTGATTAAGAGCACTCAATTCGTCATACTTTTCATACAAAACCTCTGTACTTATTATGGCGTTGTTAAACATTTTTCGTTAGATGTTTTGAACAAATTAGTATCTTGTGCACTATATCTAGCCGTGTATCTAGGCGAAATTTAAAAAAAAGTGTGAAAAAAATTCAGTAAAACCCTCCGAAAACAGCGTTTTTGCACAAATTTTACCTGAACTTTGGCCATATCTAATGTACCTATAAATTGTAAAAGTAAAGAAAGCATTTAGATACCAGGCTTGCAAATGTATTGGAGATTCTAAATAACTAACTTTTTTTTCACAAACTTGTATGATTTTTTCACAAGAAGTATACGCCTAGAATAAGTTTTATGATTGACGACCTAGCGAAGCGGCCGCGACTGATCAGCGGAATTTACCGACTGATAACCGACGGCTCTGATGCTGTCTCTCTTTTTTCGCAGTTAAACATTACGTTGGATGAAACAACAAGCTTTTAGACTAGGCTTGCGTTGAAGTTGCGCCGGTCAAAGAAGGCCGCCTTAAGGTATTTCTCACTGTATTTACAGTATTTAATGGAATTAAGGCCATTTTCGGAAAATGTATTTTTTGTACTACCGCCACTGGGTCGCTTGTCGCCGACCAAAAAACAACCTGTATAACATATAAAATATATTTTAATATAAAGCAGAAGTTTGGATATCTCACAAATCTACACTATATTATGAAGTCAGACTGTCAGAACCTTGAAAGCTAAGCTGGCTTAAAATAGTATGAAAGTACCTTACGTCCAAAGTGAAGGATAAAACGGGATTTCGTAGAATACCCGCGGGCTCAAGTAAAAGTAAGCCTGGTACTTTTCTTTGGTATATTCAAGGTATACCTTTAAAATAGCTTGTGATCTAGAAATGAAATAAAATGGAGTATTTTCACATGAATCCTTGCCTGACTTAGGATAATATTTGAAATAAAAGCCTAGTATTTGTAACAAATAGTAATATACGATTCTCTCTAAAAAGTGACTGAAACAGTCTTGAATATGAAAGTGGATGGATTTAAGGGAAGAGGAAGACTCGCACACTCTGTCTGCACACAAATACCCGTTTGTAACTTTTTTTCATATTATGTTGTTAATTTTAAGGTATGGGGTAAATATTTTTTTTCTTCTTTATAAAATAAAATTCATCAAAATCATGCATTCGATAAAAAATATATAAGAGTGAAAGGCTATTAGGTACGGTCAGTGTAGGCAGAAAGTGTAAATCTTTTTTAGGGTTGTTCTAGTAAAAAAAAACGATTCACTACCGTTCTTTAATGTTTTAGGACATGGAATTCATGATGTTATTTATGAGTACTAAAACTTATGAAAAGAACTTCATAAAAATCAATATGTAGTATTAGTAATGGCCTTTTTATCTGACTCTTATCAGCTCTTTCGTTACAGTTTCTTATATATATACTGCATAATAGTTTCTAAAGATTTCGTCTATATTCTAAAGATGAAATGGAAATAAGCTTGAAATTTCTCTAGCCTGAAAAAAAAACACCTATCTAAAGTACAAATACTTTACTTAATTTGGTAATTGTGTCTCCCTTATTTAATTAGTATATGATTCAAAAGTCCTTTGTATTGATGGCTTCCACCCTTAATTTGAAAATCTGTCGCCAAGCACCTATCTGTGTGTTCCGACAGCTGCACTTGAGAGCCAGTTCCTTCCAGGCTTTGTGTGCTTACCACCTTCGGCCACATCATCACTTACCATGGTGAGATTCTGGTAAAATATAGGCTTATACACCGTAAAAAAGTATTCTGAAAATCCCAAAGTTAATAATGGTCCTATTGTAAAGACAAAGTTGCCGGAAATGTTGACTGTATTGAAATTGCAATGTTTTATTACTGCATGGTACTATCCCATAAACTGCCATGTAACTAAGTTAAGTCCTATTTTTCGAATTTGATTCAACCTGAAGGGATATGCCCACTAATTTTAATGACACTTCCAAAATAATCCTCCATACACACAGATTTTAACCTATTTCACATAAACTCGGCGAATGAAAATTTTACATAAACCTTAAAAATTTTGATGTTAGGCGCATTGCGGCGTAGCGAGCAAATATGTTGATAATGCTACTGATAAGCAATATCTTCAACTTCCCGTAGTAATGCGACGGGAAGTTCAATGCCCTAAGGGGCAAACTCGAACAATTTGGCATAGGAAAATACATGACAATTATCTAATAAACTCTGGAAACATTCCAATGATTCTAGTTTGAGAAGTATGAACGCAAGAAGTGTGAAGAAAAGTGGAAGTGGAAGAGATAGTTATAAATCAACGTACTTGTTTAGGCCAAAATACCTATAATAATATCTATAGTAAAACCTACTCATATTGAGTATCAATGAAGAGCCTCTACTTCCCGATTCCTCTCCTTTTCCCACCTCATATGTGTAAGCGAGACAAGAGCTTCGGGAATATTCTACATACTTCGGCGACGCATCACAAAACGTAAGGCGCGCGCCCCGCAACGCCGCAAAAAGGCAGTACGAGATCTGCTACCGAACGGGAAACATCAAACTTTGTGATTTATAAATAAACAGTACGAAAACCGCTGCCGACCGGGAGGCGTTGATTTGTAAATTGAACTCAGTGAAACTCAGTGACTTGTGATTTGATGTGAGATAGTGGTGATAGTTGCTGTGTGCAGTGGATTGCCATAGGAGTTCCTGGTAAGTCCTTACCTTTATCCTAGGAGGCTCCTCGTTTTCCATATTGATATTTGTACGCAAAAACCCACCATTTTTTCTGGTACGCCTTCGAGCGGATTCATTTTGAGTCAGCCATTACAGCAATTTAATTTCATATCAAATCACGTATAATTTCCCGCTTTCTATAGGTTTTATGCCTCTAAATAGGTATATACCTCATAATACGCAAGTCTTATACCTCATAAATAGGTTTTAGACTATATAAATACGATATTTCGTACTCCCGCCATTTTTACCACGCCAATCGTGATAAAAAGTAGTTAGGTAGTCAATACCGCCGCCGCTCCTCCATATTTTTAGGACTTAGATTTTATAGGTACCGATTCGTATCTTATTATACGAAATCATATGGTGTACTAATAACCGCAATACGTACTTACTATTTGTACTATTACTACGCATATAATTGCATTCTATGAGCCTTGTCTGTCGACTTGAAATAAACTTTCATACCTATATAGGTAGGTGCCTAAACTGTTGGATATACCTACCTACTTACCTACGTCATTTTACTTTAATTAGGTAATTTTGCAATTTATTATTACGCAATCTTTCACAATGGAAGCTATTGAAACTAAAATTAAAATATTGGAAGCTAAAAATGAAGCTATTTTTGAACAATTATCGTTCTTATATGATTCTTCTAAGAATGTTTCCACATCCGCGAGTGCAGACCTTCGTTCCTCAGAGACATTCATGGCGGACACTGAAATTATTAGTACAATTCGTCATGAATTTAGTGCCAATTTAGATACAATTAACGCGTTAAATATGCAACTGGATCCAGAATATAAGATTGATTATAAAAAAATGATTTCCTTTGATACAGTGTACACCCGAATAGAAAGGGTTCGTTCTCTTATCGTCAGTAAGACAAATACTACGTCAAATGTGTCTGCGCAGAATACTATTCCGTCCCAATATAAAGGTCGTATCAAACTACCACCAATTCAAATTCCGTCATTTGATGGAAAAATAGAAAATTGGCCCGTCTTCTTTGAATCTTTTAAATCTAATATACATTCAAATCCTGATCTTTCGAATTCTCAAAGAGTACAATATCTTGTAGGTAAATTAACAGGAAATGCTTTAAAAATCACGGCAGGTATTATACCGTCCGGTGATAATTATAATTCTATTTGGGACAGCTTAGTTCAAAAATATCAAGATAAAAGAGCATTAGGCTCACACTACATGTCTAATTTATTCAATATTAAACCCGCATTAAATAATTCCGCGTCTTTAAATACGTTCATTGAAACTTTCCACGCTTCTGTATCTGCTTTGGAACAGTTAGGTATTGAAGATATGAAAGATTTTATCTTACTTTCTTTAGCTTTAAAGAAGTTAGATCCCGCAACCGCTAATTCCTTTGAAATGTTTATGAGGAATAAAGAAATTCCTTCTTATAAGGATTTTGTTGATTTTATTAAATCGCAAGTAAAAATATTAGACCGCACTTCTACGCCAATTGCTGGCTCCGCGCGAACCGCCCCAGTCGGTAGCAACCTTAATAATCCGCCCGCTTCTCGTTATCAACCGCGTAATTCAAACACAGTCCAACATGCTTTCCTTGCACGCGATAATAATAATAAAAGCATTTGCTTATTTTGTAATAAATCTGATCACTATCAGATTTTTAATTGTTCCTCTTTTAAAGCACTTAATACTAAAGATCGTTTAGATTTTGTTAAATCTAAAAGAGGCTGTGTAAACTGCCTCAGCCTTACGCATACTGCTTCTCAGTGTAAGTCGTTGTATAGTTGTAAAACTTGTAATAAACACCATCATTCTCTTTTACATTTGGATAGTAATTCACAATCGCAACAAATAGTTTCCGACTCGCGTCCCTCTCACTCGACGCGTCTTGATAATAGCGATAACCGCATCGCGCAGCTTTGCGCGCAGCCGTCCGCCGCCGCCCGCGCCGCGCCGCGACCGCTCCCGTGCGCAGCCTCGCCCGCGCACCCGACCGCGTCTCCTTCTAACGCTACGGACGCTCCGCAACCGGTGTCGCTATGCACCCGAGCGCGAGTTGATAAGAATAATGATAACGAACGCGATTCTTTTAATAAATTAAATCCTTCCCATACTACTGTACTTTTATCAACCGCTCAAGTTTATGCGTCTAATAAGGACAATAAATATATTTCAGTTAGATGTTTAATAGATAACGCGTCTCAAAACAACATAATTACAACTGCCTGTTGTAAACAACTAAATTTAAATATAATACCGCTTAGCAATTCTTTTATAAAGGGTGTAGGATCCACTTCGCGTCCTATTCACGGCTACGTTCAACTTAAAATAACCGCGAAAAATAAAAAATATTTTTATAATATTACCGCTCTTGTCGTTGATTGCATTACTGACAGGTTACCGACTGAATATGTTGAGACTTCGATAGTGCAACATTTAGGTAACTTACCGCTCGCTGACCCTCTGTGGCACATCCCCGGAGAGGTCGAAGTAGTTCTCGGGGCACAATTGTTCCCATTTTTATTATTAGGTCAAAAAATTATTGCACCTCCCGCTCCTTCTGCCCTTGAAACCGTGTTCGGTTATATTCTTATGGGCGACGTTCCCGCTAACTCTAATATTAATAAAAATACATCCACTTATTTTAATACCGCGACTTTTTTCATTTCTGGTCCCAATGACCTTACTATTTCTTTAGATGATTCCCTACTTAAATTTTGGGAGCTCGAAGAAATTCCCGCGCAAAAATTTATGAGCTCGGCCGAAAAGGAGTGTGAACAGCTGTTCTCTCTTAACTTCTCACGGGACTCCGCAGGCAGATATTGCACCGCGTTACCTTTTCGTGAAGATCCTGACGTGTTAGGTGATTCCCGTTCCGTTGCTCACCGCCGTTTACTTGCTTTGGAGCGTGCCAAGCTACGCGATCCACAGCTACGCGCTAGTTATAATGAGACTTATAGTGCTCGAACCGCTATTGATAATATATTCGCATTCTCCGATTCTAAAATTACTCTGTCATGGATACATTCATCTCCACATAGATGGAATGTTTTCGTTAGTAACCGCATTGCTAAATGTCAAGAAAATCTTGACCCAAAACATTTCTACCACGTTAGTGGTATAGAAAATCCTAGCGACTGTCTCTCTAGAGGTATTTTATCTGAGCAGCTAGTGTCACATCACTTATGGTGGCACGGCCCGAAATGGTTAAAAGATCCAGTTTCAGAATGGCCTATCACTCCATTTAGTCCCGAATGCTGTGAGGACCTACCTGAATTTAATAGTAAAACGCTTGTTACTTGTACCGCGTCCGCTTCTGTTGAGCCTAATTTAATTTACGAGCTTGCTCTAAAATACTCATCATGGAATAAAATATTACGCATAATAGTATACATACTTAGATTTTCCCGCATTCTTTCTCGTGATCAAGGTCACAGCCGCATCACAGCTTCTGAGCTAAATAAAGCTGAAGTCTATTTAATACGCTCTGTACAACAAGTTCATTTTCAAAATTTATTTAATAATATTCAAAACGTTAAAGTATCTTCCCCGCTTAAAAAACTTGACCTCTTTATAGATCAAGATAAAATTATTAGAATTGGAGGTAGACTTTCAAATGCAAATCTTCCGTATGAAGCTCAGCATCCCGCTCTTTTACCTAAACATGACCACGTTACTCATCTTATTATAGACTATTTTCACCGTGCTCATTGCCATACTGGTGCCAATCTTCTGAGCTCACTGTTGCGCCAGAAATATTGGATACTGTCCGCTAGAAGTGTCATTAGACACAGAGTACATTCATGTAACTTTTGTTTTAAAAATTCCCCTTCATTTCTCAGCCCAAAAATGGCTGATTTACCCTCTTGCCGCGTTCAGGAGACCAAAGCGTTTGTGCATACGGGCGTTGACTATGCTGGACCCATTAAAGTAACATTATGTAGACGCAGAGGTCAAAAGAGCCAAAAGGCATATATTTGTTTGTTTATATGCTTAGTAACCAAAGCTGTACACATCGAATTGGCAACTGATGTGTCATCAGATACTTTTATTTCCGCTTTTAAGCGATTCATTTCCCGTCGAGGACCTGTTTCTTTTCTTTACTCCGATAACGGAACTAACTTTGTCGGAGCTAAAGCTCAATTACAAGAACTACTTACCGATCAGTACCGCATTGAATGGAAAATGATTCCACCCCGCGCCCCACATTTCGGAGGATTGTGGGAATCTAATATAAAATCGATTAAAACTCATTTATACCGTGTTATCGGTTCGCAGCTCCTCACATATGAAGAGCTCCTCACTGTTCTTACCCAAATTGAAACAGTCTTAAATTCTAGACCGCTTTGCATTTTATCTGAGGATCCCTACCCGGAGCCTCTTACTCCCGCTCACTTTATAATGGCTTCACCATTGACTTCATTGCCGCTTCAGAATGTGTCCGAGGAAACCATATCTTTACGTTGTCGGAAACAATTATTAGATCAGATGGTGTGTAGCTATTGGAAAAGATGGCGTATAGAATATTTACATAATCTTCAAGTTAGACAGAAATGGCTCATTGATAAAGATAACATTAAGATTGGTACTGTGGTTCTTATACACCAAGATGATATTCCCCCTTTACGTTGGCCGTTGGGCATAATATCACAAGTTTATCCTGGCAAGGATGGAAATATCCGCGTCGCTTTAGTAAAAACTTCAAAAGACCCATTGTCAAGTTATGTCCATTACCCTCACAATAAAAATTAATCATACCGCATCTTATATTCAGTATTTTAGTAATTATTATAATCTGTAATTAGTTCTTATAATTAATTATTTTTTCTTTCTTTTGAGAACACTACGTATTCTCAAGGCGGCGGAGGATGTTTAGGCCAAAATACCTATAATAATATCTATAGTAAAACCTACTCATATTGAGTATCAATGAAGAGCCTCTACTTCCCGATTCCTCTCCTTTTCCCACCTCATATGTGTAAGCGAGACAAGAGCTTCGGGAATATTCTACATACTTCGGCGACGCATCACAAAACGTAAGGCGCGCGCCCCGCAACGCCGCAAAAAGGCAGTACGAGATCTGCTACCGAACGGGAAACATCAAACTTTGTGATTTATAAATAAACAGTACGAAAACCGCTGCCGACCGGGAGGCGTTGATTTGTAAATTGAACTCAGTGAAACTCAGTGACTTGTGATTTGATGTGAGATAGTGGTGATAGTTGCTGTGTGCAGTGGATTGCCATAGGAGTTCCTGGTAAGTCCTTACCTTTATCCTAGGAGGCTCCTCGTTTTCCATATTGATATTTGTACGCAAAAACCCACCAGTACTATTTGTACTATAGGAGTTCGTTTATAAGTAAAGTAAATAATAATGATATAATTATATGTCAAGTACATACAAATATCGATACAGAAGAATATTTACGTTTCCTATAAATATTTTTCGTACCTTATGATGACATGAAATCTAAATTACAAAAATGCTAAAATGTCCATCATGTAAATGTGCAAATCAATATTTTACGAATATTAATGTAGGTAAGCACAGACTCAACAAATGTCACTATGAATTTAATGTCAATATAACCGGTTTTACTATACTAATAACGTATTAATTTATACTCAACTGACTGAATGATTGGCGGAAGTTTTAGAGGGTTGGCTGATAGCAAGATGGGGGTTCATAGTACCGTATAACTGCCGGATGTAAACCCCTTGACGGCGGATGAAACGATAAACGTATCCCTCAACCTATTTCATTAATGGCCAAAAGAGGTACAGAGGGAACAGGTTCTAAAATGTAATATTCAATAATTAAGTTTAATCTACCATATAAGGTGATATGAGCAGTTTAAACCCGCAAAAGTTCCTAATCAAAAATCCTAAAACGCCAAAACAACTTTAATATTTATCTGGAAGTTATTTTACAGATGCAGTTTTTAGAACGATTTATTTATACTTTTATTACTTAGATAATAAAAGATCAATCAAAAAACGACAACAAAACCAACGACGACCAATAACAGTAACAGCACCACACAATGAAACTACGTACCAAACACTCCATACTTATGAAAACCTTACTACTAACAAATCATCCCTCAACTTTTTCTATACGAATATCCGAAGTTTAATCAAACCAGGAAAATTTGATGAACTGAAATGCGTTATGAAATCGATCAAAAACCGAATGGATATAATACTTATTACGGAAACTTGGATTAAATCTAATGAAGAGGCCGCAAACATTAATATACCAAACTACTCACATTATTACAACTATAGAAAAGATTGCAGAGGCGGAGGTGTTTCCGTCTTTATACATGATGACTTAAAACATAAGTTTCTCGAAGAAAATTATATAAACGGTAATAATTATTTATGGATCCATACAGAGAAACTAGGTCTTGATGTTGGTGTTATATATAAGCCTGGGGATACTAACTTAAACAAATTCTTGGATGACCTTGAATTACAGCTACAAACTAAAAAAAGAGCTATTGTTTTTGGAGACTTTAACTTAGACCTTCTAAAACAAAACATAAATACAAAAAGATACACAGATTTGTTGAAAATATATAACTTCTCTATATTAAACAAAATAGACCCTGATTACAGCACACGCTCTACATCTAACACCAAAACAATTCTAGATCATATTCTATCAAATCTTAACGAACACAACTATCATATTGCCGTTATTGATTCATCTTTATCCGACCATAAACAGATATACTGTGAAATTAAGAAACTGAAACCTAACCGTCACCAGCGACATGAATATCAAGCAATAAACTACAGCAACTTAGACAAGAGTATGGTTAACGCCACTTTAGACACAGATTGCAATGACTATAACCTACTTGAAAAAACTATCAAGGAATATATTGCGAACAATACAATAAGGAAAACAAAAATACTGAACAAGCCACGAGAAGACTGGATTAATAGGAATATAATAGACAAGATAAACGGAAGAAACGAAATATGGCAGAGGTTAAAAAAAGACTCAAATAATAAAGATTTAATGGAAGATTTTACACGGAAAAGAAATAAAGTAACAGAAATAATAACTAAAACGAAGAAAAAATATTACATCTCGGAGTTTGAAAAATGTAAAAGGAACCCAAAACAAATGTGGAACCTCATAAATACTTTAGCTACTAACAAAATAAAACAAGTTTGTGCTCCTACAAAACTTATCACTACGACTGGACCCATAACTGACACAAAATTAATATGTGAGCAATTTAACACCTTTTTCACATCCATTGGGATTCTTTTAGCGTCTAAAATTCCTAAGAAGTTTCATGATGTATTAATTTATGACAATGGCCCTGCAAATAATAACTCCTTAACGATTTTGGAACCATGCAATACCGATGAGGTATCAAAAATAATTGACAGTCTAGACCCAAATTGCAGTACCGGTATAGATGGGATTAACGTTAAAACTGTTAAATGTATCAAAAAGCATATACTACAGACGCTAACAAATTGCATAAACAAGTGTTTGGAGAATGGTATATTTCCAGATTGTCTTAAAATAGCCAAAGTCACGCCTATACACAAATCAGGGTCCAAATCCGATCCAGGTAATTATCGCCCAATATCCGTGCTTCCGGCTAAAAAATGTAAAATCTTGTAATCTTTTTAAAACAAAACTACAGATCCATATTATTGACAATACAATTTAATGATTCGAACTCTGTAATACACATCCGTCTGATCTTATTTATTATTAATACTTGTATCTAGACTTATGAACGCACACTGCTAACTTTATCTTTATTTATAATTATTTTTATGTACTTTCTCATATAAGTGAAATGTAATTTCTTTTGAGATAATAAATTCTTTAAACCTAACTGGCTCTCAAGTGCCAGAACTCACCAGTACCTGAACCAGTACGTACATGGCGATAGATTTTCAACTAGAGGATATCTAGCCAAGTGGGTACAGTATTACCCAACTGATATGGTGCGTCGTGAATCTTCGTTCGCACAGAAAAGAAAGTATGGCCCCGAAGATTACCGAAAGAATGCTTAAAACTTACAATCAACCTTAGATCACTACTATAAGGTTCATAATACAGTGCAGCTGTTAGTTCCGTCTCACTCGCAAGTCACGTCCCTTCGCACGGCGCGCGCTAACATGGCGGCAGCTGCCGACCAATGGCGTTTCCCATACAGGTACTTCGGTAAGCCGATTCATTCCGTTTACGTCGCGCTTACCTCTACGTCGCGTTCCGTCTACGGTGATTCCGCCTACGTCGAGTCTTGCTACGGTGCGTCTGCTCGCTTATGACGTCATTGTGTACAGTAAGCCTACGAAACATCGTATTTTTCAGTTTTATTCAAGAAAATATGTTTTTTTTAGGACTTCTTCATACACGGCCATGTGTTAATTAATTATAATTCTTACGAAAACCGTAATTTGATTCGAAATTCGTTTGTAGCAACCACTAGAGTTCATAAATATTTACTGGAATAGCATATGTTTGGAAGGGTGAATTTTGTTAGATTCGAGATTAGTTTACAGTGCGTTTGCTTGCCATACCACAAATGCACGAAGATTCAACCCAAAATTCACTGAGAAGGTATCTGAACTATGAAGGCCTAGGTAACAATGCCATAAATCGTTTTCAAATAGGTACTTACGCAGTAGACCCTATACAATTTGTGTTAATAAATCATATTCAGATACATATACCAGGCCGCTGGTCGTGGGTTCGATTCCCACCCCGGGCACCACCACAATGCATTTGTGTGCATTGATATGTCTTCTTGTCCTGAGTAATTATATAGTAAGTGTGTACACAAACGTAAAGTATTAGGTATATTATCAATTATTTGGTTTCCATAGCACAAGCTCTGCTTAGCTTGGGATCAGATAGCCGCGTGTGAATAAAATCCCAGGATATTTATTTATACATACATACTTACGTACAATTTAAGTACCTACAATGACTGCATTGGAGACTTGAATGTATAATTGAGGATATCAGAAATTCGACCGAATAATTGTCCTTGTCCTTGCACGCCTATTAGTGGTGTTACTTGCAAACATAGCTATGAGGCGGAGTGGTACACCTGAGCAAAAAATCGTTGGAGCAAGGGATAACAGGTAGGTAAGTTCTGTCAATATAGTTCCAAAAATATACTACAGTGCGGCCGCCGAGAGAATACGTTTCTGACACCTGTTAATTTTGGCCAAGCTCATCATAATCAAATTAGCCGTTTTCGTGACTTGGTCAAAATTCAGTGTAAAAAACGCATCATCTCGGCAGCCACATTGTAGGTGGGTAATAGTTGAAAATTATTATTACTTCTAGAAGGTACTTAGTACCTAAAAACGTGTTTTAATAAAGTTTACTCATTTATGTATTTATAAAAATATGAATATCTTCAAACTCATTATCTTCGAAGTGGTCCGCAGAAGTTTGAGAACACAGTCACGTTTGTCCTAGAACACAAACAACCACGATAACATTATCCTCAGAACAATACTTATTAAATTATAACTTAGAAAAAAAAACATTCTTATAAGTAGGTGTCTGAAATATGACGTTATCACGAATATGGCAGAACGAATTTGTATGAAAATTGAACCACTTATACAGTATATTCTGGATTAACACACAGGATACTTTTTATCCCGGGAAAACATTAATCCCTCGGTGCTTGTATGCCACCTTAGTGGTATAAAAAAAACATGTGCGAAACCGCGTGACAGAATCTAGTAATACATTCATTTTTAGGGTTTCAAACCCAATGGATGCCAACGGGACCCTATTACTAAGCCTCCGCTGTCCATCAGTCCATCTGTCAGTTGGCTGTATCTCATGAAGGTAAAGGTAGGTAATGGTAAGGTCTCGTAAGATTGATATTTTCACAGAACTAGTATTTCTATTGCCGCTAAAACAACAAATAATAAAATAATAAAAATAAAATACAAGAAACGTCTTTACGGAACACTTCGTGTGCGGGTGGGTCCGACTTACACTTGGCCAGTTTTGTCTAGGTTGATTTTTTAAAATATTTTTTGAAATAGTGAAATATTGCGGGCGCGCTTGCGGCACTTAAGTCTTGTTTCACTTATATACACTGTCCGTTAAATTCTGCGATATCGTTTGCTTGAAAAATATATTTAGAAATATTGTGTTTCACTTTCTTATAAGGCGATGCTCCATCCTGATATTCTTATAATAAAATGAATCAAACATTTTCCAGTGTTATAGATGTGTTATAGTTACCTATGTTTTGTTATTTTTGTCATCATCAATGCAGTTCCTATTATTTAGATCGTGAATGTTTTGAATATTGGTAACCTACTTACAATGTTCTCGATCTGTAGTAATAGTAGATACCTATAATAAAAACATAAATTATTTTCTGAATTTTCTTATCAGATGAATTCACTAAAATGTCACTATAAAGAATTATGTGTCAACACTACAAATAGTTTATTTATTGATGGCCAGCATATTAAAACTTTTTAGTAAGTTCACAAACCTTCATGATAGTTTGAATAAGGTCGGTGCACCGTAGGTATTATTTATAGGTAAGAATAGCGAACACAACGAACGAACATATTTATATTTAACACACTCACTTATCATGCCATATTTGCTGCTTGCGACAAGCAATAATAGTAATTATAATAGTCTAAGAAGTCGTTATAAAGTCACAACTAGGTCACAACGGAAAAAAAATCTACGTCTGACTTTAGGGTGTATACACACTGTGAAATTAAACTGCCGTGGGGGGTGCTGGCGGTCTTTGACGCGCATTGCTTGCGCTGCAAATCTTAGAATGCCTACGCAATATGCGGCTAGCCGGAATGCGGTTAGCCGTCCGGTATACCGCAATCAAAAATATAATCTGTAATCGCTAGCGAGTATCAATTGTGTTACCATAGTAAGCACACACTATCACACTCTTCATTCTGTATTTACAGGCCAGGCTGCTAAAGCGCGCCTGTAACTGCGCGTCAGTGATACAAACGCAAGACTCAGTTCATGAACGTGTATTTCGTTACAGGATGATAGCTTTACGTTTTCAACGCGGTTTTGTTGTATTACACGTGTCTATGGTGCGTGAACAAATCGCCGTTTGAATAGGCCCTTAGAAAAGAAAGTGACGTTTCATATATTATTTTTTCTATGTATCTGCTAGCCAGGTGCCAGTATTAACATTGATTCGGTGGGTGTATCAAACTTTTTAGTTTTTACTCCTTCGATAGTATGATATCCTAGTCTAAAATACTAAAATCACAGATTACAGAATAAAAGGCAGATGGAGCGCGCGGAACACGAAAGTGGAGCCAAAAAATTTAATTATTAAAAGAAACAAGAAACCCGACTGCGTAAAACAAAAAATAACTGAAAAGAGAAAAACAAGCTCTTTAATCAATAGAATTTTGAATTTAACTTGAATTTTATAAGGTATTGAAGGGGACAAACCAATAACCTAAGTATGTATTTTTTTAAGTATTGTTATTTGTTTTAAGCAATCGGGTTTTTTGTTTCTTTTAATAATTTAATTTATTTCAGACTTTTTAGTTTTATTAATGAATGAGTTGTATGTATTAGCTCAGAGTATATAAATACTACGTACAACAGAGAGACAGCGCCCATACTTCAAAAGTTACCACCATAACTCGCGTAAGTACAGCGCCGGTGGCAAGATTGGCGTACTAATTCCTGTTCTGGGTTTGTAAGTGACTACAGCAATGTTTGTTTTTAAATAAATTCAACTGTATGTACCAATTTAACGTTCATACGTGCCATACTAGGGCCTAAACTGAATAAATGACTTTTTGATTTTGATTTTTTCAGTAAATGACAACAGATGACACTGTTGAAAGAATTTAATTTTAAAGAACAATGGGCACATTTGTATTTTTTTTTGTTTTTTATAAGAGAGCTACCTCTCTTACAAAAAACAAAAAAAAAATACATTGCGTAGCGTTTACTCGCACAAAGGCTTTTTCCCAAACTGCTCCATAATTTTGTTCAAAAAAGATAAGAATTCCATACAAACCTTCCTTCCGGGTCAGTCTGGTAATAAGCAAATACAAATTCAAAATCAGATATCTGGTATTCGTTTTTCAGTTTGTATTTTTAACCACAGTTTATTAATAAAGAAGTGTTTTTTGTTGAATAAAGTTTGTTAAACAAAGCAAATACAAATTGGAAAACGAATACTAGCAGGGTTATTTTAAAACGGTCGGATTCGTCATCCGTACGGTATCGGAAACTTCCGAGACGAGTTTCCGTAATAACAAAATAAAAATAAAAATGTATATTTGAACATTAAAAGACAATCAAAACTATAAGAACATCATTATTCTTCTAACACTAGCTGTTCCCCGCGGTTTCACTCGCGTTCTCGGTATATAAAGTCCGACTGATAGTTCCAGAGATTAGCCCGTTGAAACAAACAAACAAAAAACTCTTCCGCTTTATTATATGAGTATAGATAGTATGATAATAGTATAATTTAAGTGTTACAACTAATACCTAAACTATATTCTGCATGATAGGTATTAGCGCCCATTGATATTTTAATTTCCGAATTCGAATAGTTAGACGTTTCTCGATGGAAATATCAATCCAAATCTACGAAAATATTCCGATAGCTTTTAAAAAAATAACCCTGCTTGTATCTTCACTTTCATGTTCCGCGCGCTCCATCTGCCTTTTATTCTGTTAATCTGTGCCTACAATTATGAAGCAACATTTTAGGAATGTGAACACAGTACTTACATCCCCATTCAAATTTTTTAAACATGGTTATTTTCACACAAAGTGAAGAAATGCTTGCGAATTCTCGCGCATTATTGAACCTTCGTTGGCTAGCAGATAGGACACGCAACCTATGAAAAATAAAACTAGGAACTGCTATTCAAATGATTAAGTAACTTAATACTTAATAGTCTATCTATCCCATACTTAGGATTATCATAATAGGCCCGGTCGCTATTGCGAATACTGTTTCTTGCTAATTTTAAATCTTTTAAAGTATAAATGCTAATGATTTTCTGTAAAGAGCAAACTTTGTCTTTATTAAATGCCCGTCGTAACTAATTTATTTAATTACATAAGGATTAATATTATGTGGATCAAAATAACCACTAAAAATTCAACTCAATCACATAAAAATGGTTACTGTGGGTTATCTATAGGATATAGACATATATCATCGCGGACTTTTTGTAGATATTTTTAAGTAACACAATTCCGTAGTACATCATTTTGATATATCTCGGAACCGGTGGTAAATTAAACTATATTTACAACTTAACGTTCATAAGTGCCTTACCAGGGCCTAAACTGAATAAATGACTTTTGATTTTGATTTTGATCTAGTAAGGTTTAGTCGGTGTTAGCAATGAAAGCGCAAAAAATTCTATGTGTTTACGAAACATTGACGTTTTTATATATTCTATTTAAATTAACAACCAGATAAGCGGTGTCTGACTGTTATGATAATTGTAACTGGAAATACATGAATTGCTGTGCCACCAACCGGGACCGGGACCAATTATGAATCTAAACCATCAAGGGACTCGAAATCTTACAAAAAAAACAGCGCCACCTACCGTGTCCAATTGTGAATCCAAATCATCAAGGGACCTATACTCAAATTCACACAAAAAAAAAACGATAATTCGATTGTAGCGCCACCTACCGGGACCAAATGTGAATCTAAACTATCAATCTACTCAAAATCTTACAAAAAGATCATCAAAATCCTATAATCCGATTGCAGCGCCATCTACCGGGTCCAATTGAGAATCTAAACATTATAATTATAAGATACCTCTCAAAGGTTTTGATATCCCAAGCCATTATTAGATGAAAAATATATAGCTGGATAAGCCCGTGCTTACTCTCTCGCAGTGCCAGTATAAAAAAAACCTAAATAAAGATGACATGTTTTAGAAATTAAAAGAAAATACACTTTTTCGTTTTTAATATTATTTTTTAGAGATAACTGTACTTTTATGTCAAATCGCGATTTTGACACGCACCGTAGCAAGACTCGACGTAGGCGGAATCACCGTAGAAGGAACGCGACGTAGAGGTAAGCGCGACGTAAACGGAATAACTCGGTAAGCCATATTAATTGGGTACTACTGTACTACAAAGTACAATTCAGAAACCTTCTTTCCCTATTAAACGTACCAAAGCACTCAACCTACCCGGGAATTAATTACGTCCAGCTACAGCCATGTAAATTAATTAGGCACCTAATATGAACATGGATCGTAATGTACCTAGTGTTTGCGACCGCACATTAGAATCTGTAGACAGCCTAGCATGCCAGCATTATACTGGATGGAGATTTCGAGAAGGCATATTTTCGAAACCTAGGTTGGGTTAGTCATGTTGAATAACTTTTACTATGGGACCAGCACTGAATACTCAAAAAATATTTTTTACTTTTCATACATTATGATCGAGCAAGGTTGACATTTACTATGGAAAGTTGTTTTTTTTTTTTTGAGTATTCAGTGTTGGTCCCATAGTAAAAGTTGTTCAGCATGACTAACCCAACATAAGTTTCGAAAATATGCCATCTCGAAGTCTCCACCTGTTTTAAACAACCTGCAAATGGCCACGTGCTTAAAATTAAGGAAACGGTAAGTCTAATAAATTACTTGGTAATTTAAATTTACTCGGTTTTACATTTTACGGTGCTCATTTGTATAATTTTTGATGAGTGTTGTTTTTTGTCGTAAATAAAAGAGGTCAGAACATGGGGCTTTAATTTTGAAAAATATGATAAATTGTAAACCTTAAAATAAAATAATATTATATTTACCTGTAATATTTTTTTGGTTTTTTGGTGGTTTCGTGATTTTCTCATTGGATTACAGCATGGGGTTCTTCAAAAAGGCACAACCTTGCAAAAATCTTGCAAATTTTTGCAAGGTTATGTCATGGTTTGTTTCATTAAATGAACTGTGAAATAAGCTCAAAGGTGAGAAACCGTCGCAGAACACTGGAGAACCCCTTCATTGTTTGCTGGCTATGGAAAATAGGATGTGGTCTATGGAACAAAAATATTTGGCATCTCATACACTAGACTGAAACTAGCTTTGTGCTCTATATATTTTAATAGAATGTAATCGACAAAACTAAATAGTAATACTGACTTTAAGGAATATGGTAGGCATACTAATAGTATCTTGAATAATAGTAGACTATAAAACAACATAACCTAATATTGCCCAAGCATAAACTGAACGAGATGCGGTCATGATGCGGTCAATAGTATACACTAGCCCTAACTTTAATGGCAATGTACATACGTAAACACAGCACGTATCCAAGTTCATAGCACTGAATACCAACAGCCAATATATCCCAATTTAATATATCTGTTAAGTTACCGCCATATGTGAAGAAAGACCCAAGATGTTATCATTAGTAAAATTTTATTCCAATAAAAATAAGATGCGAATTGGTTATTCAAAGAGTCCAATTCAAAGGAATATAATATAGGTAATGATAAAATTATAATAAAGCTTACACTTCCTAGCTGCGAGGAATTTGAAAAATAGGTATTTGAAGAAACTATTGCCGTCGCGTTATGCTTCTATGCTGTGCGCTATGTGCAATAGGGACATCTGCAGTTCAGACCGAATTATTCACAAAAAAAATTACGAAATCGACGATTCGTTTTCCCCATTTTCCTCCTCGAAAACTGAGCCGATTCAATTATTTTTTACATTAAAATTTTAAGTAAAGGGTTATCTAGGTCCTTATTACTTCATTTCATTTATGTTAAAATCTTTTCGAATTTGTCTGGTAGTCCTTTTAAACACAAAAATAGGGCATTTATTGTAATTTTTGGAGGGCCATAATTTCGTTATTCATATTTTGACGTGTCCAAAGCAGAACTTGATTATATGAAAAAAAAAGAATGATGACTCTAGAGGCATTATTCAGGAAGAAAACAGGTGAATACATTTGTATGGAATAATCGCAACCCGGCACCCGTCTTAATGATATTTTGCACCTTCAGCTGCTCGCTCACCATCTACAGCTCATATACCTACGTCTCCCCTGCTGGGGTTCAAACCTCCTCAAACACGATGACCACGGGCATGCATGTTGATTCATTTTGATATTGTTCTTCAACAGTTACGACACACGGGTTCATGGGCCCACCGCGCACTGGACGGATGATGGCTTCGCGGAACGCGCTCGGTGGTTCAGCTCGGCTACGAGTTCGGGGCTGCGCGTGCGCCATGTGCAAGCGCGGGACCGAGCCACCTACAGGTGCCGCGTCGACTTCCAAGTCTCGCCCACCAGGAATTACAGGATCGCTCTCGATGTTATTGGTAAGCGTATGGTTACACTTAACGACTATTCTTTCACAGGTTATTGCTAGGACATCTCACAGCAAAAATCTTCCATACGCAATATTTCCATAGTTATTTTCCACTCTCGATCGTAAAAAAACTTTCGTTTCATTCACATTATAATTCTTTTATACCAAGCGTTACACGAGGTCAAAACTATTATTTGCTCCTCGAAAACAAATAATCTTTTTACGTTTACACGAAACTCTAAATTCACACCTAATCTGGCATTTGTAGCGTTTCTCCCTTCTAGTGTTTTCATAAAATTATTCACCTAGAAACAGAAGCTATGAAAAGTTTACGGTATTTTGGACAATCTCGATAAAAACGGGTTCGATCGTAAACTTGACCCTTCTGCTTCGCTATCCTTTTGGAATCAAAGCGGCAACTTTAACGTTGTGTAACACTATTGTAACGATGTACTCTAGATTTTATCTCGATCGTATTTCTATCGCTCCACAAATATACCTAAAGCCCTTCTTACGGAACGTGATATCGTGCACCACGTTTTTGACAAAAGATATTATCAGCCTGAGATTCACTTTTTTTAAAGTGAGAGTAAGTTTCAACACTATGGTCGATGATTTATGTGAATCAGTTTAGAAATATAAATTCGCAGCCCGCTGGTTCTCGCGAGGGACGCGCGTCTTTTTATAACAATTGATGTCATTGTTATATTTTTAACCGCGAGCCAAGTGATTAAATCATGAGGATGTATATTTTATACTTATGTTAATGATTACATTTTTCAGATTTAGGTCAAGTCACGGATACGGTAGTAAAATTACTTACCTTGAGAACATACACTCATCACTAAAAAAATGCGGTTCCGGAAAAAATAAGGCTTTACTTACCTTCTTTCTTTATTTTTGTCCATAAAAAGTCCCTTCAATACCAAAAAGTTTATATTACCCTTTAACTTTCGTGTTGATTTCATTGGGGATAAAAGGTAAAATACAGGTCAGTTTGAGGACTTAGCTAGTTTTATATCTCGAACCTGTTATGTTATACGAATGGAGACAATGTGAGTTTAATAGAGATTATTGGAATAATAGAGATTTACCATTAAGAGCACTCAATTCGCCATACTTTTCATACAAAACCTCTGTAATTATTATGGCGTTGTTAAACATTTTTCGTTAGATGTTTTGAACAAATTAGTATCTTGTGCACTATATCTAGCCGTGTAACTGGCGAAATTAAAAAAAGGGTGAAACAAATTCAGTAAAAGCCTCCGAAAACAGCGTTTTTGCTCAAATTTTACCTGAACTTTGGTCATATCTAATGTAGCTATAAAATGTAAAAGTAAAGAAAACATTTAGATACCAGGCTTGCAAATGTATTGGAGATTCTAAATAACTAATTCTAATTTTTGCACAAACTTGTAAGATTTTTTCACAAGAAGTATACTCGTGGAACAAGTTTTATAATATGCGAAATCATGAATGACGACCTAGCGAAGCGGCCGCGAGTGATCAGCGGAATTTACCTGATAACCGACCAGTGCTGCAAGCCCCAACATGCAAAAAAGAAGTATATTTATGCCAAAAATCCAGGAGACAGGGTCAAAAAGAAGGAGAAATAAAAAAATACCCTTTTTGCTGTATTTAGATTAATAGGATTTTTTATATTATACCTTAGTTTTAATTTTAACAAGCAAATCCTTTTTATTAGGACTTAATTTTACCAGTGTCGAGTTATCGGGGCTCTGTCAGTAATAAAATTCTCGGTTTCGATAAGACATACAAATGTTTCAGTAAGAAGGTGGTAATCGTACTAAAACTTTTCACGGATTTTTTAAACAACTTGAAAAATCACGATACACGTAATTCATTTCACTTCAACTTCACATGCATTGATCTTTATTGGGTAAAACACCACCGATAAATATGCAATATAATTCAAAATACACAAACTCTTGAAAATAAAACGAAAACGCAACGTCACTTTGCAAGTTTCACAGTTTTATACAAAGATGCAGATTATACAGAGCATTGACTGGTTTATTTTATGTCAATATCAGGTGTTATTTTTACAAAAATATAAAATGTCGTACACTTTACTCACATCGTGCAAATCCAGGAGATTTTCATTGAAATGAAAAATAAATAAGGAGATAAGGAGACATGTCCAAAAATCATGGAATCTCCTGGAAAAGAAGGAGAGTTTGCAGCACTGTAACCGACGGCTCTGATGCTGTCTCTCTTTTTTCGCAATCAAACATTACGTTGGATGAAACAACAAGCTTTTAGACTATGCTTGCGTTGAAGTTGCGCCGACAACAGAGGGCCGCCATAAAAGATTCTATTATATGAACATATAATATGTGAATAAATAATACATACATATTATGAAAGGTAATGATTTCAACTCAAACATAGATTTTTTTTTGTTTTTAATAATATATTTATTTACCATAATATTTTTTTTACATTATTACATTTTTATAGCCTTCACGGAAACCTCGAGGGCTTATCTGTGTCGGCGGTGATATTTTACATAATGTCTGATCCTAAATAATCCTTTCCATATTATGAGTTTTCAAATTTATATCGGGTAATATAACTTGAATTTTAGACAGCGTGCTAATTTTTTGTCGACAAGTGATTTAAATTGCCGTGCATTGAGTAGCTTCGCGTGCGAAATTTGTTAACTAACTGTTAGTAATTTTAGTTAGTAGTCACTTCAGTTTAGTTTGATGTGACGTGTGCTAAATGGCCACTTTAGCCCTTTATATTTCGAAAACAAAAATTATATTGAAAAGATTTGAACTTGAGTTTAAATGTTGACATTTTCAGACCCAATTAAATTAAATTTGATTTAATCCACTCAGGTCACTCGTATCTTTGATGATTCCAAACTCACTGGCGGCGTAGAACCTCCTACCCTTCTTATTCGGAGAGATATAGACTATACCCCTTATTCATAATCGCTTTTTAACTAAATCAGTGTAATAGTGCGCCCCGTCTCACTCTTTCGATCAACAAAATAAATGTCACCTGTCAGATAAAGACTTCGGAATTTTAGCTAATCAACGTTTGATAACTTTATTATGAATAATGGAGTTAGTGTGTGCTATCTACCTTCTATATAATGAGAAGTGTTCTCAAGAACCATATATCTAAACTTTTCATTAATAATAAATAAATAAATATACTGGGGACTTCCTTACACACGGTTATCTGATCCCAAACTAAGCAGAGCTTGTACTATGGAAACCAGATAACTGATATAATACATATACTACTTTTTGTTTGTAAATACTTACTTAATATACATAATCACACCCAGACTCAGGACATACAGACATTCTTCATGCACACAAATGTATGTCCTGTGTGGGAATCGAACCCGTCGAAAATCCTGCCATTAGCAAAGCATATTGCATTGCAAGTGAAAAGATAAATCCTCTCACTCCTAACCTCTCATGTTACAGTTCACTTCAATATATTGTCAAAACTTTGATCCTCCAAACATGGAATTCTGATGCTTTGCTCTCAAAAGAGGCTGCAGAGAGCAAAGGTAACTACACTTTTCTATTACTAGAAAGGGTGTTCCGAGTATTCGAAAATGCACTGAAATTTTGTTATTTCGTTGAATAGAAATACCACTTTGTATAAATACTCCGTTCACGCGTTCAAATGTGGGGAACATTTTCATTTCAGCAGGGTCCAGACTTATGCGGGGCATACAAAACAATGATCGGGTGGCAGATATCAGTTTTAGTAAGCGATAGCAACATCGAGGAAGATTCCTTAAGAGTAGTACTGAGCAATCAAACTCCGCAATAATTAGTGCTTTTGCACTTATTAATAACAGTATCGACCAATCACTGCATTTCAATGTTTAGTGTGTCCTTGACTTAGCCAATCAGAGCGTATTGTCGGTGGGGGGGAATAGGCGGAATAAAGAAATTGGTTGATTACAAACAACATGAACGCTATTGCGCTTCTTTGGGTTAATTGTTCGATGGAAAGCAACGAGGCCGCGTATGAAAGCTTGCCGTGATTGCTTATAACCTATCTTGAAAGCTTGTATTGGAAAAACCTTTTGTTTTGACTCAACAATAACATTTTCATTTCCTCGACCGCATTTGAGTGCGGCCCGTTGTTTGTTTATCTGCAATTTAAGGATATTTGGGAGCGGTTCAATACCTTTCCCGATTCACCGCGTAGCTACCCATTCCGTTTTATTGTGAATATTTTTGTACTGAAATAAAGATAACTGAACGCGTCGTGTTTTATTTTTAAATCAGAATTCTCATTCTTTGTTTGGAACAGATATTGACAAGAGGTATTTATTTAAGTTCTTGTTTATATCGTTACTAGCTGTCCCGCATTCCTGAGGGATCGTATTCATGTTTCATCCGCATTCCTGAGGGATCGTATGCTTTCCCGGGATAAAAATTATCCTATATGTTAATCCAGAAAATATTCTACCTGTGTGCCAAATTTCATCTAAATCCGTTTGGTAGTTTTTGCGTGAAAGAGTAACAAACCCATCCATACTCACAAACTTTCGCATTTATAATATTAGTAGGAAGAAGGATTTAAGGTCAAATAAAAAAATAGTCCAAAACACCTTTCATTTACTAACCTCAGTACACAAAGCCCTCCAAAGATAGCATAATTAAAACATATAGATAGATAATCTTGGCAAAGTAACTAACTTTCTCATTTTCCATACAGAACTTCCAAGTAAACCGGTGATATTTGACGAATTTGGCAAGCAAATAACCGGGACCGCAGGCCCTTACAACGAAGGGGGCGACTTCAAACTTATTTGCTCCGTCAATGGAGGTGAGTACATGTATTGACGTCACGGAATTTCTTATGAGCCATATGTCAGACCATTGGCGCTACATTATTTAATAAATTATCTTTTTAACAAAAAAATAAACTGCCTTTAAAGTACACTAAAAAGTATAAAATAACTCTTATCTGACACTGTTTTGAAGTTGTTTATTTTTGAATTTTTAGTTTCATCTATATGAAATTTATATGGGACCATTTCGGAATAAACCCCTTTCGAACAAAAAAGAATTTTGCAAATCCGTCTATATATGACGGAGTTATGGCCGAACATACATAAAAAAAAATATATATAAACATCTGAATGGATCCTTCTCGTTTTTGAAGTCGGTTAAAAACTCTTGCCATGAAGAATGAATAGAAGATCGTTCGTCAGTCATCGCTATCATGTTATCAATAAATGTTAGTTATCTGAAGATTGGACTTGAATTAGGCCATTTTAATAATGATATTTTGTAGATTGATTTTAATTCGTGCGAACTTTTATTAATCTGCTATATTAATGACGTCATGCAAGATATTGACAGTGGCTATAAACGCTTCCTAGAAAATAAAATAATGTTCATGAACCGTTTTATAACCACACTATGTATTATTATATCAAGTTTGTTGATCAGAAGACTGGTTGATCTTCACTCGCTTGCTCGCTTGTGATAAGACGTAAGCCTTCGGACTGGCATCTGCCACTTTGTCAGTCTCTCCGACGTATAATTTGATTGAAGTGAAGGGACCAAAATAAATTAAGAGTTGTGCTACCAGCCCTTATGCCCGGGTACTCAAATAGATTCAAATGTGTATTTTGTTTGCCTCTGTGTTATTTTTGTGACATTTCCTTTTCGTTATTTGCATTATGAAGTCAGTTTTGTTAAATAAATATTTTTGTGATTATATTTCGTTGATGTATCAAAACCGACATGCTTTAGGCTATTGATTAGACTATATAATAATAATAGCCTTTTTTATATAAAATATCCTGGGACATTCCTCACACACGGTCATCTGATCCCAAACTAAGCAGAGCTTGTACTATGGAAACCAGATAACTGATATAATACATATACTACTTTTTGTTTGAAAATACATACTTAATATACATAATTACACTCCGACCCCAGGACATACAGACATGTTCATGCACCCAAATGCATGTCCTGTGTGGGAATCGAATCCACGACCTGCGGCGCGTAAGGTGAACCTTAACCAACTGGCCCGTCTTTTATTTAGATCAACTTGTTCTATTACATAAACGATCAAAATAATTACACTATTGAAACGTATTCTAGTCTAATATTTGTTTCTTGTTTATTCTGTAGATCTGTTTGCCAGTCGGCAAAAGCCTTTTCCATTCATGTCTTTCTTGAGTCACTCTGTTCCACATCATTCCTTATTATTAGACTATATACAAAGTGTATTGGAAAATGTAAATATATCCGAAAAGGGTGAAGACTACATCAGGTATAGTTCAAAAGTTTCAGCTCAAAATAAATTAGATACGGTCATTATCTTTTCATGTCACTTGCTGACATTACTATAAAATTTACTCTTTCGCGATCTGTGCGCCTAGTACCAAAGAATTCGTGTACTTTTATCATCACAGACGTAGCTATAATATATTATATATTCCAGCTATAATATAAAATACAGTACAAGTTGGTGAAGTAACAGAAATATATATTATAGCTGCGTGTGCGGTCACTCAAAGATTAGTATTGAAAATTATATCGTAATATACCTTACTATGATTTATATTATAGCTACGTCTGTTATGGGCTTTACACGTTGTATAGTATTGATATTATTGATTATATTTATCTGAGTGACTGGTGTTGATTAAAGGGTGTGTTTACCTTTTCAGCCTAATTTTAATTAATATCTCTTTCTATCATATCATAGGAACACCGACACCAAGAGTCCAATGGCTTCAAGGCGACACAGTGCTTTCAACATTAGATGCTGAAGACTTCCACACTTCAGGGGAGACAAGGTCATTGCCCTTGGTGATTAGAAATGCGACGAGGTCACATCTGTCATCGATGTATACGTGCATAGCTAATAACACGATAATGTCACCGGCTCAGAAGGCTTCAGTTAGAGTTGATCTTTACTGTAAGTATTCTTGATAATATTATTCAGTAAAACAGATAGATAGATAATGTGGGACAATCAGTAAAATTTAATGTCCTCTCTAAGGCGGTTATCACACTGCCACGCACCACGCACCACGCAGCGTAGCGCGTCAATGCGTCTCTTAACGTTGCTTGTAAGTATCTCTGTTTGTATAGAAAAGACGCACAGTCCAACACACTGAAAATGCATCTAAGCACGTTCATATAGATCACGCACCTACATGCGTCTCGCCGCGCACCTACGCGCGTGTGTGCGCGGCGAGACGCAAGGTATGGCACACCGAGTCATATAGTGCCGTGCGTGATTTTGTATGGAATGAGTCAGAGCCGCAGTGAATCCACAGAACGCAACTACGCGCGTGAGAGCGTAAAAAATCCACACGATGATGCAGATCTGCATTCCCGCAAGTAGGCAGTGTGATAATCGCCTTAGGCTTGAATATTTTTTTGTCATTCATTTATTCCATCAGATGGGCCGGTTATGCTTGTTGAATTGACGATTTCGTTTCGTTGTTATTTATATTAAGCATATCTAAATATTTTGTAAGCTGTCTCTCTTTTAGAATTACCATCGTATATCCTAGATAAAACGTTGTCCCAAAACAAAACTTTGTTATTTTTACTAGTCCCTGAATTCCGAAATGCTACCTTTTGTGTAAAACAAACTTAATTATTGTTAGCGAACATTCTCCGACGTGCTTCTCGCTTTATTCTCTTACCTCTGCTGCATGCAGTAATTAATTTACCTCCAATGAGAAAATTCACCTGAGTAGAAAAACCTTTACCTTCTTTCTTTTTTATTTTAACTCTTTTTTAATTGGATTCCTTTTCGGTCGTATTTATGTGCGCTCATACGCAATAAGTATTATCTCAGAATAATATTAAGATTCGATAATTTTAAGACATACTTACTTAAAACAAAATTAATGGTCGTTATAATAATTGTAGGTGACGGTTGTAAGTATTTATACTTCAAATAAAATGTTTAAGTACCCTATTGTGGATATTTCATGAAGGCATCTTTTCGAAACTTATGTTTGTTTGGTTTGTTATGCTGAATGACTTAAACTAGCAAAACACTCGGAAACTAAGTAAAAAAGAAACTCTTGTAACCTTGCCTACACAAAGTGTATAAAAAGACTGAGTTATGGCACAACAATCAAAGCTGTTCGGCATGAACATCCTTACATAGATTTTAAGGAGATGTCCGTCAGTTAGATTATCAAAAAATATTGGACACGTATTTTTTGCTTTACCAAATCATTAACAATTGACGAAGATAAAGCGCGACTAAGTTCGGGAGTGGGGGCTCGTGACGTCACTTGTTCCTAAAAAGTGTACCACACCGTGACGTCACGCGGAACTTCAACACACGATATCTTCGTATTTTTTGATTTAATGGACAAAAGAAAAAATACGTGTCTAATATTTTTTGATAATGTAAATGACGGACTAATTATTTTTTTTCAGGAAAGTAGCCTATTTCCTTCACTATTGATTAACTCAATACTTTCTACATCAATAAGAAAATAATGGCCGGTCAAGTGCGAGTCGGACTCACACACGGAGGGTTCCGTATAATAATATTAATTAACTCAAATTTATTATGAAAAGAATAGTAGGTGCAACAAAAAAAAGAACCAAAACTCTTTAATTTTTAATTTTATTACATTTTTATTATTTGTTGTTATAGCGGCAATAGAAATACATATTCTGCGAAAATTTCAAATGTGTACCTATTACGGTTCATGAGATACAGCCCACTGACAGATAGACATACGGACGGACGGATGGTCAGACAGCGGAGTCTTATGAATAGGGTCCCGTGTAGCACCCTTTGGGTACGGAACCCTAAAAACCTCCTATCGGTCCATCTATCCTAGATATTCCTATTTATTTCAACAGTAAGACCACTAACAGTAGAGATACTGTCACGGGAGCAGCCACTATCAGTGGGGCGGAAGACTGAGCTTTGGTGCAGGTCTGCTGGAGCTCGACCACCTGCCACAGTTACCTGGTGGCTAGGTGGGAAGCAGTTGCCTTCCATCACAAAAGAACTAGTAAGTTTAGCATGGAAGAAGAAGCGATTTTTGCTGTAATGATGAACCTCTAATAGATGTATGGCTCCCCACAATAATGATAGCAACTCAAAGAAAAAATAAACGCATTTTTGTATGAATGATTTGAGTTTTTGATTAAAGCTAGCTGTAGGAAGTCCCTAAGCCTTGCCGTGCCTTTTTAAACTAAGGTACCTAAGATAAGGTAAGGTAAGGTGGCCAATAAGTTATTTTTTTGTTTTGAGTTGCTTTCTTTATGGGATCTGAAGGACTGATACTTGTTAAGCAAAGTACCTATTCTATAGATAATAATTTTATTGAAACAATAAGTTTTGTTAACAATTTCATTTTTAATCCAAGCTTTTTTTGGTGAATGTACTTGCATTGTCTTCCAATATACTAATGTATGCCAAATATCAAGTCAATCCGACCTCTGGAAGTGGGTGAAATTCGACTTGCAAGATTCCACCCGAACAAACATAGTTACATACATACATTGCAAGTTAAATAAAAGCTTGTAAAATAATTAAAACCTTAGCGAAGCAATACATTTTTGTTTGCAAAAATTATTTTGCATAATTATGAAAATATATTTTCAGGAGACGGCAGACAGAACAACGGATATCGCAACGCAGTCTTTACTTCAATGGATTCCGTTGAAAGAGCATAATGGAAGAACACTCGTCTGTAGAGCAGAACATCTGAGGTTCAACCAATCTACTATTGAGAGCAAACTGCCACTTAGCATATATTGTGAGTTGATCTTTACTTTTACTTAGAACTCACGGAAGGTAAATATAACCTATCGGTTGCTCCTGTTTTTTACCCGACTGACCTGGAAGGAGGGTTATGTTTTTCGAGGGTATGTATGTATGTATGTATGTATGTATGTCTATTTCTTTGTGCCGCTCTGCAGCCTAAACGGCTTGATGGATTTAAGCATATGAGGTGTCGTTAGATTCGTCTTGACTGGGGGAGTGTCATAGGGTATATTATTTTTATATAGCGCCTAAGAATAAAAAAATAGGGGGGTATTAAAAATAAAAGTTTCGTTATTATAACAATATGGGTATCAAATGAAAGCTTGTAAATAGACCATTGCATATATGTATATATTGTAATACTTTTATGCTACCATTTTGACGTAAACTGCAAAAAACCACGTTTAATGCAAGGACAGTAACTGAGCCGTTACCATACGTAAATCACAGATTTGCGATGGTAGTTAGCC
Organism: Polyploca ridens; assembly: GCA_951394255.1. Classification (NCBI taxonomy): domain Eukaryota; kingdom Metazoa; phylum Arthropoda; class Insecta; order Lepidoptera; family Drepanidae; genus Polyploca; species Polyploca ridens. The sequence continues at coordinate 16,649,710 of OX596249.1, read as the reverse complement.
AACGAAATATAAGACTTTTATATTTCAATGTTGTTAGCGTTCCTTTACCGCTCATTTACTTACTAATACATACATCTCTTTCTGTATAAAACTAAAAAGTCTGAAATAAATTAAATTATTAAAAGAAACAAAAAACCCGACTGCGGTACATACTTAGGTTATTGGTTGTCCCCGATTGCAATACCTTATAAAATTCAAGTTATATTCAAAATTCTATAGAATTAAGAGCTTGTTTTTCTCTTTTCAGTTAATTATGTTTTACGCAGTCGGGTTTTTTGTTTCTTTTAATAATTTAATTTTTTCAGACTATATTTCACCATACTAGATACGTTTTTTAATTAAACGTTTTTATTGTACGTCATAGATGTACCAGTAGCGGTGATGCATCTCGGTGCCAAGATGAACCCAAACGATATCGAAGAAGGTGATGACGTGTACTTCGGATGTGAAGTCGACGCCAACCCGCCGGCTTATAAAGTCGTTTGGGAGCATAATGTATGATCTTTAATAAACAGGTTCAATTTTAAATGTTTGTATTATAGGTATATCTGTACACATTACCTTTCAAATTGGGCTAATTTAACATGATTATATTGAACCTTGTGTCTTAGTAGAAGTTTCTTTTAAATAACTTTTTTACCGTCGAAGGCGAGAGGTACGATGGTAAAAGTTAGCCGTGGGAATAAAGTACACTCGATTTTACACGAAATTCTTAGTAAAATAGTTTTTTGCTTTGCTACGGATAAATTAAATTATTTTATAACTAATCAGCATCAACGTTCTTTTTCACGAACAAAAAAATGAGTACACTTACATGTATAATGAGATTCCAATTACACAACAGGGGATGCTACTTCAGCATAATCCACCCGGCGGTGTTATTCTCACCGGTAATACAAACTTAGTACTCCGCAACGTATCCAGACATCAAGCCGGGAAGTATACATGCACGGCATCCAACGTGGAGGGTGACGGGAAATCACCTCCTTTGCATATGCAAGTTGTTTGTAAGTTCCGTTTACATACTGTTTACTTGGAATGCTTTTTGCAAAGGCTTGAATATAATATGCTCTTGTTATTGAATCTTGCCGTATTTTGTAATCATTTTTGGTTATCACATCATTAATTACATAGATAAGCCGCTCTGCAAAAGTAGCGAGATAAGTGTGATCGGTGCAGCATTACAAGAACCATCCACCGTGATCTGTGAAGTGGACGCCTTCCCCCCACCTGATACGTTCGAGTGGACGCTCAACAACTCTGCTGGATCCCATAAAATTGATGCCGTGAGTTTTCCGTACTTCTTACCATATTTTATGTGATTATTTCCCGGATTACTCAATTTCACGATTTACCAGATTCGGAAAGCTCATTGTACCTACTTGATTAAATAAGGACATGGATTATGAAGCCTCCACACATTTCTATTTCAAAGCAAATATTACCAAAGCGAGCTCTATAAGCCCCTGGATTAGGATTGCCTAGTCCTACTTTAGTCGCGATGCGGGTGGCATGACGAGTGACAGGATAAAATTTGTAGGACTATTGTGCGAGTTGGGCTTTGTCTGTATCATTATATAAGTTAGTTATATATTGGTGCCGATTCTGTTGTAAATCGTATTAAACTAATTTTAGTCACATCTCATCTCTTTCTTACGAACATTATTGAAAAAGGATAGAACATATTTTAAGTTTTCAAATTAATCTTTGTCGTCTTATTTTGCGTGTATTTAGGCGTAACCGCGATAGATGGCGACTAAATTTATATTGAAAACAAGCATTGGACTAATTTGACAGGACTAAATTTCTTACATCCTTTTCTTATGTTCTTTGTTAGAAAGAGACATAGTGACATTAAAATTAGTTTAGTTGTGAACAATAGAATCAGGGCCATTAACGCTAGACTCCTCTAATGATCTGATTAGGATGTTGCATTGTAATATGAGAATCAACGACTTCCTTCGAATCCTTAAGCCTTACATAACAAGGTTCGGTTTTAATGCAACATACTATTTCTACCTTCTTATAATTGGTTTAGAAGTATCGAGTAACTTCATTTATACTAGCCACTATTTTTTTGTCATAATAAGCCCACAATATGCATTCCCTGAAATCTATAGAACATTTCTAACTTAACTAAACGCACACAGGATCGCTTGTGGCAGTAGGCTTTGGTTAGCCACAGAAGTTAAGTAGATAGGTGTGGGTCAATGAAACCACTATTGAAATTAAGTAATTCACTTTAATCTTGTTTCCGCCTACAAGTTTGGGTTGACAAGAGGATAGGGAACACTGGCCTGACGAAGATGCTCGGAAGTAGGACTTCAGGTGGAACGTATGCAGCCTTCTACTGCAGCGGCTTCGAGAATGTTCCCAGCTGGCTGAACTCTGGCAGCCGCTCACTCCCGTTCTCGTCTTCAGACACGAAGATACGTAGGTAGTTGAGTAGGTGAAAGGTGATCCTGAAACCCATGATAAGGCATCTTAGCACAGCTTAAGACTACCTGACGTCAGGAAGTCAAGTCCAGTATCCTCTAATTATGTACACTAGAAGCAGCTCGGAATGCGGAGAACAGTTACACAAGCACAGCACTAATTTTAATAATAATAAGAACTCACCCCAGCGGGATCAAGAACATTAAGTATTTTAAGTTCGACTTGAAATAGCCGTTAATTAAATAAAATGAATAATATATTGTGTAGTCACAGGACACAGTTTATGCTTTCGAACGCAGAGAGGGTGTGACCGGTGTGACGTTGCAAAATCGGCGCACCGTCAGTCGCCACCGCTCGTTACGTTCGGTCGCACTCAGCGATACGTTTAGGGATGCGCAGACGCGGAGAGGCGGAGATGAGTAATTCAAAACCCGTAAGAATTAATCATAATATTTTAGGGTTCCGTATTATATTTTCTTAGTTAAGATTTTATTTATTTATTTTATATAATTAGTTTGTAAGTTAAATAAGTGTGATAGTAATAATAATTTTACTATGTGCCTACCTACGTAGTTAAGTTCACTTCTCCAGTATTCTATCTTATTATCAGTTCGTAAGTTGTATCCTAGAATACAACGTTACAATACCGCGCCGCTTAGAGAAGGATTTTGCGTGCTTAACTGATAAAATCCGACTACACTTCTAACTACTTGTTAAATCTGAATAACTGGCATAGCTTCTTAACAAGAACTTTTAATCTTTGTAGTATTTAAATTTTAAGTCTTTTATATGCCAACAGCCTATAGTCTTACCGGTCATATCAGACAACTCGTATACAAGAGGCGATTTTTTACCAATCACTTTGCACTTAATGAATTTAGGAGCTAACTTTTTGTTGAAATATTTATCTTTATCACTCTGATAAAAAGTTCGTTTCCACACTAAGTCCCCAATATTGAATTCCGCAGGCCTACGACGCAAATTATAGCTTTGACTATTTCTAGAATGTGCCTGCAGAAGCAAAGCTTGCACTTTGTCAAAGATACTTGATAGATAGCCTAAATTTTCGGCATACGAATCTCGAGGTTGATAAATAACATCATCACACTCTGCATCGACGTAATGCGAACCGCAAGCAACTAACTCACGACCATGTACGAGAAATGAAGGAGTATATCCCGTTACTTCGTTCACTGAACTATTAATTGCAAATTGGATTTGAGGTAATAGTTGATCCCAAGCACGATGATCATTTTCAATATATGTCGATACGGCAGTCATTATAGTTTTATTATAGCGTTCGACTGTATTGACGTGCGGTGAATATTTTGGTGTATAGTGCAGATTAGGGATTTTATATTTATTAAGCATGGTTTTCAAGGTGGCACTAATAAACTGTTTGCCATTATCTAAAATAACAGTTGAAGGAATACCATGTACTAACAATACACGTTCCTCGAGTATCCTAGTAACGACTTCGGCGGTAGCACGTCTTATAGGAAATATCAAACAGTACTTACTAAAGCAGCACGTCACCACAAATATGTAACAATTTTGTTTCCTAGTTGGTGGTAGGGGTCCAACCAGGTCAATACTTATAGTTTGGAATGGTCTAGAACATACTTTAGGTCGACCCATTTCACCCAAAGGAGCATGATTCTGATGTTTGTGAGCAATACAAGTATCACAAGATGAAATAAAATTAACTACGTCTGCGTGCATTCCTGGCCAATAATAACGCAGAGCCAATCGTCTGTAAGTTTTAAAAATTCCTAAGTGACCAGCTATAGGTTCAGAATGGTTTTCCTCAATAACTGAACCTCTTATTTCTTTAGGAATAATTTCCTTCCATTCGAACTCCTTTTGCAAAGAACATTTGCCTTTCATAATTCTATAGAGCTTATCATTTTTAATCATGTAATTAACGAAAGACGTAGGAGAGTTCTGACAACCATTATAAATATTCATATACCATTGATCAGTAGTTTTAGTAGAATTAGGGCTACTGTCAATAGCAGAAATAGGCAACGCACGAGATAAGGCATCAGGTATTACATTATCAGCGCCGCGACGGTGTTTGATTTCGAAGTTAAAAGCTGAAAATCGAACACCCCATCGCGCTAGTCGACCGGTCTGATTATTGAGATTTAAAAACCATTTTAAGGACGAATGGTCAGTGTAAACTATAAATTTCTTGCCATTGTCTAAATAGCACCGCCAATGCTCTATAGCTACAAGAACAGCCAAGGCTTCTCGCTCTGTAATGCCGTAGTTCCTTTCCTGCGCAGACAGCGACTTGCTCATGTAAGCAATAGGACGTTCAACACCGTCAACAGTTTGAGTAAGCAACGCTCCGACCCCGTAGTCACTAGCATCTGTATGCACTTCAAAAGGCTTATCGAAGTCTGGGCAGGATAGAATTGGTGTAGAAGTAAGACACTCTTTAAGCTTTTTAAATGCTTCGTCTGCTTCCGTCGACCACGTAAATGGACTTGCCTTTTTACTAGTAGAAGTCAATTTATTTAGTGGGCCAGCAATAGAACTGAAGTTGGGTACAAATCGACGGTACCACGAAGCGGTTCCCAGGAACCTTTTAACTTCCTTTTTATTTTTAGGTGTAGGAAAGTTAACGATCGCTTCAATTTTTCCGGGATCAACGTGTAATCCATTAGAGTTAACTACATAGCCCAAGTATTTAAGCTCATCACGGAAAAATACAGATTTTTTTAAGTTAATAGTTAAATTTGCGGATTTAAGCTTATTATATACCTTCTCAAGCAGAGATAGATGAGATTGAAATTCCGACGAAATTACGACGATATCATCCAAGAAGACAAACACAGAATTCTCGAATTCAGGGCCATAGAATAAGTTATCCACTAATCGCTGTTGCGTAGCAGGCGCATTTGTTAAACCAAAGGGCATGGTAACAAATCTAAATGTGCCGCGGGTAGGTACGTAAAACGCAGTTTTATCGCGGTCACTTTCTACAATTGGCACTTGCCAGTAGGCTTTTGACAGGTCGACACTAGATAGGTATTTAGCATTCTTAAGATTATCCAGTATTTCAGAGACGTATGGTAATTTATACGCATCTTTTCGCGTGACTGAATTTAACTTCCGACTATCCAAACAAAATCTTAATTTGCCATCTTTTTTAGGTATAAGCAAAATAGGTGAAGACCACGGACTTTCACAAGGTTCGACGACTTTAAGCTGTAACATTTCATCTAATTCTTCGCAGACTATACGAAGTTTTTCAGGAGAAAGTCTATAGTAACGTTGCCGGATAGGCGGTGTATCGCCAGTATCTATATGGTGTTTAACTAGATGCGTTTGACCAAGCCCTATTTTTTCCGCAGATATAGATTCGAATTGCTCAATGACTTTATCGGCAGTAGTTCGCTCATTGATTGTAAGAGCTTCATATGAATGTAGCATGACTGGGTTTCCGCAAATTTTTGAAACCTGATGTTCAATATTAGCCGCTAATAAAATTGAATTGGAAAATTTAGGAAGCAATTGAAATTTTTTCCAAAAATCTATACCTAAAATTAGAGATGACGTGACCGTAGGTATCACATAAGCTTTTAAGGTATGAGATTGATTTTCAAAGTTTACTGGTAAATTAATATAACCAATAGTGGATAACTTGTGACCACCAGCAGTAATAAAGGATGTAGAATTGTCGCAGTCGCAAAGTTCTAAGCCAAATGAAGTAATAACATTCACGTGAGAATTATTTCCAAGTATAGTAACAGCTGAACCGGAATCCAATAGCCCGCATAGTGTCTTATCTCCTACACCAATAGTCACGTAAGGACGTATGTCACCGTCAGGTTGTTTATTGAAGATTGTTGCAATATAATAACTCGAAAAATACATTTTAATAGTAGATAACCAATCTTGCCAATCTTTTTTGTCAAAGTTATTATTTACAGTTTTATTACAACAATCTTCGCTAATTAGTTTTTTTTATTGGAAGAAGAATTACAATTAGGACAGTTTAGGCGTGTATACTCCTTCATACCGCATTTAAAACAAATCGGATAGCGATCTTGTTGACATTGTCGCAACGAATGATTATTGCTACGGCAGCGCGGGCAAAATAGTGACTTAGTGTTACCAACACCAGATACCCCCGCTTCAGGTTCCATAGCAGCGATCGCGACGGGCACACTACCGCCAGGCTTTTCATTATGTAAGTTAGAATAATTATTGTATCTAGGTTTATTATTGTATGCATAATATGAGTTTTTGCCAGAAAAGTAATTATTTTTGTAGTTATTAGACTTTGGTTCAGCTGGCTTAAGATACGCTAAATCCGGAGCCAAAGTTCCAGTAGATACTTTAGGTGGTTCATGAAATTGGGATGAAAAACATTGAATTTTCTCGTAATTAAGACAAAGTTGGCGAAGTGTAGCAATAGAAGTGACGCCAGTAACACAAGATGATAAAACAGTAGCATAACAGGGCCTTATATTATGTAACAAGACATCTAACTTTTCTTGTTCCGACATAGGTTTCGAAAGTCGTGAAAAAAGTTGCGACATTATCGCTAAATAAATAACAATATTTTCAGAATCACCCTGTGTTCTACTACGTATTTCAGATACTAACCGATAATCGTAATCTTTCTGACTAAAATCCTCAATTAATTGTTTTATCAACTCATCCCAATCATTAACTGATTCCCGCACACTACGGTACCAATGCAATGCATTTCCTACAAAAATTTCCGAAGCATACATTAATAATTTTTTAGAGGGTATGTTCCTAACCGTTTGATACTCCTTCATTCTCTGTACGAACGCGTGAACACAGCTCCCACCGTCGTATTTTAATTTAATCAACTCGCTTAGCTGCGTACGGTCGCAGCAAACCGATACAATAGGCGTGCCATCGAGTAAAGAAGATGACTGTGCACAGTTAGTGTGCTCAGATGCGGTATTCGTAGTAGGGTTAGAAGTTTGTAACTCTAAAAATTTTTTCGACACGGCATTAAATTCTTTAGTTATAGAATTTATTTTCTTTAAAAGTGAAGTATCTGAATTATCTACTCTTTTCAGACGATGGTAAATATGATTGTGCAAAGCTCTGAGACGTTCGTATTGATTGCCATCATATTTTTCGATCAATATATTTACTCGAGAAGTGAATTCAGCCACAGAGATGAGAACACCTTCGCAATCAACAGAAGCATCAATGCCAGATTCAATAATCTCTTCATTAGGTATTAACGGAGTGAGTTTATTAATTTGTTTGCGCAACCCTAAAACAGTCATGGCCGGTTCCTCGCCTCTAATAAGGACCTCATAAGTTAACTCATGTTTGTTAAGCATAAAATATTTAATTGAGTGAGTTCCCATTATGAATTTAAGTAAAATGTATAAATATTACTACGAGAAAAAAATACCGCATCCAATACAAGAATAACGAATATACTTTGCAAAATACTAGTGTAGGTAGGTTCACAAAAATTAACAAGCAATACTACAAGAAAATCTAAACTAACGATAATAGAATATGATGAAAAATGAGTGATTATAGTGCTTTAAACTCTGTTCTTTACATAAATTAAATATATAATTCTACGATTTGGTGATAAGTACGAAGCAATATATGAATGAGTAAAAATGATTGATAACGTGCAAAATCAACAAAATGTAATTCAATTGCGAACTGTTACGTATCCTGCTTATAATTAAAATTTATCAATTTTTTAGATCTCGTTACTAGGTAGGTAGTAACAAAAATATACGTAACGGTTAACAAATTAATCAATTAACAAAAATGTATTAAAATGAAAACGTACCAGTTCGCTGACTCGTAGGCACCTCCTCGTTCACAAAATGGACCGCTAGACCAAGTGCTACTAGACTAAACACCAAACATGATTTGGAAACAAGACTATCCACGTTGGGCGCCACTGTGGCAGTAGGCTTTGGTTAGCCACAGAAGTTAAGTAGATAGGTGTGGGTCAATGAAACCACTATTGAAATTAAGTAATTCACTTTAATCTTGTTTCCGCCTACAAGTTTGGGTTGACAAGAGGATAGGGAACACTGGCCTGACGAAGATGCTCGGAAGTAGGACTTCAGGTGGAACGTATGCAGCCTTCTACTGCAGCGGCTTCGAGAATGTTCCCAGCTGGCTGAACTCTGGCAGCCGCTCACTCCCGTTCTCGTCTTCAGACACGAAGATACGTAGGTAGTTGAGTAGGTGAAAGGTGATCCTGAAACCCATGATAAGGCATCTTAGCACAGCTTAAGACTACCTGACGTCAGGAAGTCAAGTCCAGTATCCTCTAATTATGTACACTAGAAGCAGCTCGGAATGCGGAGAACAGTTACACAAGCACAGCACTAATTTTAATAATAATAAGAACTCACCCCAGCGGGATCAAGAACATTAAGTATTTTAAGTTCGACTTGAAATAGCCGTTAATTAAATAAAATGAATAATATATTGTGTAGTCACAGGACACAGTTTATGCTTTCGAACGCAGAGAGGGTGTGACCGGTGTGACGTTGCAAAATCGGCGCACCGTCAGTCGCCACCGCTCGTTACGTTCGGTCGCACTCAGCGATACGTTTAGGGATGCGCAGACGCGGAGAGGCGGAGATGAGTAATTCAAAACCCGTAAGAATTAATCATAATATTTTAGGGTTCCGTATTATATTTTCTTAGTTAAGATTTTATTTATTTATTTTATATAATTAGTTTGTAAGTTAAATAAGTGTGATAGTAATAATAATTTTACTATGTGCCTACCTACGTAGTTAAGTTCACTTCTCCAGTATTCTATCTTATTATCAGTTCGTAAGTTGTATCCTAGAATACAACGTTACACGCTTCACAGTGGAAGTGAAGGAGGGCAGGTCGACACTATCGTACACGCCGGTGTCTGAGGTGGAGTACGGCACGCTGTCGTGTCGCGCGACCAACCTGGCGGGACACCAGCCCTCCCCGTGTCTCTACACGCTGCTGCCCGCCACAACACCAGACCCGCCGACTAACTGTACTGTGTACAATCTAACTGATGACTCCTTGGACTTAGTCTGTCTTGCTGGTAAGTGTTTATTGTGTGCTAGGTACAGTAATATATAAATGATTTTTTACTTAATTATTCTTCTATTCTATGTTTAACTAATGATGCCCGAAATCTTGGTCATTGGAAATTATACTATGTATATTTCAGAATATATGAATTACTTCAGAATAGATTATTGAAAGATAGAATCTGCAATGAATTTATCCGACAAAAAACCAAAGTAACCGACATATATCAACGAATTAGCAAGCTGAAATTGCAATGAGCCCGTCACATCTGCCGCAGAACTGACGGTCCATGGAGGAGACAAGTCTTAGAGTGGAAACGTAGTCTGGGGCGCCCCCCCAGCACGATGGAATGATGACTTCAAAAAAGTGGCCGGACTGGGCTGGATGCTGGTGGCAAGAAACCGGAAGAAGTGGCGTTCTGGGAGAGGCCTATAGCCAGCAGTGGACTTAAAAAAGGCTGATGATGGTTTAAGATTAGGGCATACCTTGCTTACTTCTCACACTATACAAAACTATTCTTCTTTCTTCTGGGTATTATACCAAGAGAAAAAAGATTTGGGGTCAGCTCTCTTAGTACTTATTGTTAGTTGTCTCGTTTTTTGTGCTGCGCGCTATCATGTCATATTGGTGGTGCACGAAATTTTTTTCCGTCTTCTCTTTTAGTCATTATGTTTATCTTCTCGCTTCATCATACGCTAATACCAAAAAATTCATAATATATTTTGAATATTTAAAATTAAGTTAATTTTAACTCAATCTAGATTCCAAATCTCAAAGATTATCTAAATACCTTAAAACCCCTATTCAATTACATTTAACATCAAGCTCAAATTAAACTCTGAAATGAAAGCCAGGTTTACCTCAGGTGAATATTATATCCGTGGAATTGTCTGAAACAGAGCCGGTGCTTATTAGTCTTTTACCTAAACTGCGATCCCAACAAAATTGTTCTTGAAATTGCTTACACTTTATAGAGCAGGTTAACTTTTAAGAGAATTACTTATTTAAGGTGATTGGGAGGGGAATTCCTCTTCATTAAAACCTAATCAGTTGCCATTCCGATAATATTCCGAACGATTTTAGTTCAGATCAGAGTTTCGTCAGCATCGATTTTAGACGCTTTACCGCTTTCATATGCAGATCGACCGTCTTTTCCAAATGGATATCTAAAATAAAAAGTTCTGCTAAATAGGGACGGTAACTGAGCAGCCCCGAATAGTTCAGTGTACGGCACGTAAATCTACCATCACGAAGGATGGGGTTCAAATACTACAATGAACTTGATCATTAGGTGAAGGAAACAATAGGACATCGAAAGATACTTTGCAGACCCGTTAGGTAGTTGACTACATTACCTTTTATTTATAGGCTACGAAGGTGGTCTCCAAAGCATGTACTTCGCAGAAGTGTGGGCTGATGAAGGACTAGTTGTGAACTCAAGTAGCGGTGGTGCGCTGTGGAGCCTGCGAGGTCTAGGCGCGGAGAGACAGTTGCGCTTGGTTGTGTACGCGGCCAACGCACGAGGCAGGTCTCCAAATGTCACATTCACTGTTGAGACTTCTCCTAGACTGGCACCAAGAACAGGTGAGAAATTATGTAGTTACGAAGGTTAATGACTGCACCAGTTCAATGGTCCATAGGTGTAAGATGACATTGACTGGATGGTATTGCCAATTATCGATTACTCTAAAGCAGTCGGCAACCTTTTGAGACGGAAGAGCCCAAAATTACAGTTTACACAATTTCCTAGTTTTTAAAGAGCCACATTTTTTTGTGGCTGTTTAAAATCTGTTATTTATTTTTGAGTTTCTTGCATGAATAAATCATGCAAGAAAACGCATGCTCGCACAGATATGTCTACTCGAAGATCGTCAGCTCTCCAAATGGATCAATTGTATGATTTTAAAGGGTTTTGATAAAATCATTATTTTTTGCGTATGGATTTGAAGAGCCGCAACTTTACATTGAAAGAGCCGCATGCAGCTCTCGAGCCGCAGGTTGCCGGCCCATGCTCTAAAGCATCAGCTACATACTTTTTTCAATTATTTGAATAGTCCATTTGCTCCAAGAACATGCAAATGTAATCCTACTATAATGTTCCTTCAACTTTGCTGTCCTCAGAAGCGCAAGAAGCGTGGGAAGTGAACTGGGCCTTAGGAGGAGTGCTTGGAGCTGCCTTAACAGTAGCCGTGATCCTGTGCCTGGCCTTCATTGTAACAAGGCTACGTTACATGAGAAGGGATTATGAAGGTTTGTTTAAAATATTGGATTCGTCATGAAGGATATAAAGAGATTTTTGCAGGGTCAACAACGAGTTAGTAATACGGCCTTGATGTTGCAAGCGTCAATAGGCTACGGTAAGCACTTACTATCAGGCGCACCCTATTCTTGATTGCTACTTAGAAACAAAATTGTTTTCATTAGCATCCCAATTTACTACAACCGATTTTATTTTTACAGTAACCATACCGTCTCTGAAGAACCAGAAAGTGATAATACCGAAGCGCAACTCCCGGCACGGCGCGGACCTCGACCGGAACCCCGATTTAATACCACTGAGTAAAGGTGATTATCAACTATTTATAAAGTTCCAATTAAACTGAGGGTAGAACACTGAATTATACAGTGTGTATTTGTACATTTATATATTGCTTGTTGTTCTTAAAATTAAAAAGAAATCGCTCCAAAAAGTTTGTATTTGGAATTCGATGATGTTCCTCAATATAAAGTTTTATTTGAATGCAACCATAGTATGCACTCGTTTACTCAGTTAAGTCTACGGTATATATGTAAATTGTGTAGTGCGAAGTGGGGGACTATTGGGGAATAAACCGTTTTCTTGAAATAATGTTGCACTGCGCTTGCCGTTATTGTGTCTTGAAGTTGGAATAATGCTGTCATCAAAAGCTGCAGAGGCAATATTAGGAATATTAACCCAGTTCCTTAAATGTTATGAAAATAAAGTACCTAATTACATACCTAGTGAGTTATTTCTTTATTATAAGATAACACCACCATCTTTTATAGTATATTGATTCCTCTCCATCCAGAGGTTGTCTGGAAGAGATCGCTTCTTAGCGATAAGACCGCCCATTGTACATGTACAGTAATTAATTTTAAGTACTTTTGTTCTCTTTTTTTGCTTCTTTTGGTGTAAAATTAAAAGTTATCTGTCTATCTATCTATATTTACCGAGTAGTCTACTCGGTAAATATAGATAGATTGCTTCTTTTGGTGTAAAATTAAAAGTTATCTGTCTATCTATCTATATTTACCGAGTAGACTTTAGTGAGGTTTAGTTTTCAGTCGACTCTCATTTATTAATAGATCATATTTAATTATGTATAGAGATTGGAAATTTGAGACGGGTCAGTACGGGCAGCTACCTTATGGGCCGAAGCCATGCGAATATCGTCTTTGAAGACTATTTCTTACTTATTGATTTATTGCTACCGGCGTTTACAGATTTCGAAAAAAAAAATACAGTCAGTGAGCAAACTGCAATTTGCGAAAATAAATATTATAGAAATGTCACAAATCGAAAAAGACTTCCCATACGTTTTGTTAGGAAAATGAATGTGAAAAGTACTTTTTTTTTCAAAATCTGTAAATGCTGATAGCAATAACTCAAAAGTTAGGGATGGTCTCCTAAGACCATATGCGTTTGGATTTGCCCTTACTGAGCACTTACCTCCCAAATTTCTAACCTGTTGGTATAATATGTTCACAATATTTTGGAACAGTGATTTGAGGCTGTGGCCACTTACTTGTTTTCCCTTATAGCTTGGTCGGACATGATAGCCTTACCTTATTATTACATCACGTAAATCAAAACCCATTCATAATTATTGCTCAATAGTTCCAGAGTGTCAGTCAGTCCCACCTCTATACTCAGCGGTGGTGTCGACGCCTGAGGCGCGGAACTCGTGCAGCGCTCACAGCTTGCCGCGCGCTCAGTCGCCGACCACGCCGATATCACCAAACGCTCACTACACTGACTCACAGGTATTTAATTGGACTGTTTTACAAAAACCTTAAACCGACTTCAAAGTACACTAAGAAGTAATCAAATCCTGATCTGATGACAATGAGACCAAACGGGAAGCGTACCCTTTCAAATAAAAAAAGGATATTCCAAATCGGTTAATAAATGACGGAGTTATGAGGTAACACACATAAAAAAAAAAAAAAAAAAAACATTCTAATAGAGAACCTCCTCCTTTTTTTGAAGTAGGTTAAAAAATAGTACTAACCCTAGAAATAAGTCATTTTACTAACGCATGGATCTCCGGCTCGAAGGACCAAATGTAGGGAACACGACCCTTGTGGTATGACTGCTGAATAATAAGACTTTGGAAACACTTTAAAATAGTTTACTTCGTTTAATTATATGATATCTGAAAAAGGTGGTCAAGGTTTTACTATCGGTGATTCAGACTTGTTTCATCACCTTGTTAATGATCTCCCATCTAGCATTGTCCTAACCCTCATTAGCATTTAAGCCACAGCTGGCATCATGCTACTTTTATCTTTATGAAAAGCTTCTCATCTCATCTCTCCCCTCGGGAGCATGTTCGATGCAATTCCGATCGAACACTTTGTCTAAATAAAGAAATTCTGTTTGGACTGCAAACTAGCTGCAAAAGACACCTTTTTATGAAGTCGCTCCTCGGTTTCTTATCAATAAGCCTTTGTACAAAAACCTATAAGGAATCTTATGTATGGCCCTGGTTCTTACCTATATGAAATCCATTCCAGAGTGATTCAGGCCGCAGCGGTACATACGGTGCAGTGAGGTCACATCGAGAGGTGGTCACCACAAGAACACCTCTTCTAGCAGCACAACAAGAGAGTTGTGTCTAATGTTGACTTCCAAGGTGAATTTAAACCGATAGATTAAATTATGATCTTTTTCAACACACTTGCTATATATTATGCACTAGTGCTTTTTACTTTACATTACCGCATAGTTTTATGAAAGGTATAATCCCGATTATGTTAAGTTTGTACCTCACTGCAAATGATATGTGTGTAGACAAAGCATTCTTAATTTAAACGGGTAAAACCTTGTTTTTTTTTGTTCCGTGGGTAATACAGTTTGACAGCGAATCGCTGTAAAAAAAAGAGCCTTGCTAATTGTTAACGTTCTCATTGTTTGGTTGATTATTTATTATTAAAAAATCTACTTCAAAAAATACAAGTCTGTTTTTTTCCTCGCAAGTGTGTTGAAAAACGTCGTAGGACACGCGTGTGCATTGATCATTAACCTCTCGGCTCCCTAATCTTAATACCGCCTCATGTGTAATGACCAACTTTGCACGCATGATTCACAATGTACTATTATGTTTTGATACCTACACTAACAATGTATACCCAGTGCCCAAAGAGAGTGGCAGATCAGACCCGAAGAATTACAAAGCGATCGCCATCACCAATCTCTTCGAAGTGATCAAGCAACTTTTAGAGGATCAAAACTTGTTAATCGGCGGACTATGGCTTCCACCACAGTCTCTCAATTAATGATCTTTTTGTCTATCTCGCGTAACATGGGTAAAAATTGGTATTTTGCAATATTGTTCTATACAGGCTACGAAGGTGGTCTCCAAAGCATTTACTTAGCAGAAGTGTGGGCTGATGAAGGACAAGAAGTGGTCAAGAAGTGGTGTTGCGCTGTGGAGCCTGCGAGGTCTGGGAGCGAAGAGACAGTTGCGCTTGGTTGTGTACGCGGCTAATGCAAAGGGAGGTCTCCACATGTCACATTCACTGTTGAGACTGCTCCTAGATTGGCAGCTAATACAGGTGAGATTTGCGATCAGAATTCTTAACAATAGATGGCACTTACATTTATTTCAGCGCCATCTACCGGCACTCGAACGAGACTCTATTATTTACTTGCGTTCAAATGACAGCAGGACACAATATCATGTCTGGTCTATCTCATAGTTTTCAGTACAGTCTTGATAGATGTCGCTACAAACATCGTTTAGAGACTAACGCTTGTACAGTCGAGGTAAAAGTTATGTTGACATTTGAAGTTACAAACATATGTATCCATTTAAATAACTAACCTTATGCATAGCATTACATGGTTCCTCGTTACCTCGACTGTACGTAGTATCTCAGAGTATATAAATACTACGTACAACAGAGAGTCAGCGCCCATACTTCAAAAGTTACCACCATAACTCGCGCAAGTACAGCGCCGGTGGCGAGATTGGGGTACTAATTCCTATTCTGGGTTTGTAAGTGACTACAGCAATGTTTGTTTTTCAGTAAATGACAACAGATGACACTGTTGAAAGAATTTAATTTTAAAGAACAATGAGCACATTTGTATTTTTTTTTGTTTTTGTGTAAGAGAGGTAGAGCGTAGCATTTACTATATACTTTTGTTCACAAAAGATAAGAATTCCATACATTAAGTCCTAAACTAATCCAAAGAATTATTATTATGTTATTCAATTCTAAAAATACTGATTTTAAGTTGCATCTTACACCACGGTTAATTGAGACAATTCCCAAAATACTCTAGCTATTGTTCATCAACAATGAAGAATTTTCACTAATTCTGAATGTTAGCTCATCGTATTTTCTGTAGAAAATAAAAAATATATGTGAATGAATTATTTCAATACGACAATTACATTCCGAGATATAGAATTTTTAAATGAGCGCGCGACGCGCGATTCAACCGCTCGGTACTCGATGCGTGTGACGTCATGTTCCAACGCTCGCTCAGTCCGTCGCGCTCTTTTTCTCTTGAAAAATCTCATTCCTTGGGTTTATAAATTTGAAACTTAGCACTATTACTTATCGTTCAGCAAGTCCAATAAAAGTTGTTTCTTCCATTGGACCCACTGAAAAATAATCCTCGTCATCCAAAATAAATTTATCCGCTTTCTTTTCAGTTTCTTTTATTTATATCCATTCAACAAATGACTCCGGAAAACAGACCTAATGCATTGCGTTACGGCTATAGAAGAAATTAAATAAAAGGCATTGGCGTGAAATCTTTAGAATAAGTGCAAATTGAGTTGGTGACCGTAATTTATTTTACAATAGTGAACATGTCATCATATAGTGAGAAGGAACATAATGTACAGATGGAAGAGAAAGACAAAAAAAAATATTGTATTGGTTGATTTTATTTTCTCGCAATCGTAGTGAAAAATAGAATGTTACACACGGCGCTAAAATCCCATTATTACTCTGTTTCTATTTACTCCTCTCTAAAGCTCGGAAGTAGAACTAACTCGTGTATGATGGGTAATTTTAGCTCCTTAAATAACAATCTACTATTCTATCACATTCTGATTGACTCTGTATGCCATGATAAACCAAATTTTCGTAATAAATTAATATGCCGTTAATTAATTAGAATTGAGCCTTGAATTAACTGCCAAGGGAAGCAAGTGCAGACAGGCTACTTCAATACATCCTTGTCGTCAATGTAGTTGCTGGGTAAGCTCCCCAACTAGCAAACAGTCGAATAATGAATGAGTTATTCGGCTACAGATGGAATAAATGTTGAGTACTTGCTACGTAGTACCCACAATGTACTCGCTCACTTCCCTCCAATATGGCGAGGAGGGCGATGGCTGCCACACGCGTCATACTTGTGAACAGGTGCTGCTTGTGGGGGTTGGTCTGCTTAAGTTTGCCATTTATTTATTTACTTATTAAATATAGATTCAGTCTACTTTGTAGTTTTGCCGCCGCGCCGGGGCACGCAATTGTTGTCAGTGCGATAAGAATGTAAATATTATGTAATTAATCTAAGCTTGTTTTGAAAAGAGTAATTGCTGAGTTTATTGCCGGCTCTTCTCAGCAAATGCAACCTTCCGAACCGGTATTAGAGTATTAGAGTCAGACTTTTCATAAGTGCCTGCGAAGGTCTATTTGAATAAATGATTTTGAATTTTGAAATTTGAATGTAGTGTAAAAGCTTTTATTACGACTTTTTAGCATTTTTTGCTTTAAGTGCTTTAACCGTGTTGTGTAAACGTTTACTCGATATTCTTATAGTACATTTATTCAATAGTCGTATAGTAGCTGCCATTTCTCGTTTATACCACACATGAGTGCAGTAATAGAGTTGTCGATTCCCAAGTTTCATGTTTAAGAAGCTACTATATAGCTGCTACTCAATATATTAGAGCAAATTCGCCGAGTAAAAGCTGTCTATTTACTGAAAAGTATCTTAATATCTGTAATTGTAATCTAAGCTATTTTGTTGAATAAATTAAACCACCATAACTTTTTCCTTGCACGCGATACATACTTAAATATGCCCATACTAACAAATGTAATACTCATGGAGACCTTTCATATGACATAGATTTCATTTGATATGATAAGGTTTACAACACAAAGTACGACACCGACCATTATCCTTTAAAAAAATTCGTAAATTGACGCGCGACGCATAGGCCATCTATGTAAGGTCGTAAGATTTAAGTAAAATTACATAAATTGCAAATATTTAAGATACGAGTTTTACATATGAATTTAATAAATTATTAAACCTCAAATTATATTCCCTTGCAACAAAGCTGCATCAAAAGTGATTTAGTAGCGTTTTGACTAAGAATGAATTCTCAATCAGTCCAAACGATGTTTGTAGCGACATCTATACGTGTAAATTCTACACTAATTATAAAATGTATGTGATTGACTGTCGCAAATGTACATATTGCGAAATGGAACGCGCATTAGAAACGTCATCTTCAAAAAGAAAAAAAAAATATTCTATTGTCTGCTAACCTATGAGCACCATCTTTACTTTGTACTTGCAAATATATTTAATTAAATTCAATCAAAGATAACAAGTATTCGTTATTTTACCAACCGTGAAGAACCCCGTGTCTGCAAATACATTTTGGTCCTTCGAGCCGGATACAGATCAATATCCAGACCTACGCGCGCACGACCTACGTATAACCTTCACGGACGCAACGTGTAAAGACGAATTTTAAAGATCATCATCGCAATCTGCTAGCCGGAATCATCAGATCTACCTAATCGGTACGGCCAGCCATCTTTCCTATCCCTACACCCTGTTCTGTGCTTGTGTTAATACCGTGGAACGTTAATTTCAGTGATCGAGACGCAGTGAGCTGCTTATCAGTTTGTATTGTGTCTAGTCAGCGTGTACCAGAGCTAGTACA
This sequence comes from Polyploca ridens, assembly GCA_951394255.1. Classification (NCBI taxonomy): domain Eukaryota; kingdom Metazoa; phylum Arthropoda; class Insecta; order Lepidoptera; family Drepanidae; genus Polyploca; species Polyploca ridens. The sequence continues at coordinate 16,631,045 of OX596249.1, read as the reverse complement.
ACTGTACAATATCAAACGTGAGTACTCCACCTTTCATAAACTTCCAAAATGAGCGAATCAAGGGCTAGGTCAAAATCACCATGCAAAATTACTATCACGGATGATGAGAACACTAATCAATTAATTAGTGATTTGATCAAAAGACGAGGCCTTGTCAAAGGCCGACTTACAAGGTTTTCTAGCCTTTTGAACAAAATCACCAAAGCCAATGAAACTTTGACGGAAAAAACGTGTGCAGATCTTAAACTACGTGTAAAGGGAGCTGCGAGCCTTTTTGCTGAGTTCAATGATCTTCAAACTAAACTCGAAATATCAGTTCTTGAGGTAGACCTCGAGGAACAACAGAACCAACGGGAATTGTTCGAAGAATGTTATTATGACACTTTGGCTCGGGCTGAGTGTATGCTCTCAAGTAGGGAGGTTGATTCTAGTTCCAAGAAAGCATCAAATAAGTCTATTAAGTTGCCAACTATATTAGTACCGACCTTTGATGGTTCCTATGATCGATGGTTGGAATTTAGGGACACCTTTCAGTCGCTTATACATAATTCCGATCAAATTCAGGCCATTCAAAAATACCACTACCTAAAATCTTCACTAAAAGGCAGTGCAGCATTAGTTATTGATTCGTTGGAGTTATCTGCTGCGAACTATGAAGTAGCATGGGAACTTCTAGTCACGCGGTACAATAATAGCAGATTATTAGTCCATAACCATGTCAAAGCACTATTCACCATCCAAGCTCTGACAAAAGAATCCCCAGATTTATTAAGATACCTAATAGATAATATTTTCAAAAATTTACGAGCACTCAAGCTTTTAGGTGAACCGGTAGACAGCTGGGACACGCTAATTATTTATATTGCAGTCACTAAATTAGATAAGACCACGGAACGCGAGTGGGAGCAATATAAAAACACTACATTAAAACAATCTGGTGATTCTAAGTCAGTTATAAAGTTGAATGAGTTGCTGACATTCCTAAAAGATAGGGCAGATATGCTGGAAACATTGCTTGTATCACACAGTTCCACTAATAACAAAAAACAAAACTCAAATTTAAACAATAGTAACAAAATACACTGCAATCTTTCCACCAAAAATGCGCACAATCCAATAAAGAAATCTTGTTTACTTTGCAAGCAAAGTCATCCACTATATGCATGTCAAAAGTTTCTCAATTATAATTATGATTCAAAAATTAAAATCGTAAATGACAACAAGCTATGTGAGAACTGTTTACGATCGGGACATAACGTGAATGAGTGTAGGTTCGGTCCATGCAGGAAATGCAATCAAAAACATAATACATTGATTCATAATGACAGTGAAGTTAGCCGTGATTTATCGCAACAATCGTCGAGTAGCGAAACTGTCAGCGAAACCAAGTCGACTTTGTCAATGCATTCGTCCCTTTCACTCGCACCTATGTCCGTGAGCCCTGTTAATCAATTAAACAATACACACGTGGATACTCTATGCGCTCGCTATCCATGTGTGCAGCCTGTCTTGCTTTCTACGGCGTTAGTTGAAGTACGAGATAGCTATAATAAATATCATGTAGTATGCGCACTCCTAGATTCGGGGAGTGAAAGATGCATGATAACAAAATCACTCTGCGACAGATTAAACACACCAATGGTACAGTCCGCTCAAGAAATTAGAGGTATTGGGAATTCTATTACGCAATCTATGAGTATTTGCAATATAGATGTAAAATCACGCACCAGCCCATACACTATGACAATTCAATGTTTTATTTTACCAAACATTACTTCTACGTTGCCAGCGATACCCAAACAACACGCGCAGTTTGGGATCCCTGATAACATTCAGTTAGCCGATCCCAATTTCTATGAACCCCAAACCATAGATATCCTAATAGGCGCAGATAGGTTTTGGGATTTATTATGCGATGGTAGAATACGTTTACCTAATGGTCCATTCCTACAAAATACGCAATTAGGATGGATAATTTCAGGTAAACTAAATGTTATGCGAAAGCTGAGCCAAATACGATGCAACTTTTCTCAAACGATAGATAATCAATTACGCAGATTCTGGGAACTCGAGGAACTACCCAAGCTTTGTGAGACGCAAACCGAGGAGGAGAAGGAGTGTGAAGAACATTTCGTCAAAACTACGAAGCGCAATGATGACGGAAGGTTTTGTGTCAACATTCCTTTCAAATCCTCACCACAAAGTTTAGGTGAAACATTTCCTCAAGCTCTCAATCGGTTTCAAGCATTAGAGAAACGATTGCAACGCGCTCCAGAATACAAAAGGTTATATACAGATTTTATGCGTGAGTACGTAGCATTAGGTCATATGACGCGTATTGACTCATACGGGAAACCTAATTTTTTCATGCCGCATCACGGCGTCTTACGCGAGCAGAGCACTACCACCAAGCTACGTGTGGTGTTCAATGCTAGTGCTGTCTCGAGCACTGGAGTTTCACTCAACGATCTCCAACAAGTAGGTCCTCCAATACAAGGCGACTTGTTCGCCATTTTATTACGTCTTCGTCTGCACAAATATGTAGCGTGTGCAGATGTCGAAAAAATGTATCGACAAGTCGAAATCGATCCAAACCAACGCGAATTGCAACTTGTCCTATGGCGTGATGATCCAACGCACAAAATAGGTATTTACCGTCATGATCGGATCGTATACGGAACCGCGGCTGCTGCATTCATGGCGGTCAGGTGCCTTAAGGAGTCAGCTGCTGATTGTCCTGACCTTAATGTCAAAAGGGTCATAAACGAAGACTTTTTTGTGGATGACATGATCACCACTTCAGACAATAAAATAGAATTACTTCAATTATGTGAAAAAATATTTAAAGTCTTACAAGCTACATGTTTTCCATTGCGTAAATGGATATTCAATTTTGAGTGTGATCAGTCTTCGACAAAAATTTTCAGTGGCGTTAAACAGTTAAATTTAGATGAAAGTAGTCAGTGTAAAACGTTAGGAATTGGATGGAATAATTCTACCGATGAATTCCATTACAATACACAATTTAAAAATGATAAAATGGTTAGTAAGCGCACGATATTATCTCATGTATCTCAAATATTTGACCCGTTCGGCCTATTAAGTCCTTCCATAATTATTGCAAAGGTTTTATTACAACAACTATGGCTATTAAAATTAGACTGGGACGACGCATTGCCCCATGACGTCATCGAGGCTTGGAACCGGTTTGCTATTAGCCTCTCTGAGCTCGGCAACATTCGAGTGCCGCGCAATGTTATAGGTAGCGAGTGTAGCTATATTGAACTGCATATTTTTAGCGATGCCTCTCAAACGGCGTACGGTGCGTGTGCCTACATTCGCACTATATGCAATAACAAGCTGACGGTTGTTCGATTACTATGCTCCAAGGGTAAGGTCGCGCCATTAAAACCAGTAAGTATACCGAGGCTCGAACTGTGCGGAGCATTATTAAGTGCGCGGCTGTATTTAAAAATACGTGAGGCACTTCATTGTCATTTTGAAAACGTGGTATTTTGGACTGACTCCACTATAGTTTTAGGGTGGCTACGCATGGCACCAAATTTATTAAAAACGTTCGTGCAAAACCGGGTTGCCGAGATTCACGAGCTCACAAAGGAATTTCCATGGCGGCATGTCAGTGGAAAGGAGAACCCAGCTGACCTAGTGTCACGTGGGGTCCCCTTACCTAACCTTGCATCCTCTGCATTATGGTGGGAAGGGCCGTCGTTCCTTCGTGATTCCGCGTTCAACTGCACTGATTTGATCTCGGATACAAATTCAAATACAATGCGGGATGAACTACCCGAGATCAAGCCAGGTGCTGTAAATGTTTTGCTCACTGGAAAAAGCGCAGAAATATTTCCATTTTCCCGATATTCTCAATTTGAACGAATGAGGCGCGCATTCGCATACGTTCTGCGGTTTATTTACAATACGCGAAATAAAGTAAACCGTCAAACTAGCGCACTCAGTTTGGACGAATTGAGGACCTCTGAAATAAGTTTGGCAAAATTATCTCAAGCTGAATCTTTTGGTGAGGAATTTAACTTAATTTCTAAAAATCTGTCGCTCAAAAAGAAACCTTGCCTATTTAAATTGAATTTATTCATCGACGACGATAATGTAATGCGAGTCGGCGGTCGTTTGTGCTATTCCGATAATTTTGATTACGAGAAAAGGCATCCAATCCTAATTTCGTCCAAACATCGGTTTTCAGTTTTACTCATACGTCATGAACACCAACGTCTGCTGCATGCTGCTTCGCAGGCGCTTTTGTATGAAGTTCGACAGCGGTGGTGGCCTGTAGGCGGGAGAAATCTCGTAAGAAAAATTGTAAACGATTGCGTTACGTGCAAGCGATTGAAAGGTAAAACTTTAAATCCTATTATGGGCAATCTGCCAAAGGAGCGATTAACTCCCACCTACCCATTTTTATACTGCGGGGTAGATTACGCGGGACCATTGCTCATACTAAACCGGAAGGGGAGAGGTGCTAGAACTGTAAAATCGTATATTTGCCTATTCATATGTTTCGTAACACGCGCGGTACACTTGGAACTAGTAAGTGACCTTTCTACTGAGGCATACATATTAGCTCTGAAACGATTCATTTCACGTCGCGGTAAGCCCGATGAAATATTTTCGGATAATGGCAAAAACTTCGTCGGTGCTAAAAATGAACTTTCAAAGTTTTTGAATAATTGTTCGGATGATATAGCTCAGTACGCCCTCAGTCAAGCTATACGATTCAGATTCATTCCCTGTTACGCGCCTCATTTTGGAGGATTGTGGGAGGCTGGTGTAAAATCATGTAAGTTACATTTAACACGTGTTGTCGGTAACGCTCATCTTACCTTTGAAGAGCTTACCACGGAATTAACTCAAGTAGAAGCCATACTAAACTCTCGTCCTTTATCCCCGCTCTCCTCTGATCCTCATGACTACCTTCCTCTCAGTCCTGGACATTTCCTGGTTGGTCGTCCGCTTACAGCACCGGTGTATCAGGACATGCGAGACAATCCTGGAAGACTACTCACCCGATATCAGCGAGTGGAACAGATACGACATAACTTTTGGTCACGATGGGCGAAGGAGTATGTCTCAGAACTCCAAACCAGATGCAAATGGAGGGAAAACGTTGATAGTCTGCAACCCAACACTCTCGTCATCATCAAGGACGACAAGCTTCCACCTTTGAAGTGGTCTTTAGGAAGAATAATCCACACTGTGGTCGCGAAGGATGGCATTTCCCGAGTCGCCGACATTCGGACAGCGTCAGGAATCATCAGGCGCAGCTTCTCAAAGATTTGTCCCCTGTTGCAAGAAGAGGATGCAGCGCAGTAACCTATCTTTGAAGCAGGAGCTTCCAAGGCCGGGGGCATGTCGCAAATGTACATATTGCGAAATGGAACGCGCATTAGAAACGTCATCTTCAAAAAGAAAAAAAAAATATTCTATTGTCTGCTAACCTATGAGCACCATCTTTACTTTGTACTTGCAAATATATTTAATTAAAGTCAATCAAAGATAACAAGTATTCGTTATTTTACCAACCGTGAAGAACCCCGTGTCTGCAAATACATTGACCAGACATGGTAGTATATTATTAACTCTTACTTGTTTATGGTTGAGAATGATTAAAACCGGTATCAAATCACTTTAAAGTTAGTTTTTACATGGTGGTTTCGCTCTCTTTGCTAATCAAATCAAATAAAGTCAACAAAACTGAAAACTATTTAGGTAGTCACTCCCAAAAATGCTCTTAAAAATAACAAGTCTTTATATAATGTCTTCAGAAATGGAAGAAGCGTGGAAGTATTCTGCGCCTTGGGTGGAGTGCTTGGAGCCTAAGTTGACTTTGTAGCCCATATCCTGTATCTGGCCTTCATTGCATTCAGGTTTGTTTACGAATTTATGTTATTTAATAAATAAATAAATAAATAAATTTCTTAAGTTTTTTGTAATGGAATCGCTTTTGCCTCTAATAGCTTATAGATCTTTGGACAATAAAATTCAACTAATAATGTATTTCGTCTTTCATGTAAATGTTTTTGGACCATAAAATTTATATTCACTTGCCTAAGTTCTAAGCAGGCATTTTTAATGTATTTCAGAATGATTCCGGCGCAAACAGCGCGGGCAGTTCTCATGAACCACAACAACATCTAAATATTCTCCAAGTCTACCATAGATTAAGATCTTAGATAAAGCTTTGATGAGTGAGTATGAAACTTTTCAGTGGAAGCTCTAATAAATTAAGTCTAAAGTTATCTTATGTGTTATTAAGGACTTCAATTTTTATAGTACGTACGAAAAGGATATATATCTAAAAGCGGTACTGATTACTCTGTATAAAAAGTTTCAGCAATTTTTTTTTTATTCCAAGTTTATTGAATTTAAATCATAACCAACATGTTACCACTTAATGAGAGTCATAATCTTGTCACGTCACTTGTTAATCTTTATAACATTTTCTCTTTTTCGACCAGGGAGCCAATTCTCACCCAAAAGAAATTGATCGCTTGATCGAAAAAAATACGAATTCGAACTTTTATCGAGTGGAAATCACGTTACGTTATTCTGACAATTTCGAGGACTAGTCAGTCAACTCGAGCCTTGATTGGTCGGGCTGGTTCGATTTGGCTCCGCCCCTTGAAATTTTACATCTTAAATTTTGTTCGATTCGAAGGACGCGAGAATTGGGTCCCTATGCGCCTACCAAAGAAGTCGTGTACTTTTGAATATAGTTACCCTTTTCGTTACACGTTGTACTTATGTATAAGTGATGTAATATTTAAGTCTTCGAGACACTGACTGATTATCATAATGTTATAAAATATGAGTAAATAGGGGTATAATATAGGTATGAACTATGTATATTTTATCGTTCACTCTCGTGAACGTTCTTTCATTAGGATATTAATATTGTACCTATTGTAAAATGTAAAAAAATACTTTAAATAAATATGAAAATAAACCAGTCCTTTGTAAAAATTACTTGAATAAAAATTCTTAAAAACGTTATAACTCACGTTGTTTTTTTTGGAATGTAAAATAATTGTAGCTTAGAAAAAACCTTAGGAACATCCGCGCCAAAGCGAAATCATTTCAGAAACTACATGTTTATTTCCACTGAGTTAAAGTTGTCACACAATGTGTCAAAACGAGACAAACAGTGCAATAAGAAGAGACACCCTTTTGTCAAAACAGGGTTCTCGACAACTCTAGTAATAAAACTAGTCCGATACAGTCATGGCCATGAGTATACTAATTATACGAGCGACAGCACAGGCAACAGCCTCAAGCGCAGTACAGCGCACGATAATATTATTTATATACATTACCGATATACTATAACGTGGTGCACTATAGACTTATGAATATGAAAGTGGGTGGATATACGGGAAGAGGAGGATCAAAAAAGAGATGGATGGATTGTGTGAAAGATGATATGGTTAAAAAAGGAGTGGATGCTGGTATGACGGATAGCAGAGGCGAATGGAAGAAGCGTACATATTGCGCCGACCTCAAATGATTGGGAACAGGGCAGGCAGATGATGATGACACTATAATGTGGTAAAAGTAATTGTGTAATGAAATTCTGATGTAGTTTGTGCTGTGCTGGCATTAAAAACAAGTGAAAGATAAGGGGTATCCTGAATTCTCTGGCTGATATTTTTGGTGCATTCAAATGTTTATGCCGTACACTTCTACAGCCTCTTTATTACGCTTGCTTCGGATGACTCCCGAAAGTCACGTTACGTTGCTGTGCCAAAACTAGCTTCCGTTCTTAGAAGTATTGTTTTAGAAGGGGACATTGTTCAAAATATAGCTCCATCTGCCGGGCTGATTTTTTAATCTAAACCATCCAGAACGCCACCCAAACGTATACAAAAAAATCATTAAAATCGGTCCAGCCGTTTAGGAGGAGTTCAGTGACATACACACGTACATACAGTAGAATTTTATATATAAAGATAATAACCATAGCTTAACATTCATGATTCTAATAATCATAACATAACAATCTCTTACTGAAAAGAAATGACTGTCCTATAATTTCAAGCTTACATCTTATTCAGATTTTGCGATGCAATTAAACAGGTTTATTTAATGTACAGAAAAAAACTCTTTGTGAGTACGATGTAGATCCGACTAAATCCCGAGATAAGTATCTCAGAGTCAGGAACAAACAGCTGTATTGACGTATTTTTTCCAAACAAAATTCCTTTTCCGCTCGCTCATATCTTTTTATCCCTTTGTGTGATAGGTGATCAAAGGAATATATTGAAATGAACAAATGAAGAACGTAAAGAAAGAAAAATCTGTTAGAGACTTCATACTTAATTATAAAGAGCTTGATATCAAGATTGAATATGATTTCGTTTATCGATAGTAAATAAAACTGTCACCATTAACAGTCAGTCAGGTACTCAATTTTGTTATGAAGGTACAGCCGACCAGACCAGGCCACAGTAGGTACAATGGTAGAGTCTGGCAAACGAAAGTTGAGCCTGGCTGTAATTGAAACGATTTACATGGCAACATTCTATTAATGTCACTCTCGTCACCCGACATAAAAAGTGTCAACTAGTTTACCAGTACCAGTTTTGATACTAACCCTTTATTCATAATGGCTTTATAGATAAATCAGTGTTATAGTGTCCACCTTCTCATTCTTTCGATCACCTTAATGTTCTACAATATGCTAATAGAAACTTCTACTGTCGCTAATCACTAAAATATCTTTCCATATTGTTCTACGAAGGTAAAAAATATATAAACAAGAAAAAATTAAAATTTCCACTATTTCTGAATTTGTTTTTTTATATACCTAGTAGACTAAGTTTGGGATCAGATAATCGTTTGTGAGGAAGATGTTTACGTAAAATTTTAACTCATTTACATGCAAATATTACTTAGGAAAATCAAACATTACTTAATATTTATATATTTTTTTTTGTAAAGTATCAAAACAATTTATTCCTACTATACTTAGTGATACCACATCTAGTTTTTTTGAATTTGCCGCGCTTTTTCAGGTTCTACTTATGTATGCCAGACTATATAGTTTAGTACTATTAGCTCTAATACATTCCTAAGTTCGATGTTTATTCGGAATCCGGACGCGGACGGTTGTTTAGGTAACGTCAGTTCTGTCGATGGTTCCATAGCTAATGCATTTGCTATTTTCTGTCTACGCTGAATGTTTGATTCAATACTTGAATAATGGTGGTGTTCAGGTTCTGACTTGATATTATTAACCCTTAATTACTCGCATGGGGTCAAAATACTTTTGCGTTAAAAGAAAAAGTACTTGCCATGTTCCGATTTTCTCCACGCCCCTGCTAGCTTCCTAACTCGCGTCAAAGTTCGCACTAAAATGTATTTAGCAGCGATCAAATCCCGGGAGCTGATGGATGCGTCGCTGCTCTCTTGAGCGGTGACCCCGTGCGAGTAATTATGTAACTTTTTTGAAAGAGGTGAGTTGCTTATTTTATGATTTTTTTTTATGTATTATTACTTCAATTTATATTATTATTAGTCTAGTATATACATTTATGTCATACATATATTATTAACAGTTTAAATATATATAATTTATAAAAATAAGTTGTTTGGAACTAATTAAAAATTGCCAGAAAAGTTGAGTTGGATTGACTCGAAGTTAATGCAACTCCTAATAATGTTAAAAAACGTCAAAGGGAAGTGCATGGACCTGGAAAATATCGTTACACCAACCACAGCAAGACGTGGGCTATGCAAAAACAGTCCGCGGAATAGCGATGAAAAAGTGGCTACAAAATATAAAAAATTGCGCAAAATTTCTGTGCAATGATCACTCTGAGATATATTGTCAACAGTGTAATAACGGTAATTCAGATAGTTCCTAAAAGTATAATTATTTTTAACTTTGATCTCACCATAAGTACAAAATGCAAATTTTTCGTAATTATTTTACTTATGTTTGTTTTTTGTCCAATGAGATATTAATGCATGTTATTTATTAAAAATATAATAGTTTAAATAAAGCATTTTTGATATAATATAATTGTATTTACATATTTATTTCGTATATATTAAAAATATTCCTACATTTTGGGGTCACCTGAGACCCCATGCGAGCAGTTATGTAATTTTCTTAGTGCGAGTAATTAAGGGTTAAGGATTTGTGTATTTTTATCGATGTTAAGTAAATAGTGGTCCATTGTAATTGTCACGATACATCTCTTTCAAATATATTTCACCTGGCGTTTTCATTATAGTGGGCAAATTCAAATCAAATGGCATAACAAATACCATAACAAATACATTACAGCACATGCTGAGCTGGGGCCATTTAGACCCACGATATCACACGCAAATTATTGCATTATATTTATTATTCTTTTAGTTTGTTGTGTTGTTTTTTCTTATATTTTTTATGTTACTAGTTGTTTCTTTTTTATTCTTATTGTTGTGTGTGAATCTGTGTGTCTAATAAATACCATTTTATCTTTTTTTTTTATCTTTTATATCAGCGTTTATTCGCTCAAAGAGCAGCTCGTCTGGGGAAGTACCTCCACCTTACAGAATACCGCAGCCAAATAACTTTATGTTGTTTAAAGTTGTGTTCCTGCGCATGAGTAAGGTCGCCAGGGTACCAAGACAAGGTCGTTGTCGACAATCGTCATCGTTAGTAAACGATCAACTTTTGTATGGGATTGATATTTCAAATCGAAATATCACGTGATTTTTAACAATCTCTTATGTCAATCCCATACAAAGGTTGATCGTTTAGTAACGATGACGATTGTCGATAACCATCTTGTCTAGGAGGGCTGAGCTCATAGGGAAGGGGGGATAGGTCGGTAACGCGTAAGCGATGCTTTGTGTGTTGCAAGCTATGGCATGGCTACGGTAATCTCTTACCATCAAGCGGGCTGTAAACTTGTTAAACGACATAGTCGTAAAAAAAACTAAAGAAAATATAAAAATCAAAAAGTCATTTATTCAGTTTAGGCCCTAGTAAGGCACTTTTGAACGTTAAGCTGTACATACAGTTGAATTTACCACCGTTCATTTACACACATTAATTTCCATCATAGCTTAAATTAAACTTGGAGGTCAATTTTTTTAAGACAAACTCGAGTATACTTATCGAAGGAGCAATAACGTAACAGCATTTATGAGAAAATAGAGAAAGTACCGACGCAGCATAGCACGTAAGTTACATTTGCCTGTCGGGTCTGATTAAACTTTATTGACCCTCTACCGGTGACAACCCTTTGTTCTAATTCCGTTTGTCATACCCAACACCTTTCCAAACTTACATCTCAGAGTATAGAGTTAATTTTCGCTTGTACGTTTAAAAGAGAACGAGCGTTCGCTTCATACAATTACGTGGCACACTCTAATTTTACCATCTAGAGCTTTAAACCGGGTAAAGTCTAAAAGATGCTGTTTAGTATTTGTTTTTCTTTTTTCGTACGTAATTTTGTGTTAAGGATAAAGAGAATGGATAAAATAATAAGATTTCTGAGAGACCTGCTGTTACTTATCTGGATTTGCGTAGAAAATCAAGAGCTTGTTTTTGTTAGACTGTGACAATGATACTTTTTAAGATCTATAGGTTTATTTTTACAATACCATGTCCAATGTTACTGTCATTTATAATAGGGATATTTTTAATTGCACCTCTGTTCAAAAATTATGCAAGACTCTCCTCTAATTTACTTATTGCACCTCTAATTTACTTATGGCATATCAGAAAAATTACTGTTGTACAATTAAACTCAAAATCTAAATAATATGTTATATCATTCGGAACCATCGATATATTATCATCTGTCCAGAACCGACTCGGGGCACTCCAAATACAGTTGGATAGGTTAGGTTAGAACTGTGATAATATCGCCCGCGAGCCGAGCGAGCGAAGCGAGCGGTACCGCGGCAGCAGCCGGCGAGCGCTAGATGATCATTCAGTTCAAACAGTTTTGCATAAACCATAAAACTGATACTCAGCTTGATTTATTTAGTGTGCAATTCAGTATATTTGGTTCTAGTTTTGATTTGTTGTGTTGGAATAGAGAGAATTAATACATGCCTTTTATAATATAAAGAAAAAAATGCTATCAACGGAATACCTACTTTCTTATGTTGTTCGTACATTATAATTTGTAGTGGGTATGAGTGTAAGAAAACAAAGGCGTATCTTCTAATATGTACAAGTTTACAAAGAGTACAATATATCTGTATTAGATTAGTCTGTATGTAATCTCGTTAAATAGATTCACTCATGCGTAAGAACTAGCTGTAATAAGAGACGCGTATAGAATTATATACTCGTGTAACTTCTGTAGCATATTCGAGGAAATAATATTACTTACTGAATTATTTAGGACATTAACTCTAAAACTGTAAGGTCACAGGTTCAGGCTCATAGGACTTAATTATTCTAATATACAGGGTGTTGTTTTGGTCGGCGACAAGCGACCCAGGAGCGGTAGTTCAAAATATATATTCCCCAAAAATGGACTTAATTCCATTAAATACTGTAAATATGTTGAGAAATACCTTATTCAATTTGAAATAAAATTACCGCAAAGTATGGTTACTAGGCACGTGCACTGACTAGAGCTAGGCACAAGCCGCCATCGCCCCACCCCTTTACTCCCTCGCACTCCCGTTGAGTATTATGTCTAAACTTTAGCTTATTACATGATTTACAAAATAATTTTTTTTTAATTTTTATTATTAAAAAAAAATAAAGTATATTTTTAATATTTTTTTTAGCACCAGTATCTATTGTATTATCGACCCTGAGTCGCTCGTCGCTGACCAAAACAACAACCTGTATAAGTTAATAAAAATAAAAAAAACACTCACCGAATCTATAATGAAGTAGCTATTTCGAAAATACAATCAAAAATAGCGTATTAGGATATAGGTAAGCAGTTCAAAATTAGACTCTTTTGTAGTCCAAAGCTCACAATGCTACAAAGTTTGCTTTTAATAAATGCGTCGGCAATCCACTCTTTCAATTAGTTTATCGGGTCTTGATACCCGGTATCCGATAGACAAAGTTCCAACGACTCTCCATCATAAAGTCTTTAAGAAAGAGCGTCTAAGATAAATTTTAATTTAAATAACTCTTATCTAACATTTAGAGATCAACTTTGCGATGGAACTGCGAGATTAATTTTGCTAATTGTGCTCATCAATCTTGTTTCTAAAGAAGAGTCGCATTTGTGGACAGATTGTGACGGTTTCGATTTGTATATTTTGCTTTTTTTATAATTAGGAAACGTCTACGGTAATTTGACTAAATTCGCAGTCGCAACATATGGTCCAAAGCATTTCTGCAAACATTCAACATGTCATCGAGGTACAACACAATGCGATCTCAAGCTATACGACATCGGATTCATGGCACTATGTTTTGTTATGATTTGCGATTCAGATTGTTTGCCTTGGTTTGGCGTAATGTTACGTTGGCTATTGCCGATGATGTACCTACTATGTAAGTTTTAGTCAATGGTGTTTGGTACTTTTCTGATGTATACATAATGTTAGTGTCGTGAAGCGTATCCCATGGGATTTTGCATTTTCAATGATAAAATTGGTTAATATTTTAAGATTCCATTAGCTTAAGTGATTTCGCTCGCTACCTTACATACTTTCTAGACGATGTTTTTCTTTCCCAAAAACACAAACTAGAGTAAACCCTCAACTTAAAGTATGTTATTAAATTCAAAATCATTTATTCAAATAAACCTTCGCAGGCACTTATGAAATGTTTGATTCTAAAACTCTCTACTCTACTCTACTCTAATACAGGTTCGAAAGGATGCATTTGATGAGAAGAGCCGGCAATAAACTCAGCTATTACTCTTTTCAAAACAAGCTTAGATTCATAACATAATATTTACATCCTAATCGCACTGACAACAATTGCGACACCACTACCTTGCTTAGACAATACCTGAATCTAGAGTTGCCATCCGTCCGGGTTTCCCCGGATTTGTCCTAGTTTAGACGGCGTCCGGGGAGCGTCCGGGCGGGTTTTCATTTTATATGTTTTCAAGTCATAACAATCATAATTTTTTTTTTATATTACTGTGTAATTTTAATAAAAACATTGTTAACATGTCCGGGTTCCAAGTTCCAAAATCTGGGGCTCTCACGCTTCTTGTCCAGGTTGCCAAATTTTAGAGATGGCAACCCAACCTGAATCTAATGTTCTGTAACGTTTCCATAAAAAATATACGTATGTATGTTATAGATTTAAGAATAAAATAAAAGTTAACTGAAGGAAAGCGGTCGTAAAGGGATCCGAGGGGTCGGCGCTTTTAAACCTTCACTTTGCATATATAGAGTTTTGCAATATGTTCAAGATATTACACGTAATCCCGAAATGGACACGAATAATAATAGTAAAGGATTTCGGAATTTCACATTTCCAAAGACTATATAGTTTAGTAATGTTACATCTTGCTTTAGAAATTCGTATACAAGTTTGGTATTTATTAAATTGTTTTGGCCAAAATAGACCTATATTTATTTATTAATCGACTTAAAAAAAAGGAGATTATCAATTCGACACGTATGTATGTAATATTATAGGAACTGCAATATATTCACATATGATAATCTATTAGGGCTTCCAAACAAATATACAAAATTTCATAGGTGTTTGTATGTACGTATGTTTGTCCACGCATATCTCCGAAGATATTGATCTGATTCTAACTATTCTTTTTTTATTGGTTTACATTTACTTCAACTTAGGGAACAGTGGAAGTTTCATCGAAATCGGTTCAGTAGTTTTTAAGATATGGACAAATATGTGTAACGGCCTGGCATATTGATACGAGCTACGGGTGTGGTGTCAAAGGAAAAACATCTTAAAATCTTGGTCAAATTCTAGTGCATATAAGAAAAACTAAAAATGACGAAATAATTGAAGTCAGCGAAATATTTTCGATGGAATACGTCGTACTCTTTCGCTGACTTCAAATCAGTGTCCGATTAGAGTAATTTCATACTTTTCAGTTTATTCTGAAGTCGATTATTTTTTTTTAAATTACTTTTTTATTAACGATACACATGCAGCTAGAAGCTGATTGAGTGTATATCACTGCACTTAGTCTTTAAGTACTTTTCGAGTCTATTTTTAAAAGAGTTCACTGTTTTTTTTTACTGATAACAGTGATAACTGTCTCTGGTAATTGATTTTTGTTCATCATATATAATTTTTCAAGTTCTTGCACATCATAGTGCCCAGTTAGTATTTAATATGTCTCTATGAGGTCTCCGCGTTGTCTTCGTTCCTGCTGGGTCGTTAAACTTTAATAATATAATAATAATAATAAATATCCTGGGACATTCCTCACACACGGTCATCTGATCCCAAACTAAGCAGAGCTTGTATTATGGAAACCAGATAACTGATATAATACATATACTACTTTTTGTTTGTAAATACATACTTAATATACATAATTACACCCAGACTCAGGACATACAAACATGTTCATGCACACAAATGCATTTACTGTGTGGGAATCGAACCTACGACCTGCGGCGCGTAAGATGAACCTTAACCAGCTGCGCCAACTGGCCCGTCGAACTAAGACATATATCGATGTCTATATCTGCTGGATATAAACATCGATGTGTTAGTTAAATTTATTAACGTGAGATAAGGGAAACTGTCGCGTGTCATCCATAATTTCATTTGGCGAAGTCAACTCGGGGTTTGATTAAAATTTATTGACATAAATTCTCTTGTTTCAACATGGCGGCCCATCCATACAAACGTAGACAAATTATTTCTAGTATATTCTTGATTCTGCCGTAACTATGATTATATTGACGGTGTTCTTCGGTATTAAATAAATAATAAATAAATATCCTGGGACATTCCTCACACACGGTCATCTGATCCCAAACTAAGCAGAGCTTGTACTATGGAAACCAGATAGCTGATATAATACATATACTACTTTTTGTTTGTACATACCTACTTAATATACATAATTTTTTGACTTCCTCAAATTTAGTATCAGAAGATCAATCTACTGTGTAGTATTAGCATCATCCAATTTTATTTAATGAAGTCGGCAATAGATAGATAGATAGATAACGCTTTATTGTTACACCACATGAAAAAAATAAAAATACAAGAACTTAAAAAAGAAAGTGTTACAATGGACGGCCTTATCACTAAAAGTTATCTCTCTCCAGGCAACCTTTGGATGGAGAGGAGTTAAAATAAACTGTAAAAACAATGAAAATGTTGCATCGAGGGACAATACCTTTTCGATGTTGCGTTATTATTAGGCATGTGTGTACATATCAAACTAATGTGTACCTACATGTATTGTGGGCATGTGTACTCGATGATAAACACACTGCACGTGCCCAAGGACTGTGTTCACATTCGATGACTGTAATCGAATCGGCGCACTACATTTTGCAAACATTATTTTAGCATATCCAACCCTGCGTACGTTTTATTCGATTATATTACCCGTTTTCGGATTATAACCTGTTCATGGACATATTGAATACTGCCGCTGTCATTATATTTGATAGTTCCGGCTCGATTATGTATTATGTATGCATTTTTTAACCCTGTTGGCCCTTTAGCAGACAGATATGATTCACTTTACTGATAAAAACTTTGAGTAATAAATAATTCGTAGTACCTCCTACGAGTATGCTACGAAAATCGTAGTAGCATTGCTACGAGGGCAAATATCGTGTTACGTGGATATGTATTTTGTAGATTTTGGTTACAATATCAATTTTGCAAAAATCAAACAGATTACTGAAAATTACTGTACTTATTAGCTGCGGCCAGTGCGAAAATTCAAAATTCAAAAAATACGCATCGATTGGTCCCAATTATATTTTTGTGCCTTTTGCGGTCGAGACCATGGGACCGTGGGGGTCCGAAGATCGCCTTTTTGCTCGCACCTTGTCATCAAAATTGATCGAGACCTCCGGAGACCAGCGGGCGGGGAGCTTTTTCCGCCAACGCGTCAGCTTGGCTATCCAATGAGGAAACGCTGCCAGCCTTCTGGGAACCCTGCCGTTAATCGGAAGCAGCGGCAGGCTTGAGGACATTTTCTATATATAGATTGTATTTTGTACATATTTGTTGTAAATGATATATTTATAACAGATTACTATTATGTACGCAACGCAATACTTGGAAGCTTTACTTAGTTACATTTTCTATTCCACAATTTTTACATGCGACAACATTGTTACGAGCTATTGTCTGAGCTCAGATTTTTTACTGATTAGATCAAAGTTTATATCAAAACACATGGTTCCATAATCATCATGCATGTAAGTTAAAGAAGCAAGAGATGAGCAGGTGTTGTCTATCGCACTGACTTGCTTGATGAACCTGTCGACTGATGAGGCTGTCGACGCGCACTGTTTTAACTTTACTAGCGCTCGGAATTTCAAACTAAGTCCCTCTCAGAAACTTCTGACTTGCATACGGAATGGATACAACACTTATTTTAACACTATGCTGAAATAATTTGCATTTGGCATTTACGACTCGACTTTTTTAATTGTTAGCTTACGTAGCATTTGACAGTTTTGTGTGGAAAGTTGATTTTAAGTGAAAATTTAAATTCAAACTCAGTTTACAGTATCTCATTTTCGTGACTAAACGTTTGTGTAAAAAATCTCTCTAGATACTATACTCATAGCTCGTAACAATAATGACGCATGTAAAAATGGTGGTATAGAAAAAGTAGGTGCTTCTAAGAATTGCGTTGCATACTTAATAGAAATCTGTATGATTTTTGCAAAATTGAGAAAAAATTGTATCCACCTAGCACGGTATTTGCGCTCGTAGCAATGCTATTACGATTTTCGTAGCGTACTCGTAGATGTACTACGAATGATTTATTACTCATGGTTTTTATCAGTAAATTGCATCATATCTATCTGCTAAAGGGTCAACGGGATAAAAAAATACAAAAGAGTACTAGATTGTGCCTAGGTAAGAAGAACGGCCAACGACCAGAAAGAGTTATTTAAAGAATAACTGAATGCGGAGAGTAAAGTAACGTGGCACGCTTTAGAAGAGGGAATAAGCAGCTATGGACTGCAAAGGACTAAAGTTAAAGTTACCATATATAATGTTGATTTGATAATAATCCTTTAAGCGAACATTCAACATTATGTCGTCATATGCACTTGTCAGAATCCGTCACGAGACTGACGCTGATTGGATTTAATTTTCAGTCAGATCATAAAAACAGAGAAATCAGATACATACGAGTACAGTAGTACCCAACTGATATGGCTTATCGATGTACCTACGTAGAAGATACATTTTCAAAACGCGGGAAATGCTATTGGTCGGCAGCTGCCGCCATGTGTGCGGAGGGGCGTGACTCGCGAGTGAGACGGAACTAATAGCTACAGGGTATTATGAACCTTATAGTAGTCATCTAAGGTTGATTGAAAGTTTTAAGCATTCTTTCGTAAATCTTCGGGCCATACTTTCTTCCTGTGCGAACGAAGATTCACGACGTGCCTAATCAGTTGGGTACTACTGTAAGCATTTTGCGTTTTCTTATAAGTAATGTTTCACATAAAAACAACGACTTATATGAGCTCTAAATAGCCCTACCTACGATGATTGTATATT
Source organism: Polyploca ridens (assembly GCA_951394255.1). Taxonomy (NCBI): domain Eukaryota; kingdom Metazoa; phylum Arthropoda; class Insecta; order Lepidoptera; family Drepanidae; genus Polyploca; species Polyploca ridens. The sequence continues at coordinate 16,612,378 of OX596249.1, read as the reverse complement.
ATAATTGTATTGTTATTCTCGATCACACGCTGTTTTCCGAGCACATCTCCACATTTTATATTCTGTGAAGTAACATAATGCAATATGCATGCTACTCTGTGTGGACACTTTAATGCGACTTTCAACGTTATACTATACACGTATGTCTAGTAAATATTGAAAATATTGTACATTAGTGTTCACTTGGAGTGGTTTTAAAGCGCTATTTTGGGTTTATACTAAATATTTAATAGATTTTACTTGAAAGATTTTACGGCGTCAAAAGTTTTGATTTTGTTTACATGCAAATTAGTTATATGACTATACTTTCAAGAATATTGTAAAGAGGTTTTTGAAAAAGAATTGTAAATTAAACTGGCTAATTTTGTCGGGCAGTCGCATTATCGAACAACATTGATAGAGGTACTTTGGAGCCTTTATTGTGAAAGCGGCATCTTGTGCAAAAAGTGATACCTAGTGAATGTTTTAGTTTTAATAACTTTGTGGTGGTATTTTCACTAAACTGGGATTTTTGTAAAACAGAAACACAAAACACAATATTTTCACGAAAACGTCGGTAAAAGGGTTGCCCTTTTCCAAGAGCACGTGCCTGTCTGGGGTGAATGAAACAAAGCACTCTGTACTCGAGTTCTGAGCATATTTGATATTCAGACAATACCGCCTCTTTGTGTCTTATATAGGAACTGCACCATTGAAAACCAATTCATCCGCTTTGTAGACTTTAAGTTTACTATAATCTATCCTCTTATAACATTGGTTTTTTGACTTAGTCTAACTTATTTCTCACATAGTAGAGTATGTGTTCAACTACATTCTCACCGTGGGGAGAAGTCAGTTTTCACTGCAAAATGCAATTTGCTTTGTTGCACCTTTCTGCCTAGGAATGCCATGTCTATTCTTGTGTTGTATGTATTGTGTGTTCGCAATATATATCGTACGACCGAGATAACTGAAGACAGGAAGTATTGTTATGGTCCGTCTACGTTACGCGAACCGAGCATGAGCCGAGCCTCTATTCGTTAGTTGCTCACGATGTTAATTGTGGACATATAACGAGCCTACAACACATAGACTTAGCATTTCGCTACGCTAACTAGACTTACATAGCATGGAAATGAAATATGACAATCCTTATGAAAAATTTTGAGAGAGAAAGAGACGCATTGACATTTTAGTCGTGAGTCAATGTTATTTCGAAAATCAACCCATATGAATGCTTATGTATGATGTCGTATTTTCCTGAAAATAATTACAATCGTGCAAATAAAACTAGAAAAAGTGCATCCTACCAAAAATATTTTCATGTAAAATGTTGACAAGACGAGACCATATGGTGCTGATGTAGAGCCAAGCTTATAACTCTACACGCCCTAACTCTCCAAGCCCTAACTTCACAAACGGTACACCTTAGTCAAAAAATGTGGATTGGCCGTTTCCAAAAAATATATGTCCCCACTTTTGGATAGAAAGATACAAATAGATGAGTTGCGGTTAAAAAATAACAATTGATTTCTATTGTTATCCTGGCGCGGTAGACGCTCCGATAGCATAGACAAAAATATATAGTCACTAGGCACGTCGCACAATAGTATCATGTAAATAGAAGACGTTCTGATGTAATCGAATGCCACCTTTTTTTTTTTTTTTTTTTTTTTTTTATACCACTAAGGTGGCAAACAAGCATACGGCCCGCCTGATGGTAAGCAGTTACCGTAGCCTATGGACGCTTGCAACACCAGGGGTATCACTCGCACGTTGCCGACCCTGAAGAAATCTCTTCACGCCCTTTTTGAAGAACCCCATGCTGTACTCCATTGGGAAAACCACGGCGGGGAGCTCATTCCACAATCTGAGCGTCCGCGGAAGAAAACTCCTTTGGGCCCGCACAGTTCGAAACAATTCTGGTTTCAATGTGTGAGGATGGACTCCCCGTCGATGGCGGGAGTTGCGATGGTAGAAGGTAGCCGTGGGCAACAAGTCGAACAATTCTTTAGAACACTCTCCGTTGTACAAGCGGTAGAACACACATAAAGAGGCAAAGTCTCTCCTCAGACTGAGAGGTTCTAAACCGCTTGTGAGCTCGGGATCGTCAACAGTTCTGATGGCACGTCGCTGAACCGAGTCTAAAGGCCTGGTATCCAGGTGCTCCCGCCCATAGGTGACAGCAGTACTCCATATGAGGCCGGACTTCAGAATGGATCAGTTGCACGGCAGTAATTGTTTGATTCGGGGATGGGAACAATCTTATTGGTATTCCGTACATCGTTGTCCGTCCCAAACAATACCTTCAAAGTATTTGTTGTAACTCGTTTGTGATTGAGATATTGATACATAATTGGTTATATGAAAATGGAATGTTTGATGATAATAAAATTTGTTGATATGTAAAATGCGATTTCAAATATCTGCCCAAAGAATACATGAAAACACACAAAACAAACTATATAAGGTGTAACGGAAAGGGTATATACATCCGAAGGGGGTGAAGACTACATCAGGTACAGACTCTCTATAAAAAATTTCAGCTCAAAATACATAACTAAAAAATTCAAACCAAATTTTTTAATTCAAGTTTTTTGAATTAAAATCATAACCAACATGTCACCGGTCAATGAGGGTCATTGTCATTTTGCGTCCCTTACTAATATTAATATAAATTTTTATCTTCCGCGATCTGTGCACCTCGTACCAAAAAAGTGGATTACTGTAATGTATATACAGTTTCCGTTACACCCTGTATAGTTTCAGTATAATATTGGGTACAATTTTCGATTAAAACTTTTAGAAAATAGAGAACAAAATAGTAAACAGACTTTTGACAGGCGGACGAAATGAGCAAACAAGAGGAAAGGCTCGTTTTCAATTTGTGCAATACTGATGTTTGCTAAATATTTAAGGCCGGGTCTAAGCTCAAATCTCAAAAATGGGTTTCTTTGAGAGTCGAGTATGACGTAACGCAATGAAATACCTAACACACAAAAATACTGTGGATAGAAGAGGGTTTTGAGAAAAATGTTAACCGAATAGAATATTAAAAAGTGCTTTGATATTCCCAATAAAAAAATCCTAAGTTACGTCTAAAAAAATCTTTCGCGTCGAAATTCTCCGTATTTTCAGCGATGACAACAATTTTATTTTTAAGAATATATAAGATACAGAATTATATTAGAATGTTAACCGGACACTTATTCAATTTAATGCGTATATTCTGTATAATCTAAAGAAAACCCGTAAATAACAGTCCATTTCATAGAGTCGACACATTTATGATTTACCATTTTCAACCCTATTCCAGTGAAGAACGAGTCCTGTCAAAATCGTAGTCAGTCCGCGCCTTAATATAAAAATCATTAAATAATTTACAGCCGACGTACATTAGTTGAGAGTTCTAAGAAATCGTTATCAATTTACGTTTTTTTGAATTACTTTTATTCGAAATTTAACAGTGGTTTGACGTCACTGAGCATCTTTGGAGATCATTTTAATGTAAAATCTCATTGAGATTCTAAATAATCCTTCATTTTTACTGGTTCATAAAGAGAGTTTATTCCTACTTGCTTTGTTTGATTTCTTTTTCTATTTATTCGTTCTTTGCTTTGTTTATTTCATAGGAAAGAAAGAAAGAAAACATATTTATTGACCCACACAACGATAAGGTACACATAATTATATAATGAGAGTAACATATTGTATGTACATGATCTGCGTACACACACACATGAAGAAAATAAATATCATTAATTTGTTGCGTGGGGTTAAAAGGTCCCTACCTCAGCATAAAGCTGATAGGGACATCCGAGTCCCTATCAAATAAGCAAATGTTCTTAAAAAGCGACTAAAAATAACATTACCACTATTACAAAAACACGATTTTTGACATCTATTGAGACAAAAACTACGAGTTTATGATATAGGGGCAATACGTACGATTGAATTTAAATATTTTTCTTATTATTCCTGCGTTGTCGTCACGTAATTTATCGGGTTATAGTGTGAAGGTATTATGCAAATTCTTGCATGAATAAATTATTGAACAGAGCGATCTGCAATATTCACGAGAATCATTGTTCTCTGTGACTTTTGGATAATGTTGTCGGAAGGTGTGCTCCACTTTGCTCCGATAGGCTTCCATAACGGAAATTTTATGTTCGATAATCTAGAATTATTTCAATTTTAGCCGGGTCGGGGTGATTTTCCTCTCCGAGGTGCTTTATTTTTTTTGGATTTTTCGGTTACCGATGACTCGAATTCCTATGCTTTTTGTGTAGTTGCTTCTGAGAGGGGAATCAGAATCTCATGTATGCCAATGGGTCCGTTCTTTGTAGTTTTAAAAATAATATGGATATTTTTGATATTGATTAAAAAAATTACAAGTTTATCTTAATATTCAAAATAAGTTTTGAAAAAGACGTGTGGGCTTTTTCAAAACCTTCATCAAATTCGACATCCCTAGAATATGAATATAAATAGGGTCTCCCTCAGAGGCACCAAGCAGTCTTTATCACTGGGACGGCTTTATGCAATAATTCAGTGTAATTGCTCGTCGTGTCGTAAACTACATGCGACGTCCACTGACGTTGTTCGCGCTGCCATTGTTCTGGACCTGGATTGATTTTGACTTGATTTAAGCTCAACTTTCAATCATATTGTCATTCATCGTGTTCATTGTTTTACAGAAACAATAAATAATTAAGTTTCGAGATTGTAAGTATAAGCATTCATAAAGTTATGCAACGTGGGCTAGTTATAATTCCAAAGTTTTTTCTGACAAGTGACGCTTCTTAAACGGAAGAATGAGATAGAGGCTGCTATAACACTGATTTAGTTATATGGCGGAATACAGGCGTAAGTCAAGAAAACCATGATATACTACGTTTAGTGTTAAGGATCCCGGAATTAGGATACGCCGAGAAATATGATGACGTTAGTTTACATAAAAATAACAAAAGACAGTAGTTTGAAGACTGACAACGATATAATCGCTTGTCAAGATTAAAAATGTTAGTCTAATCAAAACTTAGTATGAACTGATTCCAAGGTGGTAATAGGAGGAGTTTGTATGCGGATATAAATTGGAATAATTTGATAAGCCTTTGTCCACTAATAAGCTGCAGTAGGCAGATTGGTGAAACTGCGGATTTGGACTGTAATTTATGATTTTTTTGTGGTGTAATATGTCGGCGAATCGGAAAGAGGAAAAAGGTAGGAAATATTGTGCATGCCTACCTTTCTGATGTCATTTGCGTCCAGCAATCAGCATAGAATTTTCTTTTATCGTTATTTTATATATTTTCTTTATTTATTTATTTTTGACAGCGACACATCTCCACTAGGTGGCGCTTAAGTCTGTTTACATTTTGAGGTGCTCCGTATTTAAAAAAAAATTAAAAATAGTAAACGTGAATTTTACCCGAGAAATTATACTACAATAGGAAGAGCTTACCTATAACTATTGAAAGAACAAGTTAACTGTGAAGTAATAAATCTATATAATGTACTACTAGTGCCGTTAATCCTGACTGTGTATTTGCTTTTGAATTTATAACTGACAGATTAATTTAACATCTGACGAAATTGAAGTGCTTCACCTGAATAAAATCGCGAATCTGAAGTGGTTATGGTGTTTGTGCAGTGATTGTTGATTTTTACCAGCTAATACTTTACTTAATGATCGTCATAAATTGATCAAAACTGCATCATCACCCATTCATTAACTTCTCCACTTTGGTGACATCTAGCGGCGGTTTAGTGAAACAACCTATACTCGAACGCTTTAGCCGTACCTTTGTTACTGGTTGAGACAGAACGTTCATAGGCGGCGCTACGGTGTGACTACGAGATAACAAATAAAAAACCTAACATCATGAATTGCTGTCCAGACGCTCTGCCCTCCAGTGATTCCATCCTTGTATGTTGTATCTGTAAGGGGAAGTACCACTTCGAGTGCTTAAGCCTAACACATTACCAATATGCATCGCTAAGTGAGCAATATAAGGCTGCCTGGAAGTGCCCGTCATGCAGTAACATAACAAAACGTGTCAAGTCAAATGTTAATACACCTGTACGTAGCACACAAATCCCATCTTCTGATAACTCTATGGACATGTCTTGTGATAACTTAGATCACAGTTCATTGATCACTTGTAACACTACCGATGCTAATAATAAGCAAATAACTGGAAATTCAGTAAAACCTATATCAAGTCCTAGTTTCGAAGCGTTCACAAGAGATCTACATAAGACACTTAGTTTGTGGCGCAGGGAGATGAATGGCGATATGATTCAAATACGCGATGAAATCCGGTCAACTCTTACAGAAGTTCAGAGTGAGATGAAGACTCTTCGTGCAGAGCAAACTCTTCTTAAACAGAAGGTCTCTGGTATACGTGAAGAAATAATCTGCCTACAAAATTCTGCCCAATATCAGTCTGAGCAGTACGATCTCATCAAAAATAGAGTTGAGGAACTAAACTGCACGGGTTCTGCTGATTTGGAGCCGAAAGTCAAAGATCTTGAGTCCAAGATTGACACTTTAGAACAGCAGGCACGACAATGCAATGTGGAAATATGCAACTTACCTGAGAAGCGTAATGAGCATTTGCCAACTCTTATTGAGAACATCGGTACTGCCTTGAAGTGTCCAGTCAAACTCGGTGACATTATCTCCGTTCACAGGGTCCCGCACGCACATCAACAAAACAACAACCCGAAGAACGTTATTGTTAAATTCACTTCTCGCTTACAGCGTGATAATATGATAAGTGCATTCCGTAAAGCCAAATCACTGAAGTCTGACCAGGTTGGTATTTCTGGCACACCGTCGTCGATCTACATCAATGAACACTTAACTCTGAAGAAGAAGCACTTATTTCGTAAAGCCAGGGATGCCGCTAAGAGACACGTTTTCAAATATGTGTGGATCAAAAATGCTACCATACTGGTCCGCGAACGCGACGACACTACTGCATTTGCAATACGCGGAGAAAGCGATCTTAAGAACATTAAACCCACAACTAATTAGGTGTCCTTTTCTAACACGTATTTTTGCCTTAATATCGTTACACCTACATATTTGCTTTCAACTAAAATCTCTGGAATACGATTTTATTTTTATTTTGATTTGTATTATTGTAGTAATTATCTGTATATGTTTTAATCTCGTGCTTAATGTTATTTTATATTTTTTAAGCGCATACAGTAAATGTTTAAACTCAAATAAATGTATCTCATTGCATACTTTTGAAACTTTGTCAAAATGTATCGTAATACTCTCGTATCATATCATATCTCAATGCGATTCAACCATTCGAAATCTAAATAATATATTGCTACTTATATATAATCTTCTAAACAAAACTAACCGCAGTTGTTGTGAATACGATAAACGCAGTGTTTCTGTACGCAATGCGAGGGGCTGTTGTGATTTCTTTTTACCTGAACATTCTCTTTGTCGATGTAGACTATGCGCACTCTTCCACGCGTATTTAGGCATTATATCATATTATTTATATGAATTAATAGTGGCGTGGGTTAGTTATGGATAGTACACAAAAAAAAATATCTATATACTACCAAAACTGTAGGGGTGTAAGAACCAAGCTACATACTCTATTTATGAATATTTTGTCTTCCTCATATGACGTTATAATTTTAACAGAAACTTGGTTGTTGCCCGAAATCGACAATAATGAATTCATTGATCAACGCTACGTGGTGTTTAGGTGTGATCGAGACAGAATAGCCACCCAGAAGCAGGATGGTGGGGGGGTTCTTATCGCAGTATTACGTGAACTACGGCCAGCCCTGTTCGATCCCGCAAAACAATCACATTTTACTGCGTCACCATGTATTGAGCACCTAATGGTGGAACTACCGAGTTGTGATAAAACAAAAGTACATATAATAAGCGCTGTGTACATACCGCCATGGGCCACCTTGGACGTATATACTTCCCACTTTGAATTACTTCAGGATATGCTTATCGAGCCTAATATTCTGAATGTTTATATTGCAGGGGATTATAACCTTCCTCATGTCTCATGGAACACTGACATAAATAATATCCCTGCTGACGCAATTGGTGCGTTGTGTACAGGATCCTCCCCCATTTGCTCTCAGCTAAAACAACTTATGTCTACTCTGGGTGCTAATCAATATAATAACTTGCGCAATAGTGGTGGAAGGATCCTAGATTTATTCATCTCTAATACTCTATGCACAGTCAGTGCTATAAAAGATCCTTTACTTCCTGCGGACTGCCACCATCCTCCTTTTTTAATGTTTGCATCTATTAGTTTAACAGTTAAAATAATGAAAAGGAACCCCTTATCAAAATTTAATTTTTGTAAAGCAAATTTTGACGCTATTAACAAAATTATTTGTGAAACTGACTGGTCATCGTCACTTAATCACCTACCGGCTGAGGAGGCCCTGGATGTATTTTACAATACGTTGGGTGATATTATCAGGCCACATGTCCCCCTTTCTAGACTTCGTTCATTTGATTTTCCTATTTGGTTTTCACAGCACTTAATCAAAATTTTCAAAAAGAAAAAACAGTATTGGACTAAATGGAAAAGATATAACAATATTAAAGATTTTAACAAATACTCCGATTATAGGTCTACTTTTAAAGAAACGTGCAAGAATTGCTATAAATCTTATATCAATTCCATTGAAGACAGCCTTACGTCTAATATAAAGCATTTTTGGACATACGTTTCAAATCGTAAAGTAAAATCGGGTGTCCCGTCTGTGATGCAATACCAGGGTCATAAATCTAACGATCCGCATGAAGTTTGTAACATGTTCTCGGATTTCTTCTTGTCCGTTTTTGAACCAACATCACCTACGCTTTCAGTATGGACTCCTCCTACATGTTCTACGAGTAATGACGTACTGCTAACTAACTTACATATTGAGGAATCCACTATATTGAAGGAGTTGAAGCAACTTGACCCAGTAAAGGGACCTGGTCCTGATGGTTTTCCAGCCTTATTCTTCAAATATACAGCTAGCAGTATCTATAAGCCACTTTACATTATCTACAACAAATGCTTATGCGAAGGCGTGTTTCCCGAGATATGGAAAAGGGCAAATATCACACCTGTGCATAAGGGCGGCTCAAAGCATGATATTGAGCAATACCGGCCGATTTCGATATTGTCAGCCTTGTCAGGACTCTTTGAGAAACTGGTTCATGCTCAGATCTACCCGGCATTGCATAGCGTCATCATTTCTGAGCAACATGGGTTTGTCAAACGTCGATCAGCTCTTACAAATTTACTAATTTTTACTAATTATTTATTCGAAAGCGTCGACAAACGAGTGCAGGTAGACGCGGTGTATACAGATTTTAAGAAGGCTTTTGACAAGGTTGACCATGAGATGCTCCTGAATAAAATTGCGTTCAACGGCATACGCGGAAGCCTTTTACGATGGTTCTCTTCTTATATACAAAAACGGACACAAAAAGTCGTTGTGAATGGTTTCCAATCTAACAATATATATATTACGTCAGGGGTGCCACAAGGTTCGATCTTGGGGCCAATTCTCTTTACTTTATACATAAACGATATTAAAACCTGTTTTAGAAACTCTAACTTCATTATGTATGCAGATGATTTAAAAATCTATAAACCCATTCACACAGTGGGAGACTGTCTGTTGTTTCAAGAGGACCTGGATAGACTCACAAAGTATTGCGCTAGTAATAAACTGCAACTAAGCCTACCCAAATGTAGTTACATACATTTTACCAAGAATAAAAATATTACTGAACTAAATTATAGCTTGTGTAACACTGTTCTGGGTCGTGTTTCCGCGGTAAGAGATCTGGGTGTATGGCTTGATAGTAAGTTACAACTGAACCAGCATATTGAGAGTATTGTTAATAACGCTTTTAGAATGTATGGATTTGTTATGAGATCCTCCACCGAATTCAAGCGACCCTCAACCTATCTTTACCTTTACAAAACCCTCATTCGATCACAGCTTGAATATGCTGTGCCTATTTGGAACCCCTTTTATCAGAAGTATGTTGACGAGATCGAGAAAGTACAGCGAAAGTTTCTTCGTACCATGATCTATAGGTGCTTCAGAAAACGTTTGCCGTATTCACAGCTCCTAGATAAATACAAGCTTCTCTCATTAGAATCGCGACGTAAATATCTAGAATCCAACATTCTGTATGGTATTGTCCATAACGAGTTTGACTCCATTGACCTAACGAGCAAAATATGCTATGTAGTGCCTCGGACCAATAACAAACGTAAAGTACGCGCCGGAAACCTATTCTCTGTCAACACTTGCCGAACGAATACCGGATTACGTTGCCCTATTCGTCGAATGGTTGAGTCTTATAATACTAACTTTATAAATATTGATATATTTGCATGTTCGAAATTTAAATTTAAAAGAGACGCGTCTAAACATTTACTTAATTTCGATTAAATAAATTATAATTTATGTGTTAGTTTATTATTATGCACTGGATATTGTATAACTACTTCACTTCTTACTTACTTACTTACTTTAGATTTCATTTTACTTGTCTTTTATTTTTCAACCCTTTGAGCATCACTTGATGCCCCTAGTGGCACATTTTAGCTAATTTCATAATTTAATTTGTGGATAATGTAGTAGGCTGCAATATTGTTATTACTTTCATAAAATGTTTATATGTAAGACCTTGTATTGTAGCTGTTTATTGTCCCTTAATAAATAAAATAAAATAAAGACACCGACTTTCTCATCCGAATTTCTTCTTGCGAAATGTCAATATTCAAAATTTTATTTTCATCGGCATTTCTTCTATCTGCAGCCAGTCCTATGGCGCGGCAAGCGGGCGCGTCGAGCGCGACGCGTATATCCAGGTAGGCGTGCGAGCGATAAGGAGAAAGGATAGGGAAGGAAAAAGGATTGACCGCCGATATATATGAAATTTTGAAAATGAGTTTGAATATGGAGGAACCACAGATGCTTAATTATTTTGATTTCGTTCGTACAAATCTTACTAAATACAGTCTGCATCGCTGGCATTTATTTGTATCATGATTATTTTGACTTGGTAATTATCACTGAAAAACATATGCCTCCGCATCGTCTGCGACGATCGGTCATGAAATGTTGAAACATGCAGCTTATAGCATTTTATCAGTCCACCTACTACGAGTGGTGTATGATCGTCATTCAAGTAGAAATAGAAATAGAAATTTATTTATTTGTGGCAAATAAAAAAGCTTATATATAAAAAAAAAGAGTTTCTAAAAATACTTAATTAAAATAGTACTTAAAGTAATATTTAATAAGTAGTATTAAAGTGTTAGCCTTTGCCTTCAGTTTTCAGCATTAGATTCTACCAAGAATCTTAAATACAGGTCGTTGTTTTGGTCAGCGACGAGCGACTCAGGGTCGATAATACAAATGATACTGGTGCTAAAAAAAAATTAAAAAAAGAAATTGAAAATCATGTAATAAGCTAAAATGTAGACATAATACTCAACGGGAGTACGAGGGAGTAAAGGGGTGGGGCGATGGCGGCTTGCGCCTAGCTCTAGTCTGTGCACGTGCCTAGTAACCATACTTTGCGGTAATTTTATTTCAAATTGAATAAGGTATTTCTCAACATATTTACAGTATTTAATGGAATTAAGTCCATTTTTGGGGAATATATATTTTGTACTACCGCTCCTGGGTCGCTTGTCGCCGACCAAAACAACACCCTGTATTCTACTAATCTATGGCAGTTCGATAACCTAAATCATCTGTAAATGTATCCTACATCTTGCCATGAAATACTGAAGTTTCATCCACCTATGATATACTTAAATTGCTTACGATGCATCCGCATACTCACCCCAGCCACCAAGGCGCGCCCCGGCCAACAAGGAAGCGGCACATAAAAGTGTGTAATAAATTCAATTGTACGAGTGTCGCCTGCAGACATAACTCGCTGCGCGGCCCTGCCTGTGCCTGCTCCCGCACAGTTCTCTTGCTACAGATTTCTTTAAAGAATATTGTTAAAGGAACTTTAAAACGGAAGTCGTTTGTATTTATAAAACTTATCCTTGGTATTATTTGTGGTTATCTCGCTGCAGCGGTAAATCTAATGGTATGCTTCTGACAGATTATAGTTAAGTGTATATTCCATTTCATCTGTTTTAGCAAAACACTAAGGTTTTGTTATGTGGAATAATGTTTCTTATATACTATTTTGTGATGTAGCTTGCTGAACACGTATTTATATGGTCCCCGCGTTTCATCCGCGATCCTTAATTTAGGGATTGAATTTGGGAAATCCTTCATTAATTCATTTGGCAGACTACCTAAAGCACATAAAGTAAAAAAATGGTTTTATGGATATACCTTTTCCCTTACGTTGTATATTGACAACTTTCAAATGAATACCAGCGACTTTTTCCACGATACTGCAGCCCTAACCTTTGGTGATGTTACATGATATTATTGTTTACAGAGAGGATGTTACGGATCCCGCAAAGTATTTTTTCAAGTGAATATTTTTTTAGACAAACTGTTATTTAGTTATTTGATTTGGAAATCTAAGCTTTATTATCTACTCATTAAATGTATATAAGCCGTAGATGAATATTAAAATTAACCGAATTTCACTTTGGGCTCTCTATTTGCTCCCCTAGCACGTAGTCGAATCACTGTACACGCGAAGTGTTCTTTTGGCGCCATGAGATATATTGCGAGATTAATGCCGGGATTCACCGCACGCCCGGGATCCCGGCAGTTTCGTGGGATTAATATTCCCAGTGCGCTCGACTATCATAATTCCGAAACAGGATATCAAGCGGCTGTACCACAAATCTGAGTTTGCGGCTAGCAGACTAGCGCATTGCTATTCATATAGTAACGACCAGGGACTGTATATCTACTATGTAGTTATATTATATGTATGAAATTATATCGGCTATTTTAACAGGTAGATTGTAGCTTAAGCAATGTTTTTAGACAAACCCCCTTATTCATAATAAAGTTATCAAACGTTGATTAGCTAAAATTCCGAAGTCTTTATCTGACAGGTGACATTTGGTGATTGAAAGAGTGAGACGGGGCACACTATTACACTTTAGTTAAAAAGCGATTATGAATAAGGGGGAAAGTAGTTTGAGGTTCGGGTTAATCGTACTTCGATTATTTACAGTTTAGATAGGTAACCATAAGATGCTTGAAGAAGCCATGATAAGCTACGGTAATCTTGTAAGTTTTCACAGGATATTTTAGTCTATGAAAGTCACAATATTACTAGAGTCATTTCTTGGTGCATTTCATTGAGTGAAATCGCATTAGGACAGTTATACTCTATTTCACATAGGATGAGTCGTTAAGGGTTTTTTACCAATATCTAGTGAAATTCCATTTGATTACTCTGTAATATAGTACTAACAATATTTCATTTAACCTCGCTCTATCATAGTATTCTTTTATTATATCGAAATGAACATTAACCATTGAGAAATCTAATAAAATACCATGTTTCACCGAACTCATGCTATTTGAAAACTACAATTATAATTTATTGGTACCTAATTTGTATTTTTCATCTAAAGGCCTCCATGCCACAAAAACACGCTTTATCAACCTACAAAATCTGAAATGTCAAAGCCTAAATCCTTATTGTAAACCCCTCATACAACAGAATAATTACAAACGACAAATTAGCACCGGAAGAGATATGATTTGGCTTTAATCAGACTCGCTGGTTGTACCTCGCGGGCCCTATCGACCTTCGTCCATTAATAAAGGATCGCTTCCGAACCCTGAGGCGACTTTTTCACCACTGCACCCTTTGTTTGAGGATGGTGCAAGTTATAAGGCAAAGGCTGGTTCGAAATATAAAAATATAAGTACTATTTATTGTTTTATACAACCTTTATATTATTTTATAAATAAATGCGACATAGGACAATATAAAGGTCTCATTGATATTTGTAGTCTAACTAAAAAATCTAACGCAATGTTGATTTCTATAGGAGACTAATTTTGGTCTAAGTAATGGGGACTGGTGCGCTCATTACAAACTAAAATAAACATTTTTGAATTAAATGAAATAAAACTGAATATAATACATGACTAACAATGACGTGACAAGTCTTGCAAAGTCATTTCCTTAACTATTATATTCTTCACGCATAACGCTTATATCTTGGTCCACACATTAAAATCCTTTGTGGTACTAATGACGGGTTATTGTGCCACTGGTACGAGAATTCTGTCCAGATAGATTTAATTGCAGGGCATTAGTACATTCGAGTATGTATACACTTGCTATGTGAAGCTTACATACCAGTAGCCGTTGTTAATGCAACCTTCAACTGGATGTGGTGAATTATGGTGAATGAAATCTCTGATTAGTGACTAGTCAAGTGTAGCGATGAAAATCACGGCATATATGGTTTAAGTATTTTTAAGGCGAGGAGGGCGATGGCTGCCACACGCGTCATACTTGTGAACAGGTGCTGCTTGTGGGGGTTGGTCTGCTTAAGTTTGCCATTTATTTATTTACTTATTAAATATAGATTCAGTCTACTTTGTAGTTTTGCGGCCGCGCCGGGGCACGCAATTGTTGTCAGTGCGATTAGAATGTAAATATTATGTAATGAATCTAAGCTTGTTTTGAAAAGAGTAATTGCTGAGTTTATTGCCGGCTCTTCTCAGCAAATGCAACCTTCCGAACCGGTATTAGAGTATTAGAGTCAGACTTTTCATAAGTGCCTGCGAAGGTCTATTTGAATAAATGATTTTGAATTTTGAATTTTGAATTTTAAGTACGTGGAAAGCTCACCTATTCGTACGTGAACGCACATCTATATCACAAACATGACACATATATATTTTCTGATGTATTTATCTGTGATCTTAACTCAGGAGCTGGTTAGTGAATGTATCACATTACATGTATGTGGATTCCCTGTGGATTTGCATTTCGGTGAAGAAAAACGCCTCGAAGAAAGCCTCAGGAGCCGTTGCATTGAACTCTCGGACCAAAACCTTGATACCTCGTTGCTAAGAGAAGCGAATGACTCATTACCTCTTTTCTAGGCTGTAGCTAAATATGACCAGTAAGCTGAACGTGAAAATGAAGCTATCCTATATGTCGGCTAAACATATCCCTCGCTACACATCTCTGGTGGACATGCAGCCTTATGCGAGTTCACTGTCTACATGAAACAGTTAAAAAAAAAAAAACATTTTGCCCCATTTTTGCACAGATTATAACACGCGAAGTACATACACTCGTGCCATCTGTCAGATGTATATCTGTGGAAGCAATCCTATTGGTCACCTAAAACACATTCCTCGTTACACATATCTAGTGGATATCCACCCTTACTGTTAATAAAAGGGTGTCATATTTTCAGTCACCATAGAAATTAAACAGAAAAACAAACTGTCATATAAAACACGTCGACAAAGCAGCCAGTGTAAGGAAAAGCTGGCGCCGATCCCAAAGAGAGAGTTCTAGAGTTCTGCGTTTCGCGTTCACTGTAATCTATGCGGCGCCTTTTAAAGTAAAAAAAAAGTGTATGACGGTGTGATCGGTAGCGAATATTCGAGGGTCGGCAACGCGCGAGTGATACCCGTGGTATTGCAAGCATCCATAGGCTACGGTATCTACTTACCATCAGGCGGGCCGTATGCTTGTTTGCCACCTAGTGGTATAAAAAAACTCTAGTACTCTAAACTGCTTGCTGTGTGCACAATAGTAAATGTGGAAAGCAGAACTCTGAACGCAGAACTCTAGAACTCTCTCTGTGCCTGTGGGATTGGCGGCTTATTAGTATGAAGTTCAGTATGCTCGGAAAGTCTTTTCAATTAAATCTTTAGATGAAGATTTCAAAACATCTGGCCACCGGAGACGTTACTTTGAGGTCAAATTTGAAATTTTGACTTGAGACGGCTTGTTTTGTACTCAGTAATGGCTGCAACCGTAATTAGGCTCGACTTGAGAAAGCTAAGCTTGACGTCAGTAAAAGGCAGACGATTACTGTTTCAATTTGGTGATATTTTAAAATTTCTCAGTTCTATTGTTTGGTTCAAATGGGGTGGGATTTATGATTAAAAAAAAATGGAAAGACAACGTACAAGATTTCTGGGGCCTTTCTGATAGAGTTGTAAGACTAGATTTATTATTTGGAGAAGAAAAAATTAGCCTAATACAAGTTTATGCACCAACAGAAAGAGCAAGTGAAGCAGAATTAGAGCTATTTTATGAAGAAATAAGGCAAGCACTTCAGTCAACAACAAACCAAGTCATGATCATAGGTGACTTTAATGCTAAAATAGGACAACCTCAGAAAGAAGACATACCAATTATAGGCCCCTGGGGCTTCGGTGAGAGAAATAAAAGAGGTGAATTTTTAATAGAATTCTGCTTGGAAAATCAGCTTTATATCGCGAACTCTTTCTTCAAAAAAAAAGATAAGAAGCGATGGACATGGATGTCGCCAGGCGGTCAAACTAAAAATGAAATAGATTTTATTCTTACCAAAAAAATTAAACAAATTGAAAACATAGAAGTCATAAACACCTCATATCCCTCGGATCATAGATTAATCCGAGCAACTATAAATATGGTATGTACGATGAAAAAAAATAGAAAAACATATGGTCGAAGGGAACTTGAGCTCCTACCTATAGAAAAAGAATCCATCAAACAAGCATTTTCGAAAGTAGCAACAGATTTAACTAAATCAGACAACATTCAAAAAACTTACGAAAAAATTATAAACTGTATTTCAACAAGTACAAAAATATTACCTAAAAGACAAAATGTCAAACAATGTATAATTGATAAAAATATCATCAAATTAATAAATGCCAGGACTCAATTAAAAAGCAAAGAGAACAAAAATAGAGAGGATAAGAAAATACTATCGAAACTATACAGAACAATTAAGAAAAGAATTTACAAAAATAAATTACACGTGAAAATGAAGATAATTGAAGAAGAATTATTAAAACGAAACTCTGTTAAAAGATCCCAGAAAATTTTGAATACTACAAAAGACTGGATAGTAAGCTTAAAGAACAAGAAAAATAAAACTACAACACGCAGAATTGACATAGTTGAAGTAGCCACAGAATATTATAGACAATTATATAACTTAAATGAAACAGGACAAACAAACACGGACTTGGAAATATATACAAGTGAAGACATACCACCATTGATAGAGAGTGAAATATACGAGGCCATAAGAAAACTAAAGTCTGGTAAATGCCCGGGACAAGACAACATCACAAACGACATGCTAAACGCCATAATTGAACCAATAACACCAATTCTAACAGAACTATTCAATGACATTATCCAATATAAACATATACCAAAAGAATGGGAAAATACTTGTATTTCACTTCTTTATAAAAAAGGCGATCATCTGGATATAGGCAATTATAGGCCGATAAGTTTACTACAAACCCTATACAAACTGTTTACAAGTGTCTTACTAAACAGAATGAGAAGGAGTCTGGAACAGAACCAGCCAAGAGAACAAGCGGGTTTTAGACCGAATTACTCAACAATGGATCATATATTCACACTTACGCAAATAATAGAAAGGTATGAGGAATACAATAAACAAATGTATATTGCGTTTATTGACTATTCTAAGGCATTCGATTCGATATACCATAACTGCCTATGGCAAGCCTTGAATGAACAAGGCATAAATGAAACATATATCTCTATTCTTAAAGAAATATATAAAAGAAGTAAAGCGGCAATTAAAATGGATAAAATAGGAGACACTTTCGACATTAAAAGAGGAGTCAGGCAAGGAGATCCTATATCGCCTAATTTGTTCACAGCACTCCTAGAATATATATTTAGAAAATTACATTGGCAAGGCAGAGGTATAAATATAAATGGCGAAAACCTGACACATCTACGGTTTGCAGACGACATTGTCATAATAAGCGACAGCCATGAAAATATCACATATATGATACAAGCTTTGGATATTGAAAGTCGAAAATGTGGACTGCTGATGAACACTGATAAAACATGTGTTTTAACAAACTCTCTAAAACTACCAATACAGAGTCAGGGTAATTTAATTGATTATGTTGATGAATATATATACTTGGGACAGATTATCTCATTTGGAAATTCAACACATAAAGAGGTCGAAAGAAGAATAAAGCTGGCGTGGAATAAATACTGGTCTCTCAAACATATTTTCAAAAGTAAACTCCCAATCCATATTAAGAAAAAAGCCATGGATACAACTATCTTACCAACTCTTTTATATGGTTGCCAGAATTGGGCAATAACCAGAAACATCATACACAAACTTCAAGTATTTCAAAGGGCAACCGAGAGAAGTATGTTAAATGTGAAACTGCGAGACCGAAATAGGAATACAGATATAAGACGCAAAACACAAATAATAGATGCAGCTACAATGGCGTGCCAATTAAAATGGAGATGGGCTGGGCACGTCGCGAGACTGAAAGATGGACGTTGGACGGAACGTGTGATACACTGGTACCCTCGCGAGGCGACCCGCAGCCGAGGGCGGCCGCGGCGGCGCTGGCGAGACGACGTGCAGGACGCGGCGGGCGGCGTCACCTGGACGAGACTGGCGATGGACAGAGCTATGTGGAAATATATGGAGGAGGCCTATGTCCAGAAATGGATATCCAAAGATTAAAATGTATATAATGATATTTATTGGATTTTAAAATTATATAATTGAATAATAATAAGAATTTTATATTATTTATGTGTACTAATGAAATTATTTACGAAGAAATGTGTCATTTAAGTCTTGCATTTAAATAATAAAATTTTGATAGGTATTTATTTGTTAAAATAATGTAATATATCGAAATGTAATTCAATCCAATGTAGATTATTTGCATGTCTTTGGAAATTAAAGGCTTTATTATTATTATTATTATTATTATTATTGTTTGGTTTACTTAAATGTTGTACGTCATAACCACAGTTTTAATTATAATTTGCAACGATAATAGCTTTTCATTTATGAACATTCTAAGCAAAGCAAAAATTTATAAATTCTAATGAGTTTACTACTCTAGAATTTCCTCGCTGTTTAAATTAATAATATAAGCCTCAATTTTAACAGCAAGATTGCCATTTGTTGTAATAACGCCGGCTGCCTCATCCTGTAATGTAAGTGTTAATTTAGTAAGTGAATTAAAACTGACATACCTCAGCTCTCAACTTTTTTATGTTTAAAACACCTTGTCCAGAAGGGGCGATTTCGCCGCGATTCACTCGCACGTATTACGAGTCAAAGTGCTTGTCCAGAAGGTGCGAAATCGCGGCGATTCAATCACGCGAATGCATTACGCGCTTACGGAGGGCGGCGAGATACTGGGAGTCAATACATTGCATCCACAAGCTTCGCGCAAATTTACATCACGCGCGTAAATCGCGTGCACTTCCCCCATACTTTGACTCGTAATACGCGCGAGAGAATCGCGGTGAAATCGCCCCTTCTGGACAGTGTTAAAGTATGCAGTCGTTAAGCTTGTTGGAGGCCTACAAGGCGGCTTGAAAACTCCAACAATAGCCTACCTCCACCGATTCGCAGTGGGCACGCGTGGTGGCGTATCTGCCCATTCAATTTCACCCTAATTTGTGAAAAGAGGCCTGTGCTCAGCAGTGGGACATTATAGGCTGATGATGATGATGAGACCAGATTGACAATGAACCCTGAATATGATAGTCTATTTAAAAGAGTAAATGATATTTCAGTTAATAAAACGTGTAAATAATTCGAGAGCGCAGGTGTTATTTTTAATTATTCATCGGGTTATAAGGTGATATTTCGTAAATGCGCCGACATATTAGCAGAAGTAGCACAGTTAATACATTATAGTTCATATTTCAAAATAATTCAACGTGTTTGGTTATGTATTTACAAATTGAATTTGAAAGCATAAAATTTTTAACTTTTATTTTGTCCCTGTAAATGTTTGGTTACAAAGGCTATAAATTCTATCAAGTCCACTAATTTCAACTAAGTAATCAGTATTTTTTCAAATATTTAACAGCGAGGCTTAATGGAGTTTTCCTGTTGCCTTTACAATCTGAAGGCCAAACTTAATGAAAAATATTTCGCAACCAACAAAATTGAGTTATCTCCCAATTTAATTATCCTCCAAGATTGTATATCGGGTAATCGTGTTGTAAATTCAATTTCCACTTTTTAGCTTTAAAGGTTTTTGAAAGTACCTACCTAATGATTCAAAATAAAGAACTTCATATACTAAATTTAATCCCCCTTTTCACTCCTTAAGGGTTCAAATTCCAACAACACCGATATTCGTTGCGTTAGTTTATAACCATAAGCTTAAATAATAAATTTAGTGTACTTCCATACACAAATTCATCCCCCTTTTTACCCTTTCGGGATCGGAATTATCAAAAACGTTGAGGCACATATAAATTAATTTTCAATTGTCAACCTAAACACAAAATTTGAAGGTCCTAACTTCGAAACTGATGGACTTTCATATAAACTTGCATACCCCTATTTTACCCCCTTAAGGATGGAATATCCAAAAATCCTTAGTAGTTGCCTACACTGTGTAATAATATATTAAGTGACGTTTACTTTGAAACTGAATGACTTACATACATCCCATACCTTTTCACCCTGTCGGGGGTGGAATTGTCAAAAAAGCTGAAACATGTATAAATTAATTTTCAATCGTTAGCATAAATACAAAATTTGAAGATCCTAACTTCAAAACTGACGAACTTTCATACAAACTTTCATCCCCTATTTTACCCCCCTAGGGGTGGAATTTCCAAAAATCCTTCCTTACTGAATACCTACCCTGTATAATATTAAATTTAGTGAAGTTTACTTTGAAATTGAAGGACTTTCTAACACAACTTCATCCCCCTTTTCCTCCCTTCGGTGGTGGAATAATCACAAACGCTGAGATAGCTATACATTAATTTTCAATCGTCAGCCTAAACACAAAATTTGAAGATCCTAACTTCAAAACTGACGGACTTGCATACAAACTTTCATCCCTTATTTTACCCTGTTAGGGGTGGAGTTTCCAAAAATCCTTCCTTAGTGGATGCCTACACCGTATAATAATACATTTAGTGAAGTTTACTTTGAAATTGAAGGACTTGCATACCCAACTTCATCCCCCTTTTCCTCCCTTCGGTGATGGAATTATCACAAACGCTGAGATAACTACACATTAATTTTCAATTGTCAGCCTAAACACAAAATTTGAAGATCCTAACTTCAAAACTGACGGACTTGCATACAAACTGTCATCCCCTATTTTACCCTCTTAGGGGTGGAATTTCCAAAAATCCTTCCTTAGTGGATGCCTACACTGTATAAGGTATCTTTGTGCAAAATTTCAAATCTCTAGGTCCAGCGGTTTGGGCTGTGGGCTGATATATCAACAATCAGTTTATCATTTTATATATTAAGATTACAAACTAATTTAATTCCCAATAGGCAGTTATCTTAGTTCTTCCATATTGTGAATGATGTTTGTGTATATACTGTATACCCTGAGACGGTACACTGCGTGGCGGGGCGTTATGAAACCGCCCGCCGATGAATACTAACTTCTAAGCCCCAAACATATGCACCGCATCCTTGGTGTGTCTAATCTAGGGCTCAATTTATGAACGATTTTCTGCATTTTATGTTATAGTTAAAAGGAACTTTTAGTTATTGGTGCGGAAAGATCTTCAGTTTTTGACTTGATCATAATTTTTCAAGCTAACATTTTATAAGTATGATTTTTCATTGATATAATACAAATAACTAGCTAAAATAGCTAGCTATAATAAATAATGTTTACTCACAAATCAAAGTTCACCAACTCAGTTTTAATTTTTACGTTAAACGATCAAATAATTGCGGGCAGAAACTAAAAAGCCATAGCATAGGTATAATGGATATATTTATACCAGAAGTTTGGAGTTTAAACCATCAACGTAAATTAAAATAAAACGATATTTAAAAAAATAACCTAAGTCACTTATAACTTGCACACTTGCACCACAACCATACATGGCCATATTGTATTAGCATGATTGCCTGGTTATTAGCATTTATTTAGGCTCGCCTCGTTACGTAGAGCACACGGGATGGTGGATGAATATTCTATTGATATTTGCAAACAGAATAGTTACGTTGTGCGCCGAAACAAATAATGAAGAGAGGCTTTATCTTCAGGTGAATTGAGTTGTATTTTATGAGTGATAACTGTATCTCAAATCTAATAATATATATAAAATGCTTTTGTGGGTACGTAAATACGCAGTTTTCTCAATCACCACCAACCCCAATCAACTTCCCGTTGGGGTGGTAAATACCCCTTGGTCTCCAGGTGGTAGTAAGGGAGTTTGGTCGCGGTGGGTGGAAGGGGGTGGTTGTGGGTGGCGAAAATGTTAAAACATATATTGCTGTCCTTTTCTAACGCATGAGGACTTCTGAAAAGATCTCAAAATTTCTGGAAGTGCCAAAATGTGTAAAACGGTTATAATCGATCTGGAGTGTTCTAGAAAGTTCAACAAATATCTGGAATGATCTAGAAAATTCTAGAGTGAATGCAAACTATTATAATCATATAGCATGTTTTGAGAAAGTTCTACAAATTTCTGGCTTCATCTAGAAAGTTCCAAAATGTCCAAAACTGTTATTATCGAGTTAGAATGTTCGAGAACGTTCTAGAAATTTCCAGAATGATCTGGAAAGTTACAAAATGAGTGCAATTTATTATGATCGATTTAGAATGATCGAGAATGTTCTAGAAATTTTCCGAATGATCTGGAAAGTTACAAAATTTGTGCAATTGATTATGATCGATTTAGAATGTTCGAGAAATTTCTTGAATGATCTAGAAAGTTCCAAAATGAGTAAAACGGTTATAATTTATCTGGAGTGTTCTAGAAAGTTCAACAAATATCTGGAATGATCTAGAAAATTCTAGAATGAATGCAAACTACTATAATGGATATAGAATGTTTGAGAAAGTTCTACAAATTTCTGGCTTCATCTAGAAAGTTCCAAAATGTCCAAAACTGTTATTATCGAGTTAGAATGTTCGAGAACGTTCTAGAAATTTCCAGAATGATCTGGAAAGTTCCAAAATGAGTGCAATTTATTATGATCATTTTAGAATGATCGAGAATGTTCTAGAAATTTTCTGAATGATCTGGAAAGTTCCAAAATGAGTGCAATTGATAATGATCGATTTAGAATGTTCGAGAAATTTATTGAATGATCTAGAAAGTTCCAAAATGAGTAAAACGGTTATAATTGATCTGGCTTCATCAAGAAAGTTCCAAAATATCCAAAACTGTTATTATCGAGTTAGAGTGTTCAAGAACGTTCTAGAAATTTTCCGAATGATCTGGAAAGTTACAAAATTTGTGCAATTGATTATGATCGATTTAGAATGTTCGAGAAATTTCTTGAATGATCTAGAAAGTTCCAAAATGAGTAAACGGTTATAATTTATCTGGAGTGTTCTAGAAAGTTCAACAAATATCTGGAATGATCTAGAAAATTCTAGAATGAATGCAAACTATTATAATCGATATAGAATGTTTGAGAAAGTCCTATAAATTTCTGGCTTCATCTAGAAAGTTCCAAAATGTCCCAAAACTGTTATTATCGAGTTAGAATGTTCGAGAACGTTCTAGAAATTTTCCGAATTATCTGGGAAGTTCATAAATGAGTGCAATTTATTATGATCGAGAATTTTTGGTTTGGTCTGGAAAGTTCCAAAATGTGTACGAGTGTTATTATTGATCTATAAAAACCAAATCGAAGTGATGTACATCTAAATATTCTAGAACGATCTGGTACTGGAAATTTCGGTATATAAATCGAAATTCAGTGACTTTTCGTCAGTTCAATTGTGATTGCAGTCGAGTAAAAAAAAGAACAAACTATTTGAATGTTCTGGAAAGTCTCTCAATATCGAAAATAGAAATCTATAATTTATGTTAAAAAATGTATCCTTATATATTTTTTATATCATTAAACATGCCATGTATTTTAACCCGAGCAACGCCGGGTTTCGCTGCTAGTATAATACTATAAGCATTTATCACTGTATAATTTATATCCCATTGACAATCCAAATCAAATATTGTGTTTCCAAATCCAAACAGTAAACAAATGAAGACCGCAAATCAATCATTATCCTGGCCATTACATAATGCAATCAGTGCTAACGCTTAAACAATAACCCTGGCTTAGCAAACTGCTTGCGTGGTCCCATGGCAAATTAATCACGACACTCGCTGAGTCATATGCAGGTTAATTGGTGTCTCTCCCCTGACAATCGAGTCATCAAAGTGGTCAAATAGACATCGGTTTGAGTTTAGTCCTGTGTTCCTTGCTCTTTGATAGGAGAATTATAATCTTAAGTTAGAAAGTGTTATTAATGTCCTGCTATGCACAAAGGTGAACTAATTTAAAATAAGAAGTAACATAAACAATAAACAATATAAACTTTTTATAAACTTGGAAAAATACTTAACAGATTAGTGTTTTGAATCTAAATAAAATTGAACAGTTTAAAAAAAAAAAACTGACTTCAAAGTACACTAAGAAGTAATCAAATCCTGATCTGATGACAATGAGACCAAACGGGAAGTGTACCCTTTCAAATAAAAAAAGAATTTTCCAAATCGCATAATAAATCTCAGAGTTATGAGGTACAGGTGAGGTAAATACAACCGAAATGAGAAACTCCTCCTTTTTTTGAAGTCGGTTAAAAATAAAAGAAAATCATCGTAAAATAGATATTTCGTACATCGTACACCTGCAGAAGTAGTATACAGCGACTTACCTATCAACAAATAAGCAAACATACACTAAAAATCCATTCAACACTCGTAATGCGCCAGTTGGCCTCTCAGCCGAAATGAAGAACGTTGGTTTGAAAATCAATAGGTCTATTAACTGAGATCTTGTATGTACCATTTCCTATAAGCTCGATCAAGGGGCTGACGTAGGGCCCGTCCGCAAATGATTGACCCCCTGTAATACGATATTGGATACCCACCAAGCGATGTAAGGGCGGGATACAGGCAAATCACTTTATTGAACACGGCAAATAGTATTTTTGCCGGTACGTTCCAATGTTATTAGATACGTGATTTTGTGAAGACACATGTTTTTTTTTCGCGATACTATGTAAAGTAATATTTCTGAGAATATTATGTGGTGGACGATTCAAATAAAGTAACTGAATATATACATGTAATTTACTGAGAATAATAAATCGTAGAGAATCCCCGTTTTCAAAAAACAACCCATAAAAATTTATAAACGCAGTTCCTGTCAGATTTATTGTTAGTGAGGGTGGAGGTAGCGGTAGTACTAAAAGGTCGGATCATCAACTAGTAAATTTCACGAAAGCGCGGTCCTCGGACCGAGATAAAAAAAAGAGGAAAGTTCCATTAGGTTATGAAATGTAAAGACCATGGCTATCTCACAAAAGCATCGTTTTTGAGTTATACTTCAGTTCCTGAGATCTTACGGCTATATTATGAGAGATGAACTATAACATTTAAACATTACAATGAGATACGAGTAGTTATGTTGCAAATAAAACAAAAATGTACAAATAGGTAGCCAGTCTAATTCCAAAGGCACCGGACGTATTTTTTAAAAAGCACAATATTGTGTGTTTTAAAACGTGTAATTTATTCCAAAGCTTGCTTAAAACTTACTCCCTTATCTATACATATATATTATATATATATATATATATATATATATATATATATATATATATATATATATAATAATAAAACTGTAGAACCGGCGTGTCTGTACATAGAATATATTTACCAAAAACTGATCGGGGGTGATTTGAGATGAGGAACTGAATACAAAAAACAAAAAAATTTTTTTTTTGTCTGTCTGTCTGTTTGAACACGCTAATCTCAGAATCCACTGAATGGATTTGAATGGAACTTCCACGAGCTGATTTGACTTTTTTTGGCGCTTCAACTAGGCTTTGTTTCATTAAAAACGGCTGACGGGAAGAAAAGATATCCCAATTTATTAATTTTGCAGGCCGTCTCACGGCTACATACAGATGGAAGTACACTAGATGGCGTTGTCTTTTTCCTGAATCGTACTATGGTTTCGTTCTCACGATTTTATGACACGTTCAATGATTTTTGAATAAGATTTTCTCCGTGTAAGGGACGAAGGCACCAACAGCTTCTATCAAAAAAAAATTAAGATGATTTCGGATGAGGAATATAAATTCATCAGAGACTCCCTCCCATTTAGTCCACTGAAAAAAAACCAGTTTAGAAACATAGCAAAAGCTAAAAAAAAATCACAGCCGTTTTGATAGATTTTTTAAAAAGGCCCACCTACGCAACAAACCAGCGAAATTAAAACAAAATATTATTGAAAATACTTTTCCTCCATGCAGCATGCTGAGGGACGACTTCCCACTGTTCCCGTTACAAAAGGTGCCATAATAAACTGACTCAAAAAAAGAGGAGGTTCTTTTATCGACGCGTATGTTTCTTTTTTCCATGCATGTATGTAGGCGTCTCTTTTCACCGCCAAAAGGAGTCCTTTCCACCAGGCTCCTGCTTTCCAAAATATATCCTTGCCATGTGCGATTGGCCTGATCTCCTCGGCATGAATTTAACAGCCAATATAAACTTGGACTGTTCTATTGAGTCGAAGGCATAAACAGCTGTTAGATAGCTGGGAACCTTTCTAAGATTAAGCAGTACTTCATACCTGAACAGTTGCTACAACTTTATAAAGCTATACTAGCTGACTTTATATACTTTATAAAGTTCGGTCATACATGGAGTACTGTTGCCATCTCTGGGATGGATCCGCTGAGCACCAACTAGACGCCCTTGACTCAATAGACCGTCGAGCAAGGATACTCATTGGAGATGAGTCTTTATTGAGGCGAAACTCACGAGCCTCGACCATCGAAGAACGGTTGCTTGCCTATCGGTTTTCTACAATACATAATTGTTTTGAAGAGTGTGCGCAGGAATTATTCCACCATCCCCATTTTTGCACCGAACCACTAGACGCTGGGAAAATTTTCTGACATTACTGTATACTGTTATTTGTATATCCTCATGTATAATGCGGATAGCAAGGGAGTGGGACTTGCGTCCGACGTCTAGGGACTTTCAAGGTCAGAGTGAATAGGTTTCTTCTGGGTAAGTGTGCTCCATCTTAGGCTTCATCATCGTCCTTTATGGATTGTTCAGTGGCAAAACGCAATGTCATTTTAGAAATGTCAGAAATGGGTTAGGCGCTTCGCTCGCGTAGACTATAGGATTTTTACATTCGTGTAATCAACGCTAAAATGTTCGTTAAGATAAATTGTATCATAATCAGACCATAAATTTTAAAAATATGATGTTGTTCTTCGATAAACAAAATAGAAAACAAACAGAACACAGTCTGATAGTAGCCTATAGACCATGGAGGAAAGAAAGAAGCTTCTTTCTTTCCTCCATGCTATAGACACTTGCACCACCCTGGGTATCAATCGCGTGTTGCCGACCCTCACTTCACTTTTTTTATGCAATGAAGTCGGTATACAAGCACACGGTCCGCCTGATGGTAAGCGGTTACCGTAGCCATATGGACGCTTGCATCGCGCGTTACCAACCTTTCGTCCTCCTCAACGAGCTTTGGTAACCTCACTGACGCGCACGAACACAACATTAAGTTATTTAGCTGCAGTATTCTGTAAGGTGGAGGTACTTTCCAATGCAGTCGAGCTTCTTTTTGAGCGAATAAACGGTACGCTCTACCTCTCTTACTTCCATTCACTCGCTCTTCATTTGCTGTAGCTCCATAATTCCAGAACACTTCCCTCGACATCATAAAAAGCTAAGGGATCCTTGGCGTTGATATCTCTAACGACGTTCTGTTCCGTAGTCATCTAGAAGACAAAGTCAAACTGGTATCCAAAAAACACGGAGTGCTTAATAGAGCGAAGCATTACTTCTCATCGGGGCAAAGACTGCAACATTATAAGTCGCAAGTCCGACCCCATATGGAGTGCTGCTGTCATCTGTGGGCGGGAGCACCTTGATACCAGCTTGGGCCTCTAGACTCAGTTCAGCGACGTGCCATTAGAATTCTCGACGATCCCGAGCTCACAAGTGGTTTAGAGCCAGCCTTAGCCTGAGGAGAAACTTTGTTTCCTTATGGAGCTCTGGCAACACTTCTCACCTCAGGAATACAACAACACAATGTAATCTTATTTGGCTGCAATCTTCTGTAAGGTACAGGTATTCCGTCACTTGGACTGCTCCAAATTTTGAACGAGAGAACCCGATATGCCCTACCTCTCTTAAAAAAGAAAGCTTTCAGCCAAATAGGTACCCGATTCTCTTACAAGGAAAATTTTGGGGAATCCTATAGCCTAGCCTATATAAATCCACTTTTCCGGGATAAAAAAAGTAGCCTTTACTACTCGGGGAAAATGTAACACCTATTAGTGAACGAATACCATAACACGGGGGTACTTTCTACTCATCTGGCTGACTACCACCCTCAAGTTGAAACTCTGTCGCCAAGCACCTGTCGATGTGTTCCGACAGCTGTATTTCAGAGCCAGTTCCTTCTATTTCTTTGTGTGCTTACCACCTTCGGCCACATCTTCACACACATTCGGTCAAACACAGGCCTACACTCAGTAAAAAAAAGTGATGTCTTGCCGCGTCCTCATCCCCTAAATACTCTCATACGGTCGGTACCGTCCACCAGTCACAAGTCCATAAGAATATACGAGTATTTTGACAACAACAACAACAATCTTCACGAACAATATAGCGTTGATAACACGAATATAAAGATCTTATAGTTTACGCGAGCGAAGCCGCGGGCAAAAAGCTAGTTCATAATAAAGTTATCAAACGTTGATTAGCTAAAACTCCGAAGTCTTTATCTGACAGGTGACATTTGGTGATCGAAAAAGTGAGACGGGGCACACTATTACACTGATTTAGTTAAAAAGTGATTATGAATAAGGGGGCTAGTCTTATTAATTCATTCACAAAAGCGTGGATCCAGAATACCTAGTTAGAGAGCTAGACGATTCAAAATAATTTATTCAAATAGACCTTCGCAGGCACTTATGAAAAGTCTCACTCGAAATACTCTAATACCGGTTCGGAAGGTTGTATTTACTGAGAAGAGACGGTAATAAACTCAGCAATTACTCTTTTCAAAACAAGCTTAGATACATAACAAAATTATGTGTATTATCTCACTGACAATAATTGCGACTAGTTATTGCACACTCAACATCCGTGCTTATCCCTATTAATAACCCTAGCAGCAATTCTAATTCTTGCAGAATTAGAACTGTAATGAACATTGTTCCGCTTAAATTGAATAGTCACCACACTTATAAATTTTAAGATGTCTGCATTATAAAATTAAAATTCGCTGAGCGAATCTCTTCCCAAGAGGCGTATAAATAAGAGAACTCTTGCAATTTGCGAACTTGAGAATCCTTTTCTTAATTATATTATCTTCATAATTCCACCTTCTTCTCCTTCGGTGCTGTTAAGTGGGGCGTTGTTTTTAATTATGTACTTGTAAATGTGCTTTTGTACTTTCTGTGTATGTTTTGTTAGTAAAGCACTTTATTTTTTTGTTAAATATAAAATAACAACAAAATTATAAAATGAATATCAGTTTTTAATTAATTCCTTTTTTTTTTTTTTTACTGTTTTATAGGCCTGTGTTTGACCGCAATCTCACCATGGTAAGTGATGATGCGGTCGAAGGTGGTAAGCACACAAAGCCTAGAAGGAACTGGCTCTCAAGTGCAGCCTTATACAGAAGTGAAGTTAAGTGAAGTTTTATACAGTTTATAACAAAATAAAAATAAAACATAACTTAAATAATGAACACTACTCTAAACTAAACCTAATCTTTAAAAATAAAAACTATTCTAAATCTAGTTTTTAATGATTACAGTTAAATTTTTAGACTCTTTCGAACTTAAGGCCACTTTGTTAATTAACTAGCTGTTTGTGCCCGGCGTCGCCCGGGTGAAATTTATATATATAGCCAATCATTCATCATTAGATCATTTAATTTATACGTGCTGTCTTGAATACATATTGTGTATTAGGATTTCCTTATAAACAATATCTGAGCTTGTTTCCAGATGGGTTTATGGTTTATGTTTCCTTAAATTAATCAGGTTTAATGTTAAGTGATGTAATGTTCACCAATTTTTTTTCTGATGCAGTAAATAATCAAAAAAAATTGTTCTTAAGGTAAAACTCGTAAGGCAACTCGTGTATGATTTAAATCATTCAAAAGACTTCGTCTGAACGTACTCTAGAAGTTCTACATCTGTGTTACTGTCACGTCGCTTTGAGTCGTGAAAATACATGCGCTCGCAAAAATCGTTACAATCAGTCGCCATTGACGCCAGCCGCCAGCGTGCAGCGGTGGGAAATTGAAGAACATGCTAGATTGATATGGGTATTTTTATTATTTTGACACTTGGTTATGTATCACGTATTTTTGATTGCGCGGTTGCAAAGGAGCTTTTACCGCAGACACTTAAGTTTTGTAATAAGCTCTCCGCCGCCGTGGTTTTCCCAAGAGAATACAGCATTCTACAGAAAGTGCCGGAAGAGATTTTTGAATAGTCTGCAACTTGCAAGTGATTCCCCTGGTTAACCGCTTATGCTGTCATATGGGCCAAATGCTTGTCTCTCAATTAATTTAGTGGCATTAAAAATAACCATTATCAAATCAAAATCAAAAAGTCATTTATTCAGTTTAGGCCCTAGTAAGGCACTTATGAACGTTACATTGGTACATACAGTTGAATTTACCACCGGTTCGGAATACACTTAAACTGAGAAGACTCCGGCAAGAAACTTTATAATCATAAAAATGAATATCTATATAGTTTCTGAATGTTTTAACAAATTGACTTGGCTGCAATGCCAAATGATAAGATTAGGTTATGTATAGAACTCTTCTTTCTTTCCTCCGTGATACAACTCCGTCAGAGTAAGTAATCCTAAAGCAGAACACGCAAATGAATGCAACCAACAACAGTAGGTATGTAGGTTATTGACATAGTTACGAAGGTTAACTCTAACGGTAGAGCAATAAAAAAGTGTTCAGCTCTCGGGAAAAAAGTGGTTAGAATCAATAAGTGGATTAGGTGAGGGTTCCCGTCCGGGCTTTTTTATTGAGAAAACATGATTGGATTATGTTGTAGTTAATCGTTCCCAATCTTTGCAGATACGCCGATAGATTTTTATTAATACGGTCTTGGACTTAATATGTAGTTTGTGTTATCTTGGTACTTTGTAGGTATTTCTTTTTACTTTGTTTTGAAGTTATGAACAAATGTTATGTGTTGTTTTATTAGCATGTATGTATCGCTGGTAATTCGAGATGTTTTACGAAATACATGTAACTACAGTACTGCCTCTTGCAATATTTTCCTAGACGTTACATCCTAATCCTTGCTAATATTATAAATGCGAAAGTGAGTTTGTTTGTTTGTTACCCCTTCACACCTCAACTACTCAACGGATCATCATGAAATTTGGCATGCAGATAGCCTATGGTATAGAGAAAGAAATATGCCACTTTTTGTCCCAGGAACGCGGGTGAAACCGCGGGGGCAGCTGGTTTGTTACAGCCCACTTATGGGCTTTCTTGCATATATTAAAATTTCTATTAGTCCTTGCAAGATAATAATTCCATTAGAACAACGCTGATATTCAAAAATAAGTACATTTTCATTTATATTTGTTTGAGTTCTTGCTCATAGCTGTAGGTACCATTGTAGGTACACCATAAAAACAGAGATCTATTTTAAGATTCGCAACTGAAAATGTTTTGGCACAGAACGTTTGTTTTCTTCTGGAGTATTTCTCATCTTCAGCATTTTATTACATTCATAATCCAGCTACTTAAGTAAAGGGAGAGCTCTCAATCCGCTTCGTAGGTCGTAAAACCTGTTGTTACAATATATACAGATAAGTAAAAGTTTTATACCTTTTGCATATACGCTTAATGGATTGATTTGGTACTTGTTTGATACCACTATTTTGTACACAATACTAAGACTTATTTGTACCGTTTTTTGAGAGAGGTAGAGCGTAGCGTTTATTCGCTCAAAGAACAGCTCAACTGGGAAGAACCTCAATAACTGAATGTTGTGTACCTGCGCGTGAGTTGTTTTGAAAAGAGTAATTGCTGAGTTTATTGCCGGCTCTTCTCAGCAAATGCAACCTACCGAAATGGTATTAGAGTATTAGAGTCAGACTTTTCATAAGTGCCTGCGAAGGTCTATTTGAATAAATGATATTTGAATTTTTTTGAGTAAAGTCGCCAGGTCTAATAATTACACCCAGACTCAGGACATACAGACATGTACACACAAATGCACGTCCTGTGTGGGAATCGAACCCAAGACCTGTGGCGCGATAAGTCCAACTGCGCCAACTGGCCCGACAATAATTACTTTTCATCTTTAATTGATACTTGATTATATTTTAAAACATCACTTCCAAAGAAATCGTTTGATCATAAACAATATATGATTTTCTAGGATATGAGGATATAAAATCCAATAATCTATTCTTAAAGATGGCATGAAGTTATCAAACGTGGCAAAATATCTGTTGCGTGACTACCATACAAGATTCTCTCACGCTCGCTTCTCCAACGCCAGCGAAAAATATCGCATGAACATCTAATAAAAACGTGTTTTAGTGGACCGTTGTTGATATTTTATTGGTATACGTGTAGTACAGTTTTTTTTGTTAAAAGTTAGGTATTTGGAAAACCTCGCGGAATTATAGTATGTACAAATCGACTAACGACGATCATCAATTTCACGGATGTTTACCTGCGAGCCTGATTAGTCTTCAGTATAATTATCACTATTTCTTGGCAAAACCCAACCCATAAATGAAGAAACAAAAAAGATTAAAAATAAATTAATTATCGATACATTTTGCAAACGTGGGATAGATAGAAGCTTTTATAAAAAACTATACAATAAATAAATACATTGTCTTTCTAAGATGAATGTAGTAGGTATCACTTCTATCGATTCTTAGGGTACCTACGCACTAGGCGGTTTGCCGGAAGCCGCAGGATGCGGTTGCAATTGCGCAATCCGGCTAGCTGCATAGTTTAGCTACTATCCACGCAATGCATAGCAATCATCCGGCTGGCTGTCAATCGGGCCACAGCGCTTAGAGCGACCGGTGCGGTTGGACGGCAGCCGCATCACAATGTAAAGAAACTATGTTTAGTAAATTTTTTGATTGCAGTCAACCGAACGGGTGACCGCATTGCGGTCAACCGCATAGTGCGTATGTACCTTACATCTGCGCTCTCTTCTCCCAACTTCGAGAAGGCATAATTCACACAATATTCGTTCACATAATTGTATTAAGTCAATTAGCATCCAGTTTAATTAACGGGTCTCAGTAATTACTGACGCTATAGTAGCATACTGAGCTTTGATCATATTGTTTTAGGAAAATGTATTGGTAATTGGAATATATTCAATGGTAGGCTGAAAATTATAAACATTATAAGTAAAAAAGGAATGTTATTGCATTGCGATTAATAAATAATTTGAAAGTTGATTTTATGAATAAATGGGTATTATTTGTACGTAGTATTTATATACTGTGAGGTATTATTATGAGTGAAAAACTTTGGCGCCAACAATTTCCTTAAAAATATTGATATCCATTAATTAATGTAGTTTTACAATATTTAAATAAATATATATATCGACTTCTTGTCCTCTAAACGTTTGCCTAATATTAGCAAAAGCTTTTAATCACGTAGCGTTATATCCGTGGAATCAAAAACTATGTAAACTACATTAGTCACATTTGCTGTATTTACATCGGTTATTGATCAATCACAACGGCAAATTGCATAGAATAGTTACCGCGCATTGCCGCCAGCGCTCGTGTGAATGGGCCCTTATTATCGCTGGCTTGTTTGTTCGCCTACCCTACAATGTTATACAAATGGCCATTGGATTATGTTGTAATGAAGTGACTGTTATTTAGGGGTGGTATATTATGAGTTATGGTTGCAATGATTGAGGGGTTAAACGATTTATGAACGTAATGAAGTGTAATAAATTGTCGTGTTATGCTTAAGTTAATAATGGCTGGTTTAGGGTATGTGTTTAAAAAGTGCTTTAAAATTATTAGGCTTCTAATTAAGACACTAAAATCTCTTCAGAGCATCTGTTAATTGAAGTCAAGCATTCTGACATTTATTTTCAGCTATTCATCAATATCCAGCTCAGTCCGACCAACTCTTAGCGGCCATCAGTCCATCGGGCTGGATAGCCCACATAACGCTTCCTAAAACGCGGTCTCTGAGACGGCGTCTACTCATCTGCTTAATTGACCATGGATTGCGGGTGCCAGTGAAGAGTTCTGGGAGAGGACTATATTTAGCAGTGGACTGAGAGAGGCTGATGATGATTTTCAATAACATACCATATTCACACGATGTACGTACTTGCTTTTCATTGTTAAAAATCTATTATCTTTTCTTGGATTAAGGATGATCCTATATATTTTTTATACTACTAAGGCGTTACAAAAGCATACGGCCTGATGATAAGCGGTTACCTTGGCCATATGGACGCTTGCAACACACTAAGCATCGCTCACGCGTTACTGACCTTTCTCCCTCCCTAATGAGCTCTAGTGACCTAACTCACTCGCAGGGACACAACTTTACACAACATAAAGTTATTTGGCTGCGGTACTCTGTAAGGTGGAGGAACTTC
The DNA here is from genome assembly GCA_951394255.1 of Polyploca ridens. NCBI lineage: Eukaryota > Metazoa > Arthropoda > Insecta > Lepidoptera > Drepanidae > Polyploca > Polyploca ridens. The sequence continues at coordinate 16,577,530 of OX596249.1, read as the reverse complement.
CCAAGTAGCGTTGCTCTTTGAGCGAATAAACGCTATGCTTTACCTATCGATTATTATTCCGCAATCCACTCTTGTAAGTAAATTTTGCGCAGTATGAAGAAGGCTTAAAACTGATCCGAAGCATTCAGTAGTTATCTTACTTACCTATTTAACTCATGCGAGTTTCAATTAGCTGAACAGCGCGGCATCACATAGAGTACCTACATAGTTTAATCCTCTGCTCTCGTTGAATTTATAACTAAACGCAATTTTTTATTTTAGAACTTCAAACCCATAAAAATGCCAGCATTGAGTTGTATATCTACCCTTTGAATCAATCACTTAAAGTAATCCTATAATGTGGACCATTCCATTATGTTTTTTAAAACTCAAAGTGCGGGTCCGAAAGGCACAGCACAAACCGCATTTGATGGATATTGAAATAAAGCCAAAGCTCTACTCTATATGCAACTAAATCGGGCCGAGGCCGTGATGCCGAATACAGATAGAAAGCGCGGCAGTGCCCCGACGGCTTAACATTTTTATTGGATACAAACGGTGTTTCACAGCTTTGTGCGTGATTATCAACAATTAACAAACGAGTGGATAAAAAAGTACTAGATACTTTTAGGCCAGGAATAAGGTCATTGCCAAGTGTCGTTGAAAGACGTGGTTCAACTGCCAGTCTTTATTTTTAATATAAATAAATTGCACGAAAATCGACAACCAAATTTTTACGTCACCAAGCAAGGCCATAAAAAACATTTAATTAAAGTAATAATATAGAATAGAATAGAATAGAATAGAATAGAATAAATTTATTTCATAAAATACGGTACATCTGTTCTTAAATAAAATAGTGGCCGACGTATTCTACCATCACAGATGGTGTAGAAATATTTAAAATTAAATTAAATTACTGACAACATTACACATACACGACAAACTAAATTACAAGCAAGGTTACATTAGAATTATAAATAAAAAAAATACATGGAATTCTCAGTAGGTATCTCAAATTATGTCCGATCATTAATGTCAATTATTACTTAGACTTTAAAGTCGAGGAATTCTTGTAGCGAATAAAAACACATATTTAATAACCAATTAGATAATGCTGATTTAAATTTATACAATGTCAATTTTCTTAATTCAATAGGTAATTTATTATAAATTCTGATAGCTACACAATATACATTCTTACTAAATAATTGAAGTCTTTGATGCGGTACATAAAGCTTATATGGATCTCTACTATTGTTTTGTTTGTCCAACACTACATCATGGAGTGGAAATAGAAGAGGATATTTTTTAACAAACAAACATGTTTCCATAATGTAGAGGCACGGCAGAGGAAGGATTTTTAAACTTTTAAACAATGGTTTACAGTGATCCATGTATCCTGCTCTACAAACAGCTCTTATGCATTTTTTTTGTACCAGAAAAGCACGGTTTATGTCGACCGAATTGCCCCATATTATCAATCCGTATCGCAAAACTGAAGATACATATCCGTGATACGCAGATAATGCTGTTTCATTAGAGGCCACCAGTGTCAGTCTTCTTAGGGCATATACGAATCTATCTAATCTAATGCATACCTTATCAATATGCTCTTTCCAATTTAAATACTTATCTATTGTTACACCTAAAAAAACAGTAGATTGGGTGTGCTGTAGAGGAACATTATTGAAATGAACTCTAGCATTTACATTATTGCTATTATACGTTTGAAATTGTATAAGCTTAGTCTTCTCAACATTTATATTTAAATTATTATCATTTAACCATATCCTAGTATTATTTAATTCATCATTAGTCAAATTTTCTATGTCAGATTGATTTTGAGATTTAATTATTAATGTTGTATCATCAGCAAATAGGATACAATCTTGTTTGAGTGCTCTAGGTAGGTCATTAATGTAGAGTAGAAAAAGCAGTGGACCAAGAACACTGCCCTGTGGTACGCCATTGTTATTAATTTGGGAAGAGGACATAAATGACTTTTTCTTAAAATTTACAATTTTCGTGATTTCGGTACGCTGTTTTCTATTGCTAAGATAGCTATCTAACCAGTCATGAGCCTTGCCTCTTATTCCATATTTATGCAACTTCTGAAGTAGCTTTTTATGGCACACAAAGTCAAACGCTTTACTCATGTCTAGAAAAACTGATAGGACTGGTTTTTTCTTATCTAAAGATTCCGTGATCTGTTTTACCAAAAAGAAACATATATTTGTGACCTTTGTACACAATATCTCAAAATCTTTATTTACAACAAATATGTACAAAATACAATCTATATATAGAAAATTTCGGCAGGGTTCCCAGAAGGCTGGCAGCGTTTCCTCTTTTATCTCAAATAAATAGAGGATTTTATCTCAATTCTAATCCTGGGATATTCCTCACATACGGTCATCTGATCCCAAACTAAGCAGAGCTTGTACTATGGAAACCAGATTACTGATATAATACATATACTTTTTGTTTGTAAATACATACTTAATCTGGGGGCACAATTGGGGGGTAAATTGCGGTTTACGGATTTATGACGTATTAAAAAAAACTACTTACTAAGTCTCGTTCAAACCAATTTTCGGTGGAAGTTTGCATGGTAATGTACAACATATATTTTTTTTAGTTTTATCCTTCTCTTATTTTAGAAGTTACAGGGGGGGGGGACACATTTTACCACTTTGGTAGTGTCTCTCGTGCAAACTATTTAGTTTAGAAAAAAATTATATTAGAAACCTCAATTTCATTTTTGAAGACTTATCCATAGATACCCCAAAGGCCCAAACGTATGGGTTCGACGTAAAAATTTTTTTTTGAGTTTCAGGTCTAGGTGTCGGGAACCCCCAAAATTTATTGTTTTTTTTTTTCTATTTTTGTGTGAAAATCTTAATGCGGTTCACAGAATACATCTACTTACCAAGTTTCAACAGTATAGTTCTTATAGATTCGGAAAAAAGTGGCTGTGACATACGAACGGACAGACAGACAGACATGACGAATCTATAAGGGTTCCGTTTTTTTCCATTTGGCTACGGAACCCTAAAAACAAGAGTTACAGACATCCGACTAAGACAATCTGTCTGTATCATGTCTGTATCCTACATATAAGAAAGAGTGGGGAAGATTTGTTAACTCTTTCGGAAAGAGTCAACATACAAATGGAACGGTTGCAAATAGTTTTAGTTAAAACTTAAAGTCAGGTTTCATGACTTGAACCTGCATCCTCAATTTGGCAATTCAAAGTCATAGTCTTTAAGTTCTTCAACTCTAAAAGTAGCAATTCAAATTCTCAACTCAAAAAGTACACTTTGCTTATATTTTTATTTATTTTATTTTATTTGTTTTCTAAAAGAAACTTACAACAAATATTACAGTAATGAGATACATGATTATACATAAGCCATTTAACAGTTTCTTCAGATAGCACAAAGCAGCTAACAGTCCAGCACATTCTAAAAACCATTACATCCCCTAATGTTTTCCTCCCTTTCAAATATTGTTTAAACCATAATTACAAAACTTTTGAACAGGAGATTAATGTTGCAGCAATTAAAGCTCTGCGTATATAAAATGTCCAATAATTATTACTCTATCAACAGTTTGGGTAGCCATTAACCGACCTTGCACTGCTATAATTAATTAAACTTTGCAATATATAACGTAACTAGTTTCAAACTACTGTTATTGTTATATTCAGGGGCTTTATTGTGTTATAATTTTGAAACCCGAGATGAAAACGATAAGCAACGTAAAAAGTCGAATAATTTAGATAAACAGAGAAATTTATTTGTGTAATATTTCTGGCGGCTAGCAACGTTACTATAAACTTACCCCCTTATTCATAGTAAAGTTATCAAACGTTGATTAGCTAAAATTCCGAAGTCTTTATCTGACAGGTGACATTCGGTGATCAAAAGAGTGAGACGGCGCACAGTATTACACTGATTTAGTTAAAAGGCGATTATGTATAAGGGGGTTAGTTGACCATAAAAATTAGGAAGGAATTCTCGTCCATGACATAAACACGATACATTACAAAACATAGGTTGTGATCATAACTATAATCACATTCAAAAACTTTTTCTTCTGCAGACTGAAAAAAAATGCGAAGAATTCAAATCATATCGTTTCAAATTCGAAACTCAGAATGCTACCTTTATGTTCCATTTAATTTCATAGGTGGAAAACTAAATGAGGTTTGCGTAATTGCATTTTAAGCTAAATTATTACGGTCAGTTAATGCGTATACAGAATACGTTAATTATGAAGTTTATTGCACAGAATTACATATTAGAATGCTATTTATTTACAAATTGTTACCATTAGTTGTATTGAATATGATAATGGTAGATTAAGTACATAAGTGGTAAAATCCAATATGTAGTCCAAGAATCTTATATATTAAAATTTAAGATTCTTGATGTAGTCCAAAATACCGATGATGAAAATGAGGTGTATGAATACTAACATTATTTTAATATCCTGTATTCAGAGCTATTGTGATGCAAATATTGATTGTTGAGGGAAAACTAACAAAAAACAGCGTTTGCATTATTATAATACAGTATTATATAACTTATTAGATAACTGACATGTCTAAATAACATACAGATTATAATAAATTATAATAATGAAGCGCTTGTGGTGTAGCATGATTAGCCGTCTACCACAGTGGTGGTCGGTACCTGGATGGGTGACCGCCTAGTGGTATTTCAAATCGAGCGTTTCCGTGCTTCGGAAGGCACGTAAAGCCGTTGGTCCCGGTTATCACTTAATTGTGATAGTCGTTAAGCTAGTTGGATGCCTCCTATGCGGCTTGAAAATTCCAACAGTAGGTTGACCATTAGCCTATCTCCACCAAACCGCAGTGGGCACGCGTGGTGGAGTATCTGCTCATTCCCTTTCACCCCACTTTTTGTGAAAGGAGGCCTGTGCTCTGCAGTAGGACATTTATAGGCTGATGATGATGATAATAAATTATATTTTAAATCGTAACCGTTATAATATTCCGGGTAAATATGAACTGTTCGTTCATTAACTTTTCAAAAAAACCTTATCTCCCCAAAAACATTATTATGTTAAATGTTGCCAAGACATATGGCTCGCACTGTCAAAAAGTTATCAGATCTCATGTAGAGCCAAGCTTATAACTCTACATGCACTTATTCTACAAGACCTTACTTTACAAACTCTAAATAATTAAACTATAGAAATTTGCGAAGCAACGTACAGCAAAAAGGGTTCAATAAATTAATTAAAATTAATTGGGCGTCCCGATTGTTAAACTTTTGTATTTACTATTAACAAGAATTGTTATTACTCTGTTAGTTAAACACAGTGAATTTTCAAAAGGAAATTGATACCATGATGATTTCTTTAAAATTTTATTTAAACCGAATTACTTTTGGAGCTTACATAAAAGGGTTTAGCTTCACCAAAATTCGAAATAATACCGAGAAGTGAGCTCCTTTGTCAGATACTTCTATTGTGGTGTGGTTTAATTTATAATGTTGGTTGGGTACTTTTTAATGGTTTCTTCCGTCACATTGTCGCTGGAGTGAACTTTATAGCCCAGTAACTTTGTTAGATCTATCTTTTAATAGATTTAAGGCAATAATAGCTCAGTGGTAGTGACGTCAGATACAGACGAAGGTCCCGGGGTCGAATCCTATAATGAGCTTGAGTTTTCGGTGAAGGAAAATATTGTGAGGAAACCATAGCACGATGGTAGGGTACTTTTAGTACCCATCTGGCTGGCACCCTCAAGTTGAAAAACTGTTGCCCAGCACCTATCGGTGTGTTCCGACAACTGCACTTGAGAGCCAGTTTCTTCTAGGCTTTGTGTGCTTACCACCTTCGGCCACATCATTACTTACCATTGTGAGATTGTTGTCAAACACAAGAATGAGCAGACTGTTTTCTTTTTTAGTTTTTTATTGGTGCATTGGTGTGACAAAATAATTTAGAGATCAACAAAATTTTAAACACTAATATTTCCCATAAAAACAAACATTTGTGAGAATCATTATAAAGTGAAATATTAATAAACAATCTTTAAACTCCATAGCAGCAAATACAATGCAGTAAAATTTTATACGAAAGGAATAGGAATCGTGTTTTTTGCCGAACACCAGACATCGTAAATCAAATCCATGATATCTGCAAATTTTACAATAGCAATAAAAATATCCAGTAACTCATCGATTTTATTGTATCTACTAATAATCAAATTGGAGTTTGAATTGGTGGTCGTTGAATTTTCGGCTACAATTCATGCTGCTGACAGTAAAGTTCATACTGAAAAACTTTTTGAATTTCATTCATTACCTACATAGATAAAAACAGACTTTTTTTAAATAGGCAATAATGTAAGGTAATAGATATTTTTATGTGCAAATCATAACGTTTTGATATGAATGGTGTTTTTGTATTCCTATATTATTTAATAGTTAGGTACTAAAATATCATACGATAAAGAGAAAATTGTCATAACGTAAACTCTGGGTGTTATGCTAGTAAATAATACATTTTCTTGCTACGTTCAAAACGAATATAATCTCGGGCTGGGCAATCCGATACTTCATCCAACGAAATCCAATTTTAACTGCCATTTCTAGATCGAATAAGTACCTTCGGAGGTTTCGAATAAAATAACTATGGTACTAGTTTCTCTCTCAGTTTTTCTCACGGCAGGGGAAACTAATGTAACTAGAAATCGCCCATGAGTCGTTTTTTTTATGTGGAATAAATAAATGTTAGCTATGCGAAATCTTTCAATCCTCCGTACGATTTGATTTCATTCTATGAACTCCATCGTAGACTCAAGATCAGATTCGAACTCTAAGATTGCAGTCGACGGGCCAATTGGCACCGTAGGTCGTGGGTTCGATTCCCATACAGAACATGTATTTGTGTGCATGAACATGTCTGTATGTCCTGGGTGTAATGATGTATTTTACAAACAAAAAGTGGTATATGTATTATATCAGTTATCTGGTTTCCATAGTACAAGCTCTGCTTTGTTTGAGATCAGATGACCGTGTGTGAGGAATGTCCCAGCATATTTATTTATTTATTTTTTAACCGACGAAAAAACGGAGGAGGTATGATCTCGCATAACTTTTTACAGAGTTGTCCGATTTTGATAATTCTTTTTTTATTGGATAGGGTATACCTCGAGGTTGGTCCCATATAAATTTGGGTGCAAAAAACCTACCCTAAGGGTGGGAAAATAGGGGTGACCTACAGATTTTAATGCTGAATTGTGTATTACATCAAAAGAAATAAAAAATTAAGCATGTAGTAATTAGTATAATACATAAATAACATCGGGGATACATAAATATTACAAAAAAAATACATACCTACGTAGGTTATTGGTTTATCCCCGACTGCAAAACCTTATAAAATTCAAGTTAAGTATATTCAAAATTATTTTTTGCTTTTCAGTTTTTTCGGTGGTTTAATTTTTTTGTAAAAAGTTTTTATATTTAGTCATACCGTTACGTCACCATCCGGAAAATCGTACACCAAACAATGAATTTCAATGCCGCAATTTTGTTGCAGAAAAAACTAATAACTACGTTCATCCCTTGGCGATGTCTTCTTTAATATTTCGGATCATCCACGTCCCGGATATCGTGGTTGATGTAAAATATGTGTCTCGTGGGAGGACGCGGCGCCACATAAGTCTCTAATGTCTCTTACCAAGTCAGATTTGGACGGGACGGTGACATCACATATTTTTATGGAACATATGGGTGGAAAGGCACGATGCCCTATGAAAATCTTTGGGGTGGAAGTAATTGCATCTTTAGATTTAGTTTATTGGTAGTGTTAGTGCTTATTTACATCAAATAAGCCCTAAAAATAATATTATAGACTCATAATAAAACTTATCCACACACGCGGGAAACCATCTTGTTTCGATCTGTCAAACTCTTAATAGTCCTTTAGTGACGGGACACGCTGATTCGAGAGTCGAGTGTTGTGACCAACTCGGCTTAACAGTAGTTATAAAAAAAAACGGATATGGCAATTTGACTTCTCTATCCTTAATCTCTCGTGTAGTTTTGGAATTACTATTATGCTAGCTTCCATCCCGCGGTTTAGTTCGCTCATTTTCGCGGGGGACCTTACCTTTTCGCGGTATAAAAAGTATCCTACATTAGTCCAGTATGATCTATTTTAGCATGAGGGTAGATTTTAACATGAGGGTGGTAGGTAGCACTTCAAAGATATTCTCTCCATATTCTCCTTCACCGAAAGCTCCAGCTTATTGCTGGCATGGAATCCTTTATATTCACCGCGACATCTAATATCACTACATATGTTATTTATAGCTGTGTTTATAAAACCACTGGCTTTCATCGCCTTATTCGTAGGGAATATTAGGATATAGGGAATCATGTAAAAAGATTATTTCATCAGTTTCATTGTATTCCTTCAGTGAGCTTATTATTAACAGTCGTATCTACTTATTATGTATACACTTATGGAAGGTTGGTGTTTGTTGCTAGGCCTATATATTTTCTCCCTTATTCATATTCGCTTTTTAACTAAATCAGTGTAATAGTGTGCCCCGTCTCACTCTTTCGATCACCAAATGTCACCTGTCAGATAAAGACTTCGGAATTTTAGCTAATCAACGTTTGATAACTTTATTATGAAAAAGGGGGTTTGTCCTTAATTTTTATAATGCTAAGGCAAACAATGACACAAACATAATTGAAAAAAATACTCGAGCTCTATCCACAATAGTGATTGGACAGCAAAAGTTATTTCCCACGCCGCACAGCCACAATGACAACATTTTTTTCCGCAAGCATCCAATCCAATCCTCTCGGACGCATACACTCCCGCGTGAATTGGAAACTAGCCCGCACCTGCTCCCGATTGTCGAGGATCAATTCCAGTACCGCATATTGAGATGTTTTTAACATGTAGTGTTGATTGGATGGATCTGTACCTCAGTATATTTAGGGACTTTGGAATATTTCGATAGCAAAATCAACTGAGCAAAGGTTCTTCTGCGCTAGCTTTTCGATTCTGAGTAACCTAACGTTTCAGAGTAAATATGAGATAATGGTTTGTTATTTTACAATTACGACTACACGTAATAATATCTTTGTAACGTTTCTGAATATAATTATGTTGTTTTATTAATATTTAGCTTTGTTCCTTTCATTATATTCTCATTTGTTGTTTATCCTTAAAATTTAATAAGGAATATTAAAATAATATTTTTGTGTGTATCTACAGAATGTATTTACCACGTTAAAAATATACGTAGGCCTCTACGAATAAATCGTAGCAGTCGATGACCTTGCTTCTATATACTGCGGGTTCAAACTACACTATTCGAATATTTCATAATGCACCTATTGATCGTCTTTGAGGCTGAGGTACAATAGTATGTTTACGTATTAACCTAAACTTAGCTATAAATTCTCTTTCTAATTGATTTGGATGAACAGTAGTTGGATACGTAGCGTTAATGTCTTCTTTTTAGTTTAGGATAGACATTAGAAAATTTAAATAAATGAAACCCATTTTTTATTTAACCAATCCCAAAATTCAGCTTTCCGGTTATTTATTATTAACGAATTCATTATTATCTGAAACATTGCTATTTGGAGCGATAGTTTTAATCCGAGATTTGTGAAGAATCGCACTGTCTGTTATGAATTTTTGAACGGCTAATGAGCAGTTTTCGGGTTTAAATAATTGGCTGTACGTATAAATATTGATTCTCCGGTTAATTAAATTTCCCTGAATTTATTTTATACCTATAAATTACTAGAGTACTATTAATTTAATAATAAAAACAGTGACATGAAACTTCTGTGCATTCGTTATACTTTTATTATTGTGGAATAAACACGTATGGGTCCAAGACGAAATAATGAAAGAACAAAACAAATACCTTAATATAGTTCAGAAATATTATATTGAATTTTATTTTGATGAAAGTGTCTGGCAATAGTTTCAGAACATATCTATCGACTAAGTATTTATTTTTAATAATTAAATATTTTTTTATTTGGCTTAATTCAGTTTAATTAGTGGCCGCTTATGGGCCAGAATACCCATTGTCCTTTCTGCCTTGTGTCACTAAAATAAACTGATTAGATAATAGATAAACTGTAAATAGCTCAGACGTGTCACCTCAACTGCCAGCTTTAGGGAATGGAACTCCAGCAGAACTCGCGTTCTCTTGAACGCCGAGTTCTCTGTGTGTAATGATCAAAGGCATCGCATAGATTACAGTGAACGCGGAATTCAGAACTCTGAATTCGGAACTCTAACACTCTCTCTGCGGGATCGGCACCTCAATGTTCTTATATCACAAGAATATAATGCAATGAGGTCTTGTACCATGTAGATTTCATGTATAAATCATCACCTGATTTATAATTCACTTATGAGAAATACAATCAAAAGCGACATAACTTACATCAAGAATCATATCTGAATTGCTCCAAATGATAAAATAATTAATTTAACAGCACATTTCAACGATAATTTGTACAAAGGCTTTATATATCGCCTCGAATTCGACAATGAATATACATTTTAAATTAATTTCGAAATGTCAGGGACACGTTGTGAACTTAATGGAAACCCTCGCAGCTGGAGCTTTAGTACAAAATTCCTGTTTACGACGCTCTCTAGAAAATTATTGAACTATTTTTCTGAGAAAGAATTTATATTTATATTTTTACACTTGAGCAAACTATAATATAAAAGCAAATCTGTAAACTTAGATGTCATAACCCTAACTCTTCTCAGTTTCCCACATTTACAACTAGTATACCTACAAGACTATCAGTTATCTGAGTAATACAAGTTGTTACAAGCTTTCACATGCAATTTAGCATGTTACCGTAACTCAAGTCATGTGTGACACTTGCCGTTAAGGCGGCCCTCTGTGGCCGGCGTAACTTCAACGCAAGCATAGTCTAAAAGCTTTTTGTGTCATTCAACGTAATGTTTGACTGCGAAAAAGAGAGACAGTATCAGAGCCGTCGGTAAATGCCGCTGATCACTCGCGGCCGCTTCGCTAGGTCGTCATTCATGATTTCGCATATCATAAAACTTGTTCCAGGCGTATACTTCTTGTGAAAAAATCTTACAAGTTTGTGAAAAAAAAGTTAGTTATTTAGAATTTCCAATAAATTTGCAAGCCTGGTATCTAAATGTTTTCTTTACTTTTAAAATTTATAGGTATATTAGATATGGCCAAAGTTCAGGTAAAATTTGAGCAAAAACGCTGTTTTTCGGAGGCTTTTACTGAATTTGTTTTACACTTTTTTTAATTTTGCCTAGATACACGACTAGATATAGTGCACAAGATACTAATTTGTTCAAAACATCTAACGAAAAATGTTTAACAACGCCATAATAAGAACAGAGGTTTCGTATGAAAAGTATGGCGAATTGAGTGCTCTTAAGGGATGCTCCTCACAGTGATGCTCTCCTGGTACAATTTCCAGCGATACATAACACAAAGCTTTGATGTTTGAAGTGAGGTATCGATTGCTTTAGGATTGTCAAGTAACGTTTAGAACTAGTATGGCCATTGAGTTATTCTCAGAAACTTAAAGAGCCTTGAATATTTTGTTGATAATTTTAGAAAGTTTGTTAAAAATTAATGCAAATATTCAATATACCTATTTCCAGCTAATACCATTACTTCAGGTCTTGGAAAATCTCCATCAATAAAACAAAATTATGTTTAGACACATCGTTTAGTCTTGTCTTGAATCATATCGAATGTTTTTTTCAGGTACTAAAACAAAACTGATTTTGTGAATAAGTTTTATCGCAATATCACTAATGATTTTATATGATATCTGTTATTAGTGTCTGAACCCACGAAACTTTGTATCAGAAAGGAACTTGAAGTGAATTAAATGTATATATTTTTTACGAATACAGAAACCTGAGACGTATTATCACAGATTACTAAATAGTTATTACGTAAGTATTATCATCATTTTTCTTATCAGTTTTACTACAGCTATTAATGATATTCAATTTATATCTTTATTTTAGTAATACAATCAACAGATATCACCGAACTGTCCCAAATGAAATTTCAGCAATTTTCAGTACACTGCATTAACCATGTTTTGGAACAACCAACGCAACGGTCTGTGGTCACGCGAACAGTAATGGATATCCTGAGTTGTTACCAAACCATACTGAAGTACTAGAAGATATAATCATTATCATAAATAACTCTAAACCGGATCACTGAATGCAGTTGTACTTAAGTGAAGTCTTAAGAAAAAAACCTACATCCAATACTATCTGTTCCCCGCAGTTTCACTCACGTTCCCAGGATACAAAGTAGCCTATGTCAATCTCCATAACATAGGCTATCTGCGTGCCAAATTTCATGATGATCCGTTGAGTAGTTGAGGCGTGAAGGCGTAACAAACAAACTCACTTTCGCATTTATAATAGTTACTAGCTGTCCCCCGCGGTTTCATCCGCGTTCCCGGGATAAAAAGTAGCCTACGTCCTTCTCCATACCATAGGCTATCTGCATGCCAAATTTCATGAGTATCCGTTGAGTAGTTGAGGCGTGAAGGCGTAACAAACAAACTCACTTTTGCATTTATATTATTAGTTAGGAAGTTAGGATTATAGTTAGGATTTTATGCGCTTTCCCGCGGATGGCTTGAACAATACGATTGCAAAGTCACTTCCAGCACTGCCCTATAATAAAGTATGTTTGCTTCAAATATTGATGAATTTTACCGAATAAGCAAAGTGGTCATTTGTATTCCATTAGCTTGTTCTGTTTCAGTTAGCTTTGTCCATAATGTTTATAGCAAACTACCTATTTGGGTCGTTTGCCTGTCTTGCTAATCAAACTTTTTATTATTACAAAAGTTTTGAGGATTTGTAAATGCCATAATGTTATTATTACTGTCAAACAGCTGTAAATCTTCTGAAAAATAAAAAAAAGCCTTTGCCGTTTAAGGCGTCGATCCCACATAGAGAATTCTAGAGTTCTACGTTCCGCATTCACTATTGTGCAAACAGCAAGCAGTCTAGAGTTCTGTAATATTCGCTACCGATCACCCGTTATAGTCTTTTTTACTTTAAAAGGCATAGATTACACGCGAAACGCAGAAATCTGAACGTAGACCTCTAGAACATCTGTAGGATCGGCGCCATAAACAATTTTAGTGAGGATTTTAGTATTTACAGGGTAACCGCTAACCTCTGTTATTTCAGTGTCACTTATTTAGGCGTGTCCGATAGATCCAACAGTAAAACTTTAGCAGAACTTTCAGAATGTAAATCTGTCGCCAACTAAGCTAAGCTGCAAGCTATTGAACATGAGTAGCGATATTTGTGGTAAAACGCTAAATAGTTTGTGTAGTATCTAAATAACGTCGACACATATTATTTCATCCCTAATTACTTGCTAATGGAAATTCAAATACGTCTTTAGAAGTCCTCGCTTATGAAAAGTCTGTCCGCAATATGTAGTTGCTTTTGTTGATAAGAGTCAGTTTGAGAGTAAAGTTAGAGTAAGATTTTTAAGGCGATGATAGCTCATTGGTAGTGACGTCGGATACCGAGACGAGGGTCCCGTGTTCGAATCCTACAATGAGCTTGAGCTTTCGGTGAAGGAAAATATCGTGAGGACCATAGCACGGTGGTAGGGTACTTTGTAGCCAGATGGGTACATCTGGCTGGCTACCACCCTCAAGTTGAAAATCTGTCGCCAAGCACCTATCGGTTTGTTCCGACAGCTGCACTTGAGAGCCATTTCTTTCTAGGATTTGTGTGCTTATCACCGTCGGCCACATCATCACTTACCATGGTGAGATTGTGGTCAAAACACGGGCCTATACATAATAAAAAATAAATTAAAAAAAAGTCGGAAATAAGCGTACACCAAAATTTCAGTTCAAACACTTCGGTTATCTTCGGTCCTCAGTTTAAATCCTCAGGCCATATATTTAAGCTTACTCTATTCTAATCTGGCTTCCCACATTCTCGCTCATTTTCCAGAAATTATTCACAAAAGGACAAAAGCGTCGAGTAAAGGGAGTACTTAATAATACATTTACATCTTAGAGAGTAAACTGCTCTTGTATACACTATCTTTATGCATTATCCTTTGTGAGATTAACTAATTGTTATGAATTGTCTGAGATCCTCAGCAAGCAACAATTATTTTGATCTGGATAAATTTCGTGAAGGATGATAGTGTACAGAATAATGGAGCGAAGACTAAGCGAACAAAGATGTATTTTACACACACATACGTTTGTGAGTATATCACATTTGTGATGATTTCTTTACTCTATGGTTTGGACACATTTCAAAGTAAGAGAGAGTATATCAGAGAGTAGATCTACAAGTATTTTTTACAGTGTTATTAATTGACGGTCCTATATAGTTGAAAAACCTAGCTTGAAAAGGTATTTTAAAATGTTGTTTTCAGAAATTACGTCAGACGGGCTTATTTCATAGTTATCAACATTTAGCTTGAAAATTTCAACTATAAAGTCATATTGTTTCAATTCCTTGACGAAAGCTCCCCGGCGACATACATTAAAAGGTTGGACGACAACCAGTTATTTGAAAATCTAATTCATTTTTCAGACGCCTAATCGAAAGGCCTATAGGATCAGATATAAATACCAATAACTCTCATATAAATTAAACATTTAATATAGTAATAAAATGTATAAGCCTTAGGTAGTCTTCTGCCATAAACAAGGCCTTTATAAGCCTTTTATACAGCGAAGCGTTGTAATATTTAGTTGATTCTTACGTACTGCATATGACTCTATAATGGAAGTCATTTGAAAGCATTCAAAAAATAGAATTAGGGCAGAAGCCCCGGTTTTGGCCAGTACCCTGGTTGTGGCCACTTGCAATTTTAAAAGTCAATAAATAAGGCGTTAAAACTTGACTCGTTTATTGTCTATAGTAAATAAAATCTTTGATGATTATCGCTTTTGACGAGCAATTGTAGTGGTGCCGTAAGTGTATAGGATCTTTTTTGTGACACTGTAAAAGGAAAATTAATAATTTCCGTTAATTTCTTAACAGACACGATTAGCGACCCTTGGTAATTAATCGATAAATATCTTGCTCAAATTTGTATTTGTTGCGAGGATTCTTATTGAATCATACTAAATTAATGTCTAGGAACTTGATTTTGATGTTATTTTGACAGTCAATGAATTCCTCTATCTGGAAACTTAGGTGGAAATATGTGGCCACAACTGGATCAATAGTGATTTTACACCTTTCATATTTAAAAAATAATAATAAATAAAATATTTGTCTCTCAATACACAATTCTACAAAACCTGAAAGATAAATAAATTACCTACTTTATTAATGTAACTAATCAACACAATACCCATTTTTGAATATGAGGCGTATTTTTTTATTTAAAAATTTCCTTAAGGTGGCCAAAGCCGGGGCTCTTGCCCTCTCAAATTCTGATGATGAGGAATTTCACGAGGTGATTAATTTTGTACCTACCAAACGATAAAAGTTTATAAAACTTATGACATATGAGTAGTACACTTTTATTTGATTACATACCAAAGATTTTAATCAATTAAAAACAGTGTGGAGTTACTATCATAACCCCATTTTATTTCCTTCATAAAATATTACAATTAATTTCACAATTAGTTTTAAAATATAGTATTATAATTTATTTTATTTTTATTGCCAACAAGCCTATATATAATGCAGCATGCATTGCATAATAGGTAATTAAGTTGACATTGTGTTTAGGCCAAAATACCTATAATAATATTTATAGTAAAAACCTACTCATATTGAGTATCAATGACGAGCCTCTACTTCCCGATTCCTCTCCTTTTCCCACATCATATGTGAAAGCGAGAAAAGAGCTTCGGGAATCTTCTACATACTTCGGCGACGCATCGCCAAACGCGTGTGTGCGAGTAAAACGAGACGCGCGCGCCCCGCAACATTTAGTACGAAAGACGCTACAGACAGAGGCGCATTGAACTTTGTAATTGGTGAATTGATATGAAAAAAAAATAGTGCTTATCACTGTGCTGGATTACAATAGGAGTTCCTGGAGTTCCTGGTAAGTCCTTACCTTTATCCTAGGAGGCTCCTCGTTTTCCATAACGCAAAAACCCATCATTTTTTCTGGTACGCCTTCGAGCGGATTCATTTTGAGTCAGCCATTACAGTAATTTAATTTCATATCAAATCACGTATAATTTCCCGCTTTCTATAGGTTTTATGCCTCTAAATAGGTATATACCTCATAATACGCAAGTCTTATACCTCATAAATAGGTTTTAGACTATATAAATACGATATTTCGTACTCCCGCCATTTTTACCACGCCAATCGTGATAAAAAGTAGTTAGGTATTCAATACCGCCGCCGCTCCTCCATATTTTTAGGACTTAGATTTTATAGGTACCGATTCGTATCTTATTATACGAAATCATATGGTGTACTAATAACCGCAATACGTACTTACTATTTGTACTATTACTACGCATATAATTGCATTCTATGAGCCTTGTCTGTCGACTTGAAATAAACTTTCATACCTATAGGTAGGTGCCTAAACTGTTGGATATACCTACTTACCTACAACATTTTACTTTAATTAGGTAATTTTGCAATTTATTATTACGCAATCTTTCACAATGGAAGCTATTGAAACTAAAATTAAAATATTGGAAGCTAAAAATGAAGCTATTTTTGAACAATTATCGTTCTTATATGATTCTTCTAAGAATATTTCCACGTCCGCGAGTGCAGACCTTCGTTCCTCAGAGACATTCATGGCGGACACTGAAATTATTAGTACAATTCGTCATGAATTTAGTGCCAATTTAGATACAATTAACGCGTTAAGTATGCAACTTGATCCAGAATATAAAATTGATTATAAAAAAATGATTTCCTTTGATACAGTGTACACCCGAATAGAAAGGGTTCGTTCTCTTATCGTCAGTAAGACAAATACTACGTCGAATGTGTCTGCGCAGAATACTATTCCGTCCCAATATAAAGGTCGTATCAAACTACCACCAATTCAAATTCCGTCATTTGATGGAAAAATAGAAAATTGGCCCGTCTTCTTTGAATCTTTTAAATCTAATATACATTCAAATCCTGATCTTTCGAATTCTCAAAGAGTACAATATCTTATAGGTAAATTAACAGGAAATGCTTTAAAAATCACGGCAGGTATTATACCGTCCGGTGATAATTATAATTCTATTTGGGACAGCTTAGTTCAAAAATATCAAGATAAAAGAGCATTAGGCTCACACTACATGTCTAATTTATTCAATATTAAACCCGCATTAAATAATTCCGCGTCTTTAAATACGTTCATTGAAACTTTCCACGCTTCTGTATCTGCTTTGGAACAGTTAGGTATTGAAGATATGAAAGATTTTATCTTACTTTCTTTAGCTTTAAAGAAGTTAGATCCCGCAACCGCTAATTCCTTTGAAATGTTTATGAGGAATAAAGAAATTCCTTCTTATAAGGATTTTGTTGATTTTATTAAATCGCAAGTAAAAATATTAGACCGCACTTCTACGCCAATTGCTGGCTCCGCGCGAACCGCCCCAGTCGGTAGCAACCTTAATAATCCGCCCGCTTCTCGGTCTCAACCGCGTAATTCAAACACAGTCCACCATGCTTTCCTTGCACGCGATAATAATAATAAAAGCACTTGCTTATTTTGTAATAAATCTGATCACTATCAGATTTTTAATTGTTCCTCTTTTAAAGCACTTAATACTAAAGATCGTTTAGATTTTGTTAAATCTAAAAGAGGCTGTGTAAACTGCCTCAGCCTTACGCATACTGCTTCTCAGTGTAAGTCGTCGTATAGTTGTAAAACTTGTAATAAACACCATCATTCTCTTTTGCATTTGGATAGCAATTCGCAATCGCAACAAATAGTTTCTGACTCGCGTCCCTCTCACTCGGCGCGTCTTGATAATAGCGATAACCGCATCTCGCAGCTTTGCGCGCAGCCGTCCGCCGCCGCCCGCGCCGCGCCGCGACCGCTCCCGTGCGCAGCCTCGCCCGCGCATCCGACCGCGTCTCCTTCTAACGCTACGGACGCTCCACAACCGGTGTCGCTATGCACCCGAGCGCGAGTTGATAAGAATAATGATAACGAACGCGATTCTTTTAATAAATTAAATCCTTCCCATACTACTGTACTTTTATCAACCGCTCAAGTTTATGCGTCTAATAAGGACAATAAATATATTTCAGTTAGATGTTTAATAGATAACGCGTCTCAAAACAACATAATTACAACTGCCTGTTGTAAACAACTAAATTTAAATATAATACCGCTTAGCAATTCTTTTATAAAGGGTGTAGGATCCACTTCGCGTCCTATTCACGGCTACGTTCAACTTAAAATAACCGCGAAAAATAAAAAATATTTTTATAATATTACCGCTCTTGTCGTTGATTGCATTACTGACAGGTTACCGACTGAATATGTTGAGACTTCTATAGTGCAACATTTAGGTAACTTACCGCTCGCTGACCCTCTGTGGCACATCCCCGGAGAGGTCGAAGTAGTTCTCGGGGCACAATTGTTCCCATTTTTATTATTAGGTCAAAAAATTATTGCACCTCCCGCTCCTTCTGCCCTTGAAACCGTGTTCGGTTATATTCTTATGGGCGACGTTCCCGCTAACTCTAATATGAATAAAAATGCATCCACTTATTTTAATACCGCGACTTTTTTCATTTCTGGTCCCAATGACCTTACTATTTCTTTAGATGATTCCCTACTTAAGTTTTGGGAGCTCGAAGAAATTCCCGCGCAAAAATTTATGAGCTTGGCCGAAAAGGAGTGTGAACAGCTGTTCTCTCGTAACTTCTCACGGGACTCCGCAGGCAGATATTGCACCGCGTTACCTTTTCGTGAGGATCCTGACGTGTTAGGTGATTCCCGTTCCGTTGCTCACCGCCGTTTACTTGCTTTGGAGCGTACCAAGCTACGCGATCCACAGCTACGCGCTAGTTATAATGAGGTTATACAGGAGTACTTAGATAAAAAATACTTATCTGAAATATTGCCTTCCGATTCTGACGACCATGATAAAGGGTACTTCATACCGCACCATCCCGTCGTACGGCAAGACAAAGAAACAACAAAAGTTCGTATAGTACTCGATGCTAGTGCTAAATGTCACAATGGCATATCACTAAATGATATTTTACATACGGGACCCAATTTACAATCTGACTTGTTTATTGTATTACTGAACTTCCGCTTATTTCCCATTGCTATTACAGCAGATATAAAACAAATGTACCTACAAATTGCTGTTATTAATGAGCATAGAAAATATCAAAAAATATTATTCCGCTTTGATCCCAATGATCCGATCCGCGTATTTCAATTTAACCGAGTTGCATTCGGTCTTAAGTCCAGTCCGTTTTTAGCCATGCGCACTGTGCGCCAGTTATGCTCGGATGAGAAAAACCTATTCCCTCGCGCTGCTGAAGTAGCTTCGCGTGAACTATATATGGATGACTTAGCCACTTCCATTCCTTCTTTAGAAGAAGCTATAGTCTTATCTCAAGAGCTCATCTCTCTTTTTAAATCTGGTGGTTTTGATCTCACCAAATGGGCGAGTAACTCAAAGGATTTGCTTGTCTCTGTGCCGCAATCCAATCGGGCTGCTATAGATTTTTCAGACAATGATAACCTCAAAATTCTAGGCCTCAAATGGATTCCTGCAGATGATAGCTTCACTTTTACTACATCTGATTTACACGACAAGTGCACCAAAAGATTCATACTGTCAACAATTGCCCGCTTGTGGGATGTACTCGGATTTGCTGCCCCAGTGGTATTGTTTGCCAAATTATTAATTAAAGATTTATGGAATCTTCATATTGATTGGGATGAAACACCCCCAGACTCTATCGTTTCACTCTTTAATAAATTCAAAGAGCAATTGCCTCTTCTTTCTACATTAAAAATACCGCGTCATTTAGCCGTTTCTATGGGCTGTAAAACAAATATTGTTGGTTTTGCTGATGCCAGTCTTAAAGCATATGGCTGCGTCATATATTTACATGTGACCGATCCTGATGGTAACATACACGTACGGTTGGTGTGTGCGAAATCAAAGGTTGCACCTGTAAAGGTAGTTTCGCTTGCTCGTTTAGAGTTATGCGCCGCTGTTCTTCTGTCAAAACTTATTAAATTAATTAATGAGACTTATAGTGCTCGAACCGCTATTGATAATATATTCGCATTCTCCGATTCTAAAATTACTCTGTCATGGATACATTCATCTCCACATAGATGGAATGTTTTCGTTAGTAACCGCATTGCTAAATGTCAAGAAAATCTTGACCCAAAACATTTCTACCACGTTAGTGGTATAGAAAATCCTAGCGACTGTCTCTCTAGAGGTATTTTACCTGAGCAGCTAGTGTCACATCACTTATGGTGGCACGGCCCAAAATGGTTAAAAGATCCAGTTTCAGAATGGCCTATCACTCCATTTAGTCCCGAATGCTGTGAGGACCTACCTGAATTTAATAGTAAAACGCTTGTTACTTGTACCGCGTCCGCTTCTGTTGAGCTTAATTTAATTTACGAGCTTGCTCTGAAATACTCATCATGGAATAAAATATTACGTATAATAGTATACATACTTAGATTTTCTCGCATAATTTCTCGTGATCAAGGTCACAGCCGCATCACAGCTTCTGAGCTAAATAAAGCTGAAGTATATTTAATACGCTCTGTACAACAAGTTCATTTTCAAAATTTATTTAATAATATTCAAAAAGTTAAATTATCTTCCCCGCTTAAAAAACTTGACCTCTTTATAGATCAAGATAAAATTATTAGAATTGGAGGTAGACTTTCAAATGCAAATCTTCCGTATGAAGCTCAGCATCCCGCTCTTTTACCTAAACATGACCACGTTACTCATCTTATTATAGACTATTTTCACCGTGCTCATTGCCATACTGGTGCCAATCTTCTGAGCTCACTGTTGCGCCAGAAATATTGGATACTGTCCGCTAGAAGTGTCATTAGACACAGAGTACATTCATGTAACTTTTGTTTTAAAAATTCCCCTTCATTTCTCAGCCCAAAAATGGCTGATTTACCCTCTTGCCGCGTTCAGGAGACCAAAGCGTTTGTGCATACGGGCGTTGACTATGCTGGACCCATTAAAGTAACATTATGTAGACGCAGAGGTCAAAAGAGCCAAAAGGCATATATTTGTTTGTTTATATGCTTAGTAACCAAAGCTGTACACATCGAATTGGCAACTGATGTGTCATCAGATATTTTTATTTCCGCTTTTAAGCGATTCATTTCCCGTCGAGGACCTGTTTCTTTTCTTTACTCCGATAACGGAACTAACTTTGTCGGAGCTAAAGCTCAATTACAAGAACTACTTACCGATCAGTACCGCATTGAATGGAAAATGATTCCACCCCACGCCCCACATTTCGGAGGATTGTGGGAATCTAATATAAAATCGATTAAAACTCATTTATACCGTGTTATCGGTTCGCAGCTCCTCACATATGAAGAGCTCCTCACTGTTCTTACCCAAATTGAAACAGTCTTAAATTCTAGACCGCTTTGCATTTTATCTGAGGATCCCTACCCGGAGCCTCTTACTCCCGCTCACTTTATAATGGCTTCACCATTGACTTCATTGCCGCTTCAGAATGTGTCCGAGGAAACCACATCTTTACGTTGTCGGAAACAATTATTAGATCAGATGGTGTGTAGCTATTGGAAAAGATGGCGTATAGAATATTTACATAATCTTCAAGTTAGACAGAAATGGCTCATTGATAAAGATAACATTAAGATTGGTACTGTGGTTCTTATACACCAAGATGATATTCCCCCTTTACGTTGGCCGTTGGGCATAATATCACAAGTTTATCCTGGCAAGGATGGAAATATCCGCGTCGCTTTAGTAAAAACTTCAAATGGATCATTCAAAAGACCCATTGTCAAGTTATGTCCATTACCCTCACAATAAAAATTAATCATACCGCATCTTATATTCAGTACTTAAGTAATTATTATAATCTGTAATTAGTTCTTATAATTAATTATTTTTTTTCTTTCTTTTGAGAACACTACGTATTCTCAAGGCGGCGGAGGATGTTTAGGCCAAAATACCTATAATAATATTTATAGTAAAAACCTACTCATATTGAGTATCAATGACGAGCCTCTACTTCCCGATTCCTCTCCTTTTCCCACATCATATGTGAAAGCGAGAAAAGAGCTTCGGGAATCTTCTACATACTTCGGCGACGCATCGCCAAACGCGTGTGTGCGAGTAAAACGAGACGCGCGCGCCCCGCAACATTTAGTACGAAAGACGCTACAGACAGAGGCGCATTGAACTTTGTAATTGGTGAATTGATATGAAAAAAAAATAGTGCTTATCACTGTGCTGGATTACAATAGGAGTTCCTGGAGTTCCTGGTAAGTCCTTACCTTTATCCTAGGAGGCTCCTCGTTTTCCATAACGCAAAAACCCATCACATTGGTTGCGAGTTATAGTAAGGCAAAGTGTTAAAAGTTAAAATATAGTATTCCGGAAACGTCAGGTAAGAAAAGATTTTGAAATCAGAAAATCAACGTTTTTAAAATAATTAATATGGCTCAATCGATTCTTTTGTCCAACAGATATTAATTAAGCTGTAATTGTATCTGCTGTATCGTTATTTTTTGCAATAATTACCAAATAAATAAAATCTTCGGAAAAACAATATATGTAACGGAATAAAGTGATTTATTTATAGCTTTTGTGTCGGTGCGCCTCGTCTCATTTTAAATTCAGTATGTTTTCACATTTCGCAGTGATAATCGTTAATCTGAATTTCCAGTGAGTTTTAGTGATCCAACAATTCTTGTAAAACTAGCGACAGACCCCAAGAGTATGGTGTAACAAAAATTCCGACAGTTTAATTTACCCAAATAAAAATGAATACCTAAAATAAAGTTCCAAACCATAAGAGCACCAAAACAGAAAGGGACTTTACCAAACTACGTAGTATTGGTACCTCAGAAACGGCACTTCATTGTTTTTGCCTTGACAATGCCTATCGGCGGACTTGGGGTGAATGCAGTCGTCGCTTGACCGCTCTCGTTTGTGACACTTCATTGGGCGCTGGCTGGATAATAAACGAATGTACCTTGAATGATTTTTAATTGATTTCACTTCTATTAAAGTATATTTTGTTTCAAAATATTTTATTACTAGTATAATAAAGTATACCAAAGAATGTATAAAGAAGTATACAAATGCAAAGAACTTGCATAGATTACATTGCAGTACAAAACGCTCCACTGCTAATATTGGACCACCATAACAACCAAAAATTCGTACGACAACGTGTTTTCATTTGACGAGTTGTATCATTCGATTTACAATACCATTACGGGCCACCTTATTTACCAAAGTCAAAGTCAAAGCCATTTATTCAATTCAGGTCTTAGGATTATGATGGTCATAAAATAGTCAGATTTACTGAAGATACCATTTGAAAATGTCAGAGGCTAACGTTAAATCGCACGTCGTAATTTAAGGCTAGATTTTAAAGTAAAAGTATCGTAAACAACCCTAGTATTTATTTACGTAAACATAAAAACAACAAAGCTCTATAACTCAAATTCGTCGAAACTTCCAACACTGCAAATACAACTTCACATGCAAATGTACAATGAAAATGTAAAAACTTTGACAGTAACGCAAACAAAAACAAACCGTAATACATAACTGGCTAAAACCGAAAATAAGACTAGGGGAACTACTGAAAGTTGGTACAGAGTTGTTCGCAACTTCATGACGCAATAAACTGTTTCAAACTGGTTTGTAGCTCTGAAAAAAGCCGGTAAATTTATACATAACTTCCAGTTAGGTTACTCGGCAGGAAGTAAACAAGGGATAAAATGAATTAATGTCGAAAGATTAACATTTGGCGCTGTGTCTGAGCAAAAACTTATTTGCTAGACTGCACTCAGCTATTTTGATTCAGGCTGTATTTTTTGCATTCCACTCGTGAAGCAGCTTAGTGGCCTTCTTTGGACTCCATACTTCTTCTACTTAATAAAAAAAATACGTATCGATTAGACCAAACTGTCTCTTTATACCTTTTGCGGTCTACCATGGCAGCACGGCAGCCGCGGCAGAATCGAAGAAATTATCTATACATAGACTGTTTATTTGTTATAACTATACAGGTTGTTGTTTTGGTCAGCGTCGATAATACAATTGATACTGGTGCTAAAAAAATATAAAATAAATAATAATACAAATAAAAATAATATTATTTTGAAAATCATGTAATAAGCTAAAATATAGACGTAATACTCAACGGAAGTGCGAGGGGATAAAGGGGTGGGGTGATGGCGGCTTGTGCCTAGCTCTAGTCAGTGCACGTGGCTAGTGACCATACTTTGCGGTAATTTTATTTCAAATTGAATAAGGTATTTCTCAACGCATTTACAGTATTTAATGGAAATAAGTCCATTTTTGGAAAATGTATTTTTTGTACTACTGCTCCTGGGTCGCTTGTCGCTGACCAAAACAACAACCTGTATATACAGGCTATATTTATCCATTACAGTAATCCACTTTTTGGTACTAGGCACACAGATTGTGAAAGTGAAAATTTTATATTAATAATAGAAAGAGACGCAAAATGATAATGACTCATATTGAGCGGTGACATTTCAGTTATAATTTTTATTCATTAAACTTGGAAGCAAAAATTTGGCATGAATTGTTGTGTAATTTATTTTGAGCTGAAACTTTTTATAGCGAGTTTGTAATTGATGAAGTCTTCACCCCTTTCGGATTTATGTACCCTTTTCGTTACACTCAGTATAACTACTGAAATTATACACTCAATCAAACAACTAATGGAACACAAAAAGCCATAAATTTCAATTTATTTCTCCAGACTATAAAGTTTGTTATTATGAAGTATCTATCACTTGTACTTCGAATAATAAAAGTCTATTATAATTTATAAGTATTTTCTAAAAAAATCTGATTTCTTTAAATGTTTGCCTCGGTTTTTAATTTCACATACATGTTAAGACGTTTCTTACAATATCAATCAAATAACAGCAAGACTTAAGTATCGTGTAAGCCTGTACAAGCTTATCAAAGTTTAGTTGAAAGCGGTAGGAACTGTCTGCACCGCTACAGCCGAGGGCTAGGTTCAACTGAGTTTCAAGTCAGAGTGAATTCAAGTCTACCCTCTATTCACGTCCAAGTATTCGGGTTGGAATTAATTTCAATTGAATTGGTAGTAACGTGGAAGAATCTGAATTAACGCGCTCTTGGAAGCTTCAATGCGTTTTACAGTTAGTTTGTGTATATTACAGCGCTAGAATATTTGTGTCACAAAGCTTTCTGTCTTTTTTCCACTTGTAGGATTGTTTTAATAAAAAATCAATACAATTTTCAATCAATGGAACAAATGCTACACTTTATGACGTACTCGACGAAATAATGTATAACTTACCGTGTAATTTTCGCAAATTTTCATAATGTGCCCACAAACTAATTAATTCGCCAGCACAAAATGGACGTGAAATATAAAAATTATAGTTTACACTTCACCTTTAATTTAAAATTCTAAATCGTGGTAATGGATGTACGTTTCCTGGCTTTGTTTGTTCTTGATTTCAATATTGAATGTGAAATTCTTATCCTATTCTCCTAACTCTTAAAATTCTTCAAGGAACTTCAGCTTTTGTTTAAGGAAAACATCGAGAAGAAACCATATCATACCATAAAAAAAATAAGTTAGTAATCAATTAAAACGAAAATATTTTACAGCTTTATATTGAATTAATACGAGCGGAAAAATTAATAAAATCGAAAAGGTATCCGGGATCAAATTAAGCTAATGCGCTTTCTCGTCATATTTTAAATGCTTGTAATCAATATGCGTGGAAATATGGGACATTCATTGGGAGATCCAATATTTCTCTAATTGTATCATGTCAGTGTAAAAGCTTCAATAAATTCCGTCAAAAAATATTTCGATTTCGAGTCACACGTAATTAAAATACCTATTGAATTAGTTTTGGCTTGTCTTCGAAGATCTAAAATACTTGTTAGTGGTTATTCGCTCCATTAATTGTAAATAAACAGTAAATATTATTATTTCATAGCAAGACCTTCTTTATGGTATTTATTCAAACTACTGAATACCACAGAATAAATAAAATTACTAAAATTATACAAGATATAAACGGAACTGTTTAAGTGGCAAATTATCAACACGTTTTATTTGACGTTAAAATCAGATTTTATTTTTTGAGAACTGCTTAGTTTAAAAAGGTCCCATAGTAAAAGTTGATCGTATTTAGGTATAGTCTGGCATACGAAAGTAGAACCTGAAAAAGCGCGGCAAATTAAAAAAAAACTAGATGTAGTGTAGTATCACTAAGTATAGTAGGAATAAATTGTTTTGATACTTTACAAAAAATGTATATGAATATTAAGTTATGTTTGATAAAATTTTACATAAACTCGTTGTATTATATTTTCATATAGAATGCTTTTAAATAAATAAAACTCGTTACATTCTATTTTTATATAGAATTTTAGCTTTTAAATAAATAAATAAATATGCTGGGATATTCCTCACAAACGGTTATCTGTGATGGTTACTAAGCGTACTATATATATTCAAATTAAAAAATTGTGTTTTTTTTTTCTAGTTTATATATTTTTTACCTTTGTAGAACAATATGGATACATGTTTCAGTGATTAGCGACCGTAGCAGTTCATTTAGCATATTGTAGAACATTAAGATGATCGAAAAAAGGATAAGGTGGACACTATAACACTGATTTAGCTATAAAGCCATTATGAATAAAGGGTTAGTATCAAAACTGGTTCTGGTAAACTAGTTGACACTTTTTATGCCGGGTGACGAAGGTGACATTAATAGAATGTTGCCATGTAAAGAGTTTCAATTACAGCCAGGCTCAACTTTCGTATGACAGACTCTATGAGTAATTTACGTGGTTTAAATTTAATGTCGTATCCACCCCGTATTTAAAATAAATACAGTACAGCTTTTTACATTAGAAATTCTATGTAACGCGAGAGTTCATTCAAGACGAGTCTCACATAATAGCGTTTGTGGAAATGTAATTAAAGCTCTTTAGAAGTAAAACACCCGAGAAACACAATTTTAAATACAAAATTCTCAATTTGTTGTGCTCAACTGAAAATATAATTTAGAACTCCCACTTTTATGCCTTAAACAGTTGCGAAAGTCTATATTATAATTACCATACTTAACCATGTTATAATTTAACATTGTTTTATTAAGGCGATGATAGCTCAGTGGTTGTGACGTCGGATACCAAGACGAAGGTCCCGGGTTCGAATCCTACAATGAGCTTGAGCTTTCGGTGAAGGAAAACATCGTGAGGAAACCATAGCACGGTGGTAGGGTACTTTGTAGTACCCACTTGGCTGGCTACCACCCTCAAGTTGAAAATCTGTCGCCAAGCACCTTTCGGTGTGTTCCGATAGCTGCACTTGAGAGCCAGTTATTCCAGGCTTTGTGTGCTAACCACCTTCGGCCGCATCATCACTTACCATGGTGAGATTGCGGTCAGACACAGGCCTATATATAAACAGAAAAAAAAATACTAAATAAAAAACTGAACGAAGATAATTTAGTGAAGATTAGATGACATTTTATTTTTGTGTTTTTTTGAACCGCAAATGCTTGAATTTAAAAGAAAAATGAAATCAGTTATTTAATAAGTTGGCAAATATAACTTTTTAACTTAAACCGCATTTTAAATTTGTTTAAAAAAAAACTAATAAAAGTAAAGAATTATTTAAATTAATTCCTTTTGCAAATTAAGAAACAATAAAGACAAATTACTATCCATTAAAAATATTCATATAGAATAGTCGCATTAACAAACTACCCTCTATTTTAACCCTCAAGGTGTAGATTCGTTTAAAAGCTCAGTTAATTGGATCAGTACGTGGATTACGTAACTTTGTTGCAATTAGTTTAAATGTAAGCTCTCAATCAATATAAAACTTACAATATCCAAAATTGTTCTGTTTACAATGAAGCACAGCTGTGC
The DNA here is from genome assembly GCA_951394255.1 of Polyploca ridens. Lineage (NCBI taxonomy): Eukaryota > Metazoa > Arthropoda > Insecta > Lepidoptera > Drepanidae > Polyploca > Polyploca ridens. Next base: position 16,549,355 of record OX596249.1, on the reverse strand, counting down.
TATTCTGTAAGGTTCATTTGCAATATCACTTCTGAATCCGCGATGAGATTAGATTTTCCTATTCTTAAAATCATTGAATTCGACACCGAATTCTAGCCCCACCGAATGATGACGGAAGTGAGATGAACTACGACATGTGAGTATTTTGACGTTTTTCAATAGGACTTGGTATTCTGAAACATAATTCACACGCCAAATCGGGTTGCGAGGTGAGTTGCGAGATGACTTTCGAGATGATTTACCTTTTACAGAATAGCATACCTGTTTGCGTTTCTACCAGAACGTAGAAACATTATCCGAAAATTGCTATATTGAACCGGTTTCAATATGAAACTGATGGCAACAAAGTTACGTAATAACCCCGCTGTGCATCCAACAAATGTATTAATTTATCATGACTGCCAGCCCCATAGCCCTAAGTTAATTTGCTCTCATAAATTTTCTACTACTTCCCTTTTCAAAAAGACGTCAAGGATTTACTTTACAAAAGTGCCAAATTGGCTAGTTAATGGAATAGCCTAGCTGTAAAATTAAACCAGTATTCTGATCTAGGTATGTATATGAGATTCAGATCAAAGACTTTTTATGTTGAATGTTTGTAAAAAGCAAAATATTATCTATCTTTACGCCCCAGGGCATCGCGACGCACAGTTTGGGAACCCCTGGCCTATACAATAGAAGCCTAGCCTATATGAAAGTGTAGTATTTTTTCTCAGTACATAGTTGTATATGTACTGAGTAACATAACTTGTAAATGTTTTCGTGTTTGAATTGCCTAGAATTGTTGTGTCGCCCCAGTAAAATAAAAATACCCTATGAACCATGATTGTTTATAAATTGTGCGCGGTCGAGCAAACGTGGCATATCCGTTAGTCGTAAAAGTGCCCGCTACGCCCGTGGCGCTTCCCTAACAATGTTTTTCCTTATATCTCACTTAATAATAGCTGTCTATATTTCCTGGTTTAATGGAGTACCTATCTTGAAGGCAGTTAAACGATTATGTGTTCAAATTGTTTTGTATATAAATATTTAATCAATAATCTCATCTACGGATGTTTGGATGTTGTTTTGAATGAAATTTATGACTAATGATATTTACTGGATTAACATACATTTAGATGCAAGCACGTTTTATGATACGTACAACCAAAAAATACCTATAAAAACCGACAAAGAAATGATACAATGGCATAGCAAACCGGACAATTATTTATCAAAATTCAATCATGTTAAATCGTGCAGTAATTCCCACCATTACGAAACTGTCGTTTAAAGACGAAAAATCTGTCCAAATAAAAAGGCAGGTAATATTAGGGAAAATTCGTATTCCACCCCTAAATGGCAAGACAACGTTAATGGGGTTGAAGCCCCGGCGGTCACGTAGCTTAGTTGAAATTTAATAAAATTCAACTCCATTATAATTCTTTTGTAAACGTCGTTTCGCTACCGTCACATGGGCGTAAAGTGAAAAATTTATGTCACTGTTCTATATTTTTTTTTTATTTTTTACTCTTTATAGGTCTGTGTTTGTCTGCAATCTGTTATACAATAGTTCTTGTAGTAGAGAAACTGCCAAGCCACATATTTGGCCCAAGGTGTAGAGTTTGTGAAGTTAGGGCTTGTATAGTTAAGGCGTGTAGAGTTATAAGCTTTACATGAGATCTGATAACTTTTTGACAGTGACCATTTTAGTTGAAAATGTTTTTGGTGGGGATCATTTTTTTTTATACCACTAAGGTGGCAAACAAGCATACGGCCCGCCTGATCGTAAGCGGTTACCGTAGCCTATGGACACTTGCAACACCAGGGGTATCCTCGCGCGTTGCCGACCCTGCAGAAATCTCTTCACACCCTTTTTGAAGAACCCCATGCTGTACTCCATTGGGAAAAACCACGGCAGGGAGCTCATTCCACAGTCTGAGCGTCCCTTTATTCTTATAAGCATACAATTTTAATGCCGAACAAGTTATTTATAATGTATAGCCTCCAACAACGTATTACCATTTCTGTTTAGCCACAATAAACATACGTTACAGAATAACAAAACCTCCATAACCAATACAAATATTAACTGTAAAACACGGTTGTTTATCAAAATGACAACTGATATGAAAAATAAATAATATAAGCCAAATACCGTAATGTCCCCTGAGGATGGGTGTGTGCCACATTAGTTTACGATATAACAATAAATAACAGAAAATAAACAAAAGAAAAGTAAGCTGATTCATATTATAAGGTGCTCACTACTGCTCACATTATGGGGAACCGTAGCCAGAACATTATGTGGTCCATGAAACAAGCGTTACAAATATCTTATTATTGGCCGATTCCAATAATTTACTAACCGTTATCGGTTAAAATTAAGACTTATATCTTTACTAATAATGAAGCAAAGACCTCAAAGCTTTGCATAGCAGACTATCCCATATGGAAATAGCTATCATAGGTAAAATTAGCTTACGAAATGATCTATATGCCCAGTTTGGCAATAAAAAACCTACCATTGATAAGCAAAACGATTCGTAATTGTTTATAGAAACCGGGCATTAGATGCTAAACTGTTAAAGGTTTGTTTCTAATCCTCTTCTGAATCGATTTATGTAACTTTTAATATAGATATTTAAAGTTACATAAATCGATTCAGTAGGCGATTCTGAACAAACCGTCCAACGATTTAGCATCCAAATCTGCTACACGTTGTATACAGGCTAGGTATTTTGTCTGCGAAAAGTTTGAAGTGCGACTCTAAAAATTTACCCCCTTATTCATAATATAGTTATCAAACGTTGATTAGCTAAAATTCCGAAGTCTTTATCTGACAGGTGACATTTGTTGATCGAAAGAGTGAGACGGGGCACACAATAAGGGGGCTATAGTTTATACTTGTCGTTTATTAACTTGGTTGGAAGCCAGGTTGGAGGAGCATTTGAGTATACCAAATACGTTATCTTTAAAAATAATCCCGTTTCAAAATCGCTAGTTTTGAAGCCTGAGCAAAGAAAACACAAAGAATCAACAAACTAGCAGCACATTTCCCTTGCCGTCAAACACAACTTTTATGTAATAAATTGTATTATTCCATCTGTACATTGTGAGATGGTTTGGTAGATAATTTATACAAAGCATATGTATTAGGTGAATACTGAATTAGTCTAAATCGGAACGATTTCATGTCACTAGTTTGATGTTTGTTATTCAATTCTAGGGATTAGGCACACATATTCAATTTTGAAGCGCTCGTGGTGTAGTATGATTAGAAGTTAAGCTACCACCGTTGTGGTCGGTACCTGAATGGGTGACCGCCTAGTGGTATTTCAAATCGAGCGTTTCCGTGCTTCGGAAGGCACGTAAAGGTGTTGGTGGTTATCACTTAATTGTGATAGTCGTTAAGCTAGTTGGATGCCTCCTAGGCGGCTTGAAAAATTCCAACAGTAGGTTGGTCACTAGCCTACCTCCACCGATCCGCAGTGAGCCCGCGTGGTGGAGTATTGCCCATTCCCTTCCACCTTCATTTGTGAAAGGAGGCCTGTGCTCAGCAGTGGGACATTATAGGCTGATGATGATGATGATGATTCAATTTCCATGTCTGTTACCTTAAGTATGGCCTCACCCCAAGATTTTCCCGAAGCAAAATATCAGAATTAAACATGCATGCCTAAGAAGTGGCCATTATATTCTTTTCTACCGTGTATATGACTGTATTTGACTGCAATCTTACCATGGTAAGTGATGATGTGGTCGAAAGTGTTAAGCACACAAATCCTAGAAGGAACTGGCTCTCAAATTCAGCTGTCGCAACACACCGATAGGTGCTTGGTGACGTATTTCAACTTGAGGGTGGTAGCTAGCCAGTAGGTACCTACTACAAAGTACCCTACCACCGTGCTATGGTTTTCTTACGATGCTTTCCATCACCGAAAGCTCAAGCTCATATAAGCGCTGTATAATTGCGCATGGGTTTTTATTGAATGGAAAATGTTTTGTTATGTTTTATTTTAGTAAGAAAGAAATAGATTTATGTATGCGACATGTTTCTTGCCTTTAATTTCTATTCAACTTAAGTATTAATGACATTATCCGCAGGGCTCTTGTTGTCGCTAACGTGCCTTCCGTACTGGAACCAGTCGGTATTGCGCGGGGCGATGGCAAAAGACCGGATGGTATGTCTTTGATCCCTTGGAGTGTCGGCAAGTCGCTGGTGTGGGATGCCACATGTGTCGATACACTCGCGCCATCTCACTTACCGGCAACTTGTAAAGCTGCAGGGGCAGCTGCGGCCAGTGCGGAAAATTCAAAATTCAAAAAATATGCATCGATTGGACCCAACTATATTTTTGTACCTTTTGCGGTCGAGACCATGGGACCGTGGGGGTCCGAAGCTCGCCGTTTTGCTCGCACCTTGTCATCAAAATTGATCGAGACCTCCGGAGACCAGCGGGAGGGGAGCTTTTTCCGCCAACGCGTCAGCTTGGCTATCCAAAGAGGAAACGCTGCCAGCCTTCTGGGAACCCTGCCGTTAATCGGAAGCAGCGGCAGGCTTGAGGAAATTTTCTATATATAGATTGTATTTTGTACATATTTGTTGTAAATAAAGATTGTTAATTAAAGAAAAAAAAAAAAAAAAGTATTAATTTTTATTCATTCTTTATTTAAATCCAGACAAAGGCAGTACTCTACGCAATTACCGTTTTACGTGGAAAATGAAGCAATTTTCATAAATGTACCGAACCGCTTCAAACAGCTACTCGCTGCATTTTTGCACGAATAATCCGCAAGACGTCTAGAATTTCAGGTCTAATATAAAGTTGGACATCATTTGAATGTACGGAGTTGGCCACTAAATTTGAAAGGGGAACCCGTTTCAGTCGAAATGCAACTTAATTAAAGTTTAGCTGGCGTTGAGAGGGAACTGCCGGGCCCTTACAATTTATTCCTGCGGGATATAATTTGACTTTGGAGTGTCGGCAAGTCGCTGGTGTGGGATGCCACATGTGTCGATACACTCGCGCCATCTCACTTACCGGAGACTTGTAAAGCTGCAGGAGCAGCTGCGGCCAGTGTGCAAAATTCAAAAAATACGCATCGATTGGACCCAATTCTATTTTTGTGCCTTTTGCGGTCGAGACCATGGGACCGTGGGGGTCCGAAGCTCACTGTTTTGCTCGCACCTTGTCATCAAAATTTATCGAGACCTCCGGAGACCAGTGGGCGGGGAGCTTTTTCCGTCAGCTTGGCTATCCAAAGAGGAAACACTGCCAGCCTTCTGGGAACGCTTCCATTAATTCATTTATAACATTTTTTTGGTGAAAAGTTGTTATATCGTTCAGTTTTATAGTGTTTCTCCTGTCAGTTTAAATAAAGGGGATGTATTGTTCTGCACACTTTTTGTACTCATGATTTTGCTGTAATAGATGGAGCTTTTGATAAAGTTCTTAATTTGATTGCGTCTTACTTTGGAGAAATTCCCGTAGGATTTTTGAAGAATTGTTGACTTTTGAAAAGTAAAAATTACCTGTTATTTTATAAACTAATTAATAATATGCTTTTTGGTCATTTTATTTGTTACCCATTAATTATTTTATTAGTAAATATTGATTAAAGATAAAATATTAAAAAAAAAAATGGAAAACTATTTTCATGCAACTTTTGGATTATGCAGTTCTTTGCTAACTTTGAATAAAGGAAGGCTTATACCAAAATTTATATTTTTGTACTAAATATAAATAGTATTGGAGATTGGTTTGTTACTATACGTCTGCCAGAATACCAGGGTTACACTGTTTTATAAGCAGTGCAGCGTTCATCAGTTTCATCTTAGAAAGTCGCACAAATAGTCAATAGTGGATTTCTAACATAACACACCATAAAAACTGTAATATAAATCCAAAACTCATTCATTAATTCCAAAACTAGAAACACTTTAGGTTACTATAATATATGTAACAAGTTGTGAGTTTTGCGCGACCAGAAATTTTAATTGGATTAGTCCAGGGTATGCAACTGAACTTTTATAGCTGCAAAATCATATGGAAATAGTTTTAGTAAAACTATGCGTTTTATTATGTTCTTTATTAAAAGCTAAGTTATATCTGGTTTTTAGTTTTTTTTTACATTCACCCACGTTTTAATTAATTAGCATTGTGTGGAGTTATGGTTTTTATAAAATCACTACCTAATTTTTAACCCGAGGGATCGTATGTTTTCCCGGAATAAAAAGTACTCATAATAATACCTGCATTGTAATTTAAAATAATAATTTTGTATACTATAAACTTCAAACATCGAAGATTCTTACGATACATAAATGTAAAATAAAACATAATAAAAAACATCGTTGCACCTATTAAGACAAAAATTGACTCAAAAAATGTTTTATTGGATAATAATTTCATTTATTAAAAAAAAATAAGATAAAGTAAATAAATAAAATACTATAACAATTACAAGAAACTGTTGAAAGCACAATCGGTAAAAATGTCGCTGAGCCAATTATTGGATAAATTAACCCATCAGAGACCGACTCTACACGACAACTCCCGATAATTGGCTAAGTGGGGGCCTGAATTAGGTCCCACTTTAGTCACGCGATCACATGGGCACTTATGGGGGATTTCTTTCGAAGTTTAAAATGTTTGGAATTTAACGTTGTTTTTTTTTTAATAGAGATTGAGTTTTTTTATGAAATAATTTTATGGTATTTAGGTTGCTTGCGTATAATTTTTCGGGTTTAAAATTTTACTTATTTGTATGATACAAACCAAGCAGTGCCACAAATAGCATTTATAAGGTTATATGACAAATAGGTATGTAAGAATGTGAGTCACAATTTAATAAAACAGTAATTGGTTAAAAAAATCCATTCATGTTGCATTATCACAAAATCAAATCATAAGTTTCTTATATACAACAATCAATCCTTGTTAAAGTAATTTACCGAAAAACTTTTATAACCTTAAAGCAAAGTCACCCTCAAAAGTTCAAATATTTTAATGCTATATATATTTTATATATTTTAATGATAATGTTTTTTTTTGTTCTTGTAGCGTTTTGGCTGTTTTATAATGCTGTTAAGCTGCAAAACTAATAACTAATTAAATAAATAAATACCAATAAGGTGCAGCGCCGACGACAGACTTGCGGCACACAAAAAGTCTGTGTGAAAACAAAGGATTGTGCGTCGTGTGTGTTACTGCTTAGAATTGTACAGGTTCTATTTTCACAGACTCAAAATTTCGGCGTGGTGCGGTCTGTCGTCTGTGCTGCACCTAAGATAAACAAAAATCCGAAGTATTCCCATTTGCGCACCGATTTTTTGAGCACCGATTTTTTGAGCACCGATCCTATTCCCTTTTCAGCACCGATTCATATTTTGGATCGGTGCTCAAATGGGAACAAAAATTTAATTCGAAATCATTCCCTTTTGAGCACCGACGGATTTGTAGCTTCTAGTGTTGTGGTGTTTTGATCTCTCTCTAAATACCTCCAAAAAATTATACTTGGTAATTAAAGAAAAATTGGTACCAAGACTTAGTACTTACGTTATTTTATTGAATATTCCCATTAGAGAACCGATTCTAGAGCATCAGCTAATATTTAAAATTGTACCAGTATAACATAAGCTCGAAGGAGCTCTCTCCTTTTTCATAAGTTAAAAGAATATATATGTTGTTTTTTTACTAGAGAGAGCTCCTTCAAACATCTGTTATACTGGTACAATTTAAAATATTAGCTGATGCTCTAAAATCATTACAGATCATTTTACCCAAGCTCTTAATAATAATAAAAAACGTATGGTGACTTGTATTGTTTGTGTTTTGTTCGAATTGAGAAAATTTAAGTCTAGGAAAGTAATAAATAAATTAATATTCATCTGTAATTGATAATAAATAATTAAATTATTCTGTAAAATAAAACTAATTTTTTATCGATATATTTTATTTAAACACCACAGTTTTAAATAGTACTAGTACAACAAAAGCTTGAAGAAGCTCTCCCTAGTTAAAAAACAACATATATTATATATTCTTTCCACAAAATGTATACTTATTATTACTTATGAAAAAATGGTACCAGGTTTTGTTTTTAATTTATTTTTGGATATATCTCCTTCGAGCTTATGCTATCCTGGTACAATTTTTTCATAAGTATAATTTTTTTGTGGTATTAAGAGAGAGATTTAATATAAGTAAAATGGAGAGTACAATATGTTTCTATAATTAGTCAGTACCTAGGTTTTCTAACACAAGCTAATCTTTGCTTAAAAGGAGATTCCAAAAATATATAAATTATGATTAGTTATTTAGAAATAAATTTATTATTAACTTATTATTTTTACTAGGTAATATCAACAACAGTAAGTATATTTTGTTCAGCAATTGACAACCAATCTAACATACATTGATCAGTACTCAAAGCGGAATAGTTTTGATGCTCTAAAAATGGGTTCTCTAACGATAATACTTTTTACTTTTTATAATAAAACTGTTAATTTTTATCGATACGTTTTATTAAACACCACAACACTAGAAGCTACAAAACCGTCGGTGCTCAAAAGGGAATGATTTCGTATTAAATTTTTGTTCCCATTTGAGCACCGATCCAAAATATGAATCGGTGCTGAAAAGGGAATAGGATCGGTGCTCAATAAATCGGTGCTCAAAAAATCGGTGCGCAAATGGGAATACTTCAAAAATCCTTACTAAAATCATAATGAAGTGAAAAGGCAATGAAACACAATTCATTTACTACTCAACGGCAACTGATTCACAATAATTATGTAAATTATTGTGGCAGGTAAATTTATTATAAAATAATCGTAGACCAAAAAAGCGGTTTGTTGCGTGACCATTGCATTTCGGAGTGAAGCTTTAGTGATAAGCTATAGCGACCATGTGTTAAAATTTTAATATAACGAAAACATTTGTCTCACAATTATGATTCAAAATCAAAAAGTCATTTATTCAGTTTAGGCCCTGGTAAGGCACTATGAACGTTAAGTTGGTACATACAGTTGAATTTACCACCGTTTCGAAATACACTTAAACTGAGAAGACTCCGGCAAGAAAATCAGCAAGGCATTTTTTTGTGGAAGGTATTTAAAATTTCTTTTTTTAAAGGGTCTAGCCGTACAAGTATAGGCAATCTGCCCCCGATAGAAATTCCTATCAATGAATATATAGTCTTTTAGGGGAACCTATGCGAAATTTGTACGTATACTTATTTTAGCCATAGATGAAGTGGTTGTGAAGATATATAAAAAATAACAAAATATAGGGACATTTAAAAATTTTTTTTTTCTCCAAAACTACTTTACCTAGACAAAAAATTCCAAAAGCATATTGTAGTGGACTCCCTAAGATGTATTCTCCATTTTTTTTCTCATACAAAGTTTCGTCTTTAATAATAATAATAAAGGTAAATAAAATTTAAAAGTTATTTTTATAAGTTTCCAATTTAGTGACCACCTCGAAAAAATTACAGTGAGTGTGCTTTAGTGTCCTTTATTCACCTATTGATTCATAATTGAAATCCAAAGGGGACAACATAGAAAAAAAAAAATTACATGACCACTCGTTGCACTGTATGATTTTGCACATTTAATTTTTTCAATTAAGATATTTTTATAATGAAAGTAGCACAGAAATAACAATTTCATTCGATTTACTAAAGCATATTTGCTCCGAGGGCAAAAGGATTAGCGATCAGAAGTATCAATTTTAAGAACTGTACTCCCGATAAGTTTCCTATAATTTTTCATAAGACGCCATCTCTCTCTAAGAAGGCAGAACTTCATAACCGATCACAGATACACACTGACACTACGCACAGAACATATTAGTGTATCAGTTGGGCTCGAAACGAATAGCAAGTTACGACTTGCTATTCGTTTCGATATTTGAATATCATAACTGTATTTTAACTGTGCTTTAACTTACTTACTACGTGCAACTTGTTTTCTTTTTAACCGACTTCAAAAAAAGGAGGAGGTTCTCAAATCGGTTGTTGTTTTTTTTTATGTTTCTTACCTCATAACTCCGTCATTTATTAACCGATTTGGAAAATTCTTTTTTTTATTTGAAAGGGTACACTTCCCGTTTCAGATCAGGATTTGATTACTTCTTAGTGTACTTTGAAGTCGGTTTAAGTTTTCTATAAAACTGTTCAATTATTGCATAAGAGGACACAAATATGAGGTATTTATTTTTTGTAATAAGGCCCGGCTGGTGGTAAGCGGTCACCTTAGCTCTATGGACGCTTGTGATGCCACAGGTGCTGCATCGCAAGGGATACACATACACAGGGCATCACTCACGCGTTACCGACCCTTCCCCCCACCCCAAAGAGCTCTGGTAACCTTACTCATACGCAGGAACACAAAATTGTTATTTGGCGATATTCTGTAAGTTGCAGGTACTTCACCAGTCGAGCTGCTTTTTGAGAAAATAAAAATGCTCCCTACCTCTCTTACAAATCTGTTTGTTCATAATTATGAACGCATTGATAATGATAAAAATATAACAATGACATCAATTGTTATAATAGGACACGCGTCCCTCGCGAGAACTAACGGGTTAAGTTCCTATACAAAGCCTATAATTAGAAGTTGAAGTCTTCATAGCGTGATACAATTAAGAGAGGCCACAACCCACATAAATAAAATAGGCTTTCTGACAAAATCGCTCTCTCCATCACCATTTACAAAGCTCTTCAAGAATCGCTTCCCGTTTCTAGTTTGCCCGCCCACTTCCGCAGCGGTCTTGCTCGTGACTTACGCCTGCTGGCTGCCACAACAGCCTTAAAATGGTCGATAAAGTGCTGTAATTAACAGCTAATTGCTTTGATAGATAAATATATGTAATTCTATTTACAGCTAACTATTGGTTGTGAAGTGATAGAACAATAAATTATCGTTTAAGTTACGGATTACTATTGTCTTCAGTGGCTTTACTCTATTTGTTTTTGATAAATAAAATTCTAAATGATTTTCACTCGTTATATACAGGGTGTTATTTTGGTCGGCGACAAGCGACTCAGGAGTGGTAGTAAAAAAAATATCTTTCCCAAAAATGGACTTAATTCCATTAAATACTGTAAATGCGTTGAGAAATACCTTATTCAATTTGAAATAAAATTACCGTAAAGTATGGTCACTCGGCACGTTCACAGACTAGAGCTAGGCGCAAGCCGCCATCGCCCCACCCCTTTACTCCCTCGCACTCCCTTTGAGTATTGCGTCTACACTTTAGCTTATTACATGATTTTCCAAATAATATTTTTTTAATTTGTATTATAAAAAAAAAGTACCAGTATCATTTGTATTATCGACCCTGAGTCGCTCGTCGCTGACCAAAACAACAACCTGTATAGAGATTTTTAAGAATGCTCAGTGATTACTTTATAGATACTGTTTTTTAATATGGGCGTGCTTACTGTGTAATAAGTTATCCAACTGTATTTTCAATCATTTATTTAAATCAACGTAGCAATGAAAGCAATGAAAATTATATTCAAGATTTTATTTTTATTTTATAGACCATTGAAATACATAACAAATATAAACGAAGTAATTAAATCGCACAAGGCACCCTGCAGTAAGTCACAAAACCTTATATCGCAGATTTAAATTTGATTTAAGGTAACAAGAATGACTAACACGGTTTTGTTCAATTTTTTTTTTCTGTTTATAGGTTTGTGTTTGACCGCAATCTCACCATGGTAAGTGATGATGCGGCCGAAGGTGTTAAGCATACAAAGTCTAGAATAACTGGCTCTCAAGTGCAACTATCGGAACACACCGAATGGTGCTTGGCGATAGATTTTCAACTCGAGGGTGGTAGCCAGCCAGGCGGGTACTACAAAGTACCCTATCACCGTGCTATGGTTTCCTCACGATGTTTTCCTTCACCGAAAGCTCAAGCTCATTGTAGGATTCGAACCCGGGACCTTTGTCTCGGTATCCGACGTCACTACCACTGAGCTATCATCGCCTTAAAATGTTTATCACATAATGGAAAATGTTAATCATCAGAAAAAAACATCTGACCAAATTGTTGTGAATGTATCATTTAAAAAGTACTCGATAATTGCCCGTTAATGATGGGTCCTATAATGGTCCCATAATTTTTTCTTTCACTGAAAACCTAATGGTGAATCCGAAGATTTAAACTCAGTGATAGGTAGAAAATATATTCGTTTCCCTTATGTAAACAGAAAATCTTATCTGAAAAACAAACGTGTTTGCTTTTAGTAATGAAAATTGGCAGCATTGTTTTTATCGAAAGCTTTGTCGCTGCGCGAAATTGTATTTCAGGTGCATAATAACATCTAACACAATTCCCTGAAATGCTTAATTATGTTTTACAGCTATTGATTCAAAAATAGCTTGCAATATCGTTTTATACGACCAAGTCGGCAAGCAAGCATACGGCCCGCCTGATGGTAAGCGGTTCCCGTAGCCATATGGACGCTTGCAACACACGTAGCATCGCTCACGCGTTACCGACCTTCCCCCCTTCCCCTATGAGCTCTGGCAACCTTACTCACGCGCAGGAACACAACTTTACACAACATAAAGTTATTTGGCTGCGGTATTCTGTAAGGTGGAGGTACTTCCCCAGTCGAGCTGCTCTTTGAGCGAATAAACGCTATGCTCTACCTCTCTTATAGCGAGAGTGGACAGTGATCATACCCAGAGATGTTCGCCCAAATTAAAGGAGAACAGGCACACCCTTCGTGTTCCAAACACTCGTTTTTATTACAACTATGCCGCCATTTAATGTTCTCTGCTCCTGGGATGTTTTAACTCTCGTGCGAGTTTTTCCATTGTTCTTTGTGAACAGAGTTAATTTTTATCAGGCTTTGGTGATTTTGTTCATGACGAGTTGTTTATGGATTTTAATCTATATACTTCAATCAGTCGGTGTTTTGAAAAGAATCTAATCTGAAACGTTTCAGATTGTTTGATCCTGACTAAGCTAAAACAACTCAATTAAACAAACCTATGTACCACACTAAATACCACATTCTAAAATAGAACTCCTTTATTATCCATATAATTTTACGTAAAAGTCTGAAAACACTATCCCGTGCTTTCTCATCCACTTGACTCGTGTGAACGTGGTTCGGTCGGCGAGGTGTCAGCGGAGGATAATCCTATCAATTCACGCAAGCCTCCACTTTACGGTTTCTATATCGGATATCGATACTTATTTGTTTCAGCCATTTAGTAATAGTATTATTTAGATTAATAATTAGTAGTATGTTATACGTTTTTGTGTTTGCAATATGATAGTGCACTATTTATCTTTTAAAGAATTCTTTTAAATTTTGATAAAATTATAAATACATAAAATGTAAATGAATCTTTGTATTGTAAGAAATGAGTAGTGAAATTCTCCGAGATTTTATTTAGTTTTATTTTATTAACTTAAAAGCTAATGAGAAGTCAGCTTTCTCATTAGCATTAGAATCAGCCACCACGGCCTAAATAGCAGTCAAGATTCTTAACGTATGCACTCACACATGACTAAATATTTAGTCCAAACTTTACATCAGGCAGAGCCATGAAATGTAAGGGCGAGGCAACGGGTTAAATAACGTTACGTTAAATGTTAACCCATAAGGAGGGTTAACAGGATCACGGTTGAAACTGCGAGGTGGAAAGCTAGTCGCTTTATCAAATTCAATTTTTTTCCAATAAAATTGAAAAATAAAAGCGTATTTGAAAGATTGTTGTATTTTCTTTTCTGTTTTGATTTCAAATGTTCCTTAATGAAAAATAGCTTTTTCTATGGCCCAAAGTTCAGAAGATATAAAATATAACCTACTTTGTCTGTAAATTATGCGACATCACGCGCGGGTCAGGCTGCGTAATGATGATTGCGCACGCAGACACGTGCCACTCGCTCTGTTTGCGAAAAACGACTTTTGAGCTTAACAGGCTCTCATTTGACTAATTAAAACGCGTAATAAAATACAATCTATATATAGAAAATTTCCTCAAGCCTGCCGTTGCTTCCGATTAACGGCAGGGTTCCTAGAAGGCTGGCAGCTTTTCCTCTTTGGATAGCCAAGCTGACGCGTTGGCGGAAAAAGCTCCCCGCCCGCTGGTCTCCGGAGGTCTCGATCAATTTTGAAAAACGCGTAATTCGTTGCTAAAAAGCAATTTTAATGGCTCAAAATTTGTGCCATATCTGCCGTAAAATTGATAAATGATTAGATTTTGGACTCGATGGTCATATGGTTATTCAGAAAGAGGTAAGCTTCTCTGCGCATTTTATTTTACGTGAAAAGATTTAAACTGACATTTAAACTGTAGATTTAACTAAGCTTGCTTTATTAGTTTTACTATTTTGGCCGTCAAAAGCAGCGTTGTGAACAACACGCTGAATATTTCACCTGGTGCTGGTTGTAACGCCATGTTCTATCCGTAAACGATTGTTGGGGATGTCCAGGTGTTAGCGCGTTCCAACTACAAATTAATTGGTCATCGGAGGTTTATTATTATTGGCGATAGTACCTTCGCAAACAGCCAAAAGTATTCAAGTATTGGAGGTATAATGCGGTATAATTTTTTTTAATAAAATTAGCAGTATTTAACTTTCTTTAGTTACACAGATTCAGCTTGCTCCCTTTTAGTGCGTTTTTATTATTGTTTCTTGACTGATTTTAATTTTGGAGTATGAGAAGAGACAAAATCGACTTTATTAAAAATCATATTATATGAATGAATTCGTAAACTATGTTTTAAAAAAAAAGAACGTTTCTGGATCAAATCTTATTTCTACTTTTTCTTACAGCAATGGATTCTTACGAAATTTTATAGCAAGCTATTGTAGTGAAATATGTATGCGATTACCGGCCTAAATGGCTGGTAACTGTCGTAGCAGTAGCTCTGGAACTTTGCCAGTAACATACTTCCGGGCTCATTTCCCCGGATACAAAATCAAAACGTGATAAAAGAATTAATTCTTTAAGACGGTGTGTAATTTAATGTTGTATGTAAAAGGAAGGATTATAATATAATTGGACTGTTTTACAAAAAAACTTAAACCGACTTCAAAGTACACTAAGAAGTAATCAAATCTGATCTGATCTGATGACAAACGGGAAGTGTACCCTTTCAAATAAAAAAAGAATTTTCCAAATCGGTTAATAAATGACGGAGTTATGAGGTAACAAACATAAAAAAAAAAACATTCGATTTGAGAACCTCCTCCTTTTTTGAAGTCGGTTAAAATGGGTATGATTTGATATATATTAAATACCTACTAATTTAAATTTACTGAATCAAAGTGTTCTAATAGGCTTAAAATAACACACAACATTTAAAGGAATAATCTATGAAACAAACATTAGCTATATTTTTACATTACGGAGGTAGTACTGTAATAAATAAGTCCAGGAGCAATCTGACCTGTTTGTTTATCCAGTCCCTAATTCAAAGTTACACAGTTGACACAACAGTCGTGGTGGTTATTTGTATTTGTTATTTACTTAACAACACGTAGCACGATATATCTACTGGATTTACTCAGGTGGGTTAGTAGGTATTTTTTTATTTAGGTTAATTTCATTTTATTTAACCAACCCTAAAAACATAAAAACCTAGAAAGTCAAGATATCTGGTTTTCAAGTGCTTTGCAGTTGCCGGTGATACCACACGATGTTTTCTTCACTGAATGCTCCAGCTCATGGTCACAGATTAGGTACAGTAGTACTTTTGTACCGTGGTAGTACCCAACTAATATGGCTTACCGATGTACCTGCGCAGAAGATACATTTTCAAAGTGTGGGAAACGCTATTGGTCGGCAGCTGCCGCCATGTTAGCGCGCGCCGTGCGGAGGGGCGCGACTTGCGAATGAGACGGAACTAACAGCTAAAGTGTATTATAAACCTTATAGTAGTGATCTAAGGTTGATTGTAAGTTTTAAGCATTCTTTTGTTAATCTTTGGGACCATACTTTCTTTTCTGTGCGAACGAAGATTCACGACGCGCCATATCAGTTGGTAATACTGTAATAGTACGTGGGTCATTCCCTCAAATAGTTCATAAGTATGACAATAATTTGAGAGACTCCGAGCTAGTTAATTCTGGCTTAAGTGTACATAATTCTAGAATTCGAGAAAATTTACAGGAGCAGCTCAGAAGCATAATGCATATTAGTTAGGTTACTTTTTATTTTAATTTAGTCATATAAAGACTTCTAAACATAGTAGTAATTAAAAAAATTGATCTTGTTAGTTATCGAAATAAATATGTAAGAAATATATATGTAATATGTAAAAAAAAAAAATCTGATTAGCCCGTCAGTTAGATTATAAAAAAAATTGGACACGTATTTTCATACCAAATCATTAAAAATCTACAAAGATAAAGGGAGTGAAAGTTCGGGAGTAGGAGCTCGTGCCATCAGTTTAGAGTAAAAAGTGTACTCTTACGTGACGTCACGCGGAATTTCAACGCACCAATTATATTTATTTGTTTAATTGACAAAAGAAAAAACGTGTCTAATATTTTTGGATAATGTAAAAGACAGACTAAATAGATTTTTTTAGTCATCTAGCCTATTCCATCAAATTATTTGTCTTTAACATTCACGCAGCATTGTTGCCGAAACCACAACCTATTTCATCACCATCAATCAGACTTTATCCGTTATAAGCCTCAAACAAAATAAGGAATTTCGAGTTAAAAGTAGCATTATACTGTAAAATTATATTCAAATAAAAGTTTACTCAGTTTTTAAATTAAATTCTGATTCCAGATCTCAGTAAAAGGCAACTTTATAATAACTTCGCCTGTGACTTCTACCGAAAAGAACAAAAGATATAATATACCGTAACTGACACCTGTCATAGAATAAAAAGGGGCGAAGTATCGTAGAACTTTGGTACAAATTCATGAGAAGTTGGCAGTCGAACCGCTTCAAGTAGTGGGTCAAACTTTTGACTCAATGTGACAATCTGGTAGGAAAGTTTGAGAGTTAGCGACACCCGTCTACCAGACATCGATTGTTGTGATTGTGGCACTTGAAAATTGTAGTGACCGCAGAATAATTTGTAGGCATTTAGAAATCGTTTACGATGTTAATATGTAGATGTATTCGGGATGTTTCTCTCATTAAAATTTATAATTACAAAGGTTATAAGTTGCTAACGTGTCAAACTAAGGTAATTTATTATATAGTATTTGTGAATTGTCACGCAATATTAAATGGAATATATAGCTAGTTGCTTTATCAAAAATCACTCAGCCAAACCATGAACTCTTCTCCTCGAAATGACCCAAAGCCCCAACTTTGACATTGAACCGCACATTTCATCCAATCACGATTCGGTCAAACACTCCACATACATTCTCTTGGTAGGTTTTGTTGGGTGGTGATCTGATATACAGCATAAGTTTTCAACCGCGTAAATATTGGCAATAAGTTATAGCAAATGCGTTAGTTTGAAAAGAATCTTTAGCATTTACCATTTTGTTATTATCCTATACAAACATAATTTTGTGCCACTTTGTCTCATTGCAAAATTTTCTTTGACAGTTTTAAGAAAGATCGTAGTCTGCAAAGATCTAATCTATCGTCTGATGTTTTGAGTAAAGTCAACAACATTTATTTCGTTCGTGACTTGGCATGCAAGTATCAAGATATATAATTATATAGCGCTGAACGTAGACTTTGTTTTACTTTCATAAAAACTTTAATAAAAGAACGTAACTTCAGCATATTTTTACATACATTTAGTTTAAAATAAAATTAACTATGAAAAACTTTTAAACACATGATGCTTTGCTGATACAGTACACGCATAACATACCACTAAATAAATATTATTATGAAGAACGTTAAAGCAGTAGTAACGTATGATGCTCGAGATGAATATTTATTTATGCTTAAAACTGTTAATTGATGAAATACCATGGAAATGTGAAACTATCTCAGCCGGTTACTAAATATATAATATATAGATACTATAAAATGCAACCTTTAGGCTGTTTAATAGCTTATATATCTATTACTTGACAGGCTGGCGCTCCGCCAGGTTTGTGTTTTTACGGCGAATCTGGTAATCATCGCTACACTTATTTGAATATGTATTTGTTTTACTAACCCCCTTATTCATAATCGCTTTTTAACTAAATCAGTGTAATAGTGTGCCCGGTCCATAGATTAAAGCTTTAGTCCAATTTCTTTGGCCCGGTCTCACTCTTTCGATCACCAAATGTCACCTGTCAGATAAAGACTTTTAGCTAATCAACGTTTGATCACTTAACGCTTTTATAATTGGTCATTTATATGCTACTATTATGCACAGGTAAATTATTACGATTGATATAAACACCAACCGCTTCGCAACCTATTACTACTCAATCCTCAATAATATCAGATCTGTTTGCTACACATCTTCGATATTGCCGTTACGGATATATTCGATTTTGATGAAAATTTACTGAGTTGTAGATTCAATCACTTCAAAGCAAGAACGCTGTAAAAGGTGGCATACGATTTATATCACGCCATAGTCGGTACCAAAGAGAGTCGTTTAAAAGATATATTAACTGAGAAAATGCATGAAATTATGGGACCACCGTAATGCATCACGAAAGGGGTTGATTTAGAGCGTCTTTATTACAAACGCAGTTAAAGTTTTTATGATTTAAATAGGATTTTATAGTGTTTCTGCTAGATGCAGAAGCTTTCCTTTAGAGTTCATTTTAACATTGGTTTTATAGTGTTTTATTAATTGTGATTAAAGCGTATTTTTGATGTGAACACATTTTTATGGATGACGTTTTTTATTCGTTTCGGTAAAATTCTTACCGAAACTATTTTGAAAATTAACAAGCGTATTTTGATGAAATTTGACGTCTGTGTTTTTTAATGCATGTCAAAATGATATTCGTAGCAAAACCAGTTTTTCATAAATTCTATTTAAAGTTGTGTTTCTTCGATAAATAAATCTGTTGCGCTAAAGGAAAGCTCGCCCGCTGGGGTTTGTGATTTTCTTCTAACAACAGGACCGAATTCCACGAGAATTTAAAATAAAATAAAGCCTTTGATGCAAATGTAAAATAACATTGATTTTTATTGATTACAGCACCGAGTAACGAAAATGTTAATTAATAAAGTATAAATAATTTTGTATATTTCCACTGAAATGTACATGTTGAACGTATATTAATAGTTAACTATTGAATCCAAGAGGATACATGATTTTGTAACATTAAATGTATATATACCATTGCAACCGACTGTACAATCCTTTACTTTTTTTTCGATTATGAAAGCAAGACTGAAAGTCTGAAATAACAAACAACACATTGACACAAATAATAAATGCAGAAAAAATAAACAGAGAAAAAACATAATAATTGATTAGTGTGATTGTGTGACATAAGAAATGGACAGCGACTCAGTTGCAAACTGTAAGCCCTGGGGGCCTACCACAAGCTCTTAAAATAAGGTTAAAATAACCTTATTTGTCTTTTGTCCCGTTTTGACGCCGGATGTCAAAGAAAGACAAAAGTCAAATAAGGTTATAATAATATTGTTTTAAGAGCTTGTGGTTCGCCCTCAGTACAGTTACCGGGCTACAGCACTGATTTTCAGTCGCTGTCATAAGTTACGTAAATGACGAATGTAAATATATTTTCGTCCGTCTTTAATTATAAATGGACGTGAAAAGAAACATAGTAAAACAACTCAACCTTTTACACAAATAAAAAAGAAATAAGTATATTCATCAGTCGCTCAAACAAATTGTTTCACACTTTTTGTATGTTCATAAAAGTTCCCAAATCAAGTAGTAAACCTCAATGGTTAGAAGGAGGCCTTCACAACTTTTTCAGCTAAAAGTCTTGGTATCGTTAAAGCCTAGCTTCAAACCGCCAAAACTTCAGCCATTGCCGACGACTTTAATACGAGTTTGTGATATGGGACGTTATTATCGTTATAAAATCGACGTCATGATTTTCATTCCTCTTTCCCTCCAACGGAATGTAATTTCATTAGGGGATATCATTCGAGGAATTCAATTAACTGGCAATAACAAAAAGCAAATTGTGTAATTGGTAAAAAATCAAATCACCGTTGTTATAAATTAAATGGAAAATTCTGCTTGAACAGTAGCGAGCAATCAACAGGAAAAGCGATCGCTACTAATGTGACAACAATAAAAATACAAATAGTCGTAACGGCCATTCAGACGAAATGCACGGCACGTGGTGCTCTTGGAGGGAAATAGGCCTGTGAGGATACAAAACAATTGGTACCACAACCCCCGCCACCCTCAAAGCCTTAACCACGGATACCGCTCAGTCGTGCAGGAAACTCCATTGCGAGCAGACGGCTTCCAAAATTAAAATGATGAACTTGTTGTTACGTCACAAGATATAATTCGCGTGTGAAATTCTGGACGTTGATAAGTGTCATATCGGGGTGGTTCTAAGAATTGTTTTAGTGGGATGATGGTTCGATGATACTGGTGCGATGGTGCGTAGACGTGGAGTCAGGCGTGTAGTTTTCACGCATGTATGCTCCACATTGTTGTGGCTGCTCACCTGTTTTAACGGTAAGTTTAAGTGTTGTCAAATTATCGTTATTGGGTGAGGATAGGGTTGCCCCCGTGATTTGTTACAGTTATGCGGTCACTGCCGCATTTTATGTACGTAAATATTCGTTTTTAATCATAATAATGTTGGATTTAAAGGTACCTAACTGAAATACATAAGTGAAGTTCTATTTTGAAGTAGGCAAAATTTGTCGCAATTCGTTTTTCAGCGTTGAGTTAAAACTACGCACGTTTTCATTTTGTGATAGTAAAAATTATTTGTCGCATTAGGTATTGTGAATTATGTTCGTGGTTGAAACTAGAGTATAATTATCTTTAGACGTTATTGACGGAAAAAGTCTAAATTCAATTCTATATGTAGAAAGAATCATGGCAAGCTCCACAATAACAAAGATTTGAACAAGGAATAATAAAACTTCCGGAGTTACGATTACATTACCATCGTATTCATGCAGCACCCTGAGTTCAGTGAAGCTTACGACCTATCAATATCACCCGAATCCTTGGTAACGCTCGATAAGCTCAGAAATCTTAGCATAGTATCCGGACGATTAACCGAATCCATTATGTTTACTTTGAGGTCCATCAGAGACCGACTGAACGGCATCCGGTTGCAGACCGGTGCCTTGTGGGCGATTCTGTATGTATCGCAGAAGTATAAATCACTCCGTACCACAAGGGAGTTTATATTTGCTCCGTTTTGTTTTGATTTCGTGTAGCTTTGATTTGGAGTTGTTTTTGGGCGAACTGTTATAACTATAAGTAGATAGATAGATAGATAGATAACTCTTTATTGTACAAAAGTAAATAAACAGAGTATAAAAATAAATGCTTACAATTATGGAAATAATTATAAGTATAAGCTAGTGGCTATGAAATGTTATGCTTTACAGTGCAGCAGCCAAAAGGATGCGTTTTTGACACCTGTTATTGACCAAATTATGGAAACTAATCTGAAATAATGGGACTTTCACTTAGTTATGCCTTAAGGTCTTTACTCAGTGTATAGCACGGCTACGCCTCGGCAAAAACTTGTCATCAAAGTGACGCCTTTAAATCATGTTCGTTAAAGTAAATTTTATAATGACAAGATGAAAGAGCCATCAACAATTTTATCTTTTCATATAGATATAGTGAGTGTTGACCTTAAGAAAACACTGAACCTTTCAGTGAAAGTCCCATCACTATAGGATTAGCCATTTCTGAGAATAACCCAATATTTATAGGTTGCACTTTAGGTATATTATGCAGATTTCTCGGGAAAAAACTTTCGTTGTATAGCTTCTTATTATAAAGTTAACGAGATATAAAAAGAAAAAAACAAATAACTTATTGACAAAGCTTACTTTTTCATACATCTCAAAAATATTTCAATAAAATAACAAAGCTATTAAAATATCAACAATGCGAGTGATCCAAGAACATAACACTAATTTTGGTTATATCGGCGCAAAAGTAAATGAAAAATGTTCTACAATTTTTCCGTGCTACCACTTATCTCAAATCATAAATCAAAAAGTGAGGGCAGTCAAAAATATCCACACTAATTTTCGCTAGTAGATACCAATATCTTGGTACTCTACAATTTTTGAGTAATAAAATAAACTTTGTTATCTTTCTGATATAAGTTTTTGATGTAACTTAGGGTTTTAGCTTTAACTTCTACTTCTTATCGCTTATTTACTAATAGTTACTTTAATTTTATCATATTCTACATTAAGGGCTGATTTATCAATGGCCTGATAAGCGGTATCTGGCTGTTGATTTGAAATAAGAACAGTTGTTGTATAGATATATCAGAGGCATATAGGTATAGCGATTTTTTTTTTTTTTTTTTTTTTTATACTACTTATTTAAAAATAGGACCTTATCTATATCTAGCCCTTATATTTCACACCCCTAAATTTAATTGTAAACAAATTTATTTTAGACCAATGACCAATAAATTTAGAGTATACACATTTTGTAGTACCTAACACGCGATAGGGCTGCCCGCCTACCGTATTTTAATTTCATCCACCTACTACTTGAGCTTCTTTCTAGTTTTGTGATTGTAAGGCCCAACCTAAATTTAGGGCTATATCCGGGCACCTGGATACCAGCTTGGGCCTTTAGACTCGGTTCAGCGACAAGCCATTAGAATTGTTGACGATCCCGAGCTCACAAGCGTTTAGAGCCCCTTAGTCTGAGGAGAGACTTTGCCTCCTTATGTGTGTTCTACCGCTTGTACAACGGAGAGTGTTCTAAAGAATTGTTCGACTTGTTGCCCACTGCTACCTTCTACCATCGCAACTCTCGCCATCGACGGGGAGTCCATCCTCACATTTTGAAACCAGAATTGTTTCGAACTGTGCAGGCTCAAAGGAGCTTTCTTCCGCGGACGGTCAGATTGTGGAATGAGCTCCCCGCCGTTTTCCCAATGGAGTACAGCAAGGGGTTCTTCAAAAAGGGCGTGAAGAGATTTCTTCAGGGTCGGCAACGCGCGAGTGATGCCCCTGGTGTTGCAAGCGTCCATAGGCTACGATAACTGCTTACCATCAGGCGAGCCGTATGCTTGTTTGCCACCTTAGTGGTATAAAAAAATATATATTTATATATATAAATTACGACCCAATGTACTAAAAATAGTTTTATTTTGGCGGCTTTATTTAAACCTGGTGAAACTGCGAATTTGGACTGTAATCTAGGATGGAAAATATGTCGGCGAATCGGATAGAGGAAAAAAGGTAAGGTATTGTGCACGCCTACCTTTCTGATGTACGTTGCGGGTCCTTGCGATCAGCGTAGAATTCTTTATTAGTATTTCCAGGTATTTCGTAATTTTATTTATTTTATTTTCTTTTGATAGCGACTGCGACTTTTCCTCTTCCAATTTTCTTCTTGAATGTCAATATTCAAAATGTTATTTCTTCATCGGCGTTCAGCGCTATCTGCAGCCAGTCCTATGGCGCGGCTAGCGGGCGCGTCGAGGGCAACGCGCATATGCAGGTAGGCGTGCGTGCGATAAGGAGAAAGGATAGGGAAGGAAAAAGGATTGACCGCCAACATATATGAAATTTTGAAAAAGAGTTCGGATATGGCGGAACCATTTCCCCCCGGCCTTAAAGGGTTACCTTTAAAAATTTAGAAATATTAATGAAAATGCGGATACTGAACCTATTTAGAAATATAATTTTTAAATTAAGATAAGTTGAGCAGGTATAAGTATTAAACACTAGTCAATCATTGGCTTGGCAATGGACACAATCGCACCACTGGGCGTACAAAGCTCCCTTTACTCGTCCTAACGGTGACTACACGCGTCGTACCATCCTTCGAGGGGTGGATGGCTTCAACTACACCGAGAGGCCATGAAAGAGGTGGAGCGTTGTCTACAATAATAACCACCACCGATCCTAGCTGAATCGGAGTGGATGGTATGGTCCACTTGGCACGGGCTTGCAATTTATGCAAATACTCGACTCTCCATCGCCGCCAGAATGACTGGACTAATCTATCTAATAGCGAATGTCTCTCTAGCAAGTTACCTGACTCTATGTGAGAGGCGGGTAGCGAAAAAATAGGTGCGGTATGTAGAAAATGAGCCGGCGTAAGAGCAGACGGCTCTGCGGGATCGCTACTCAAAGCAGTGAGTGGACGCGAATTAAGAAGTGCCTCAACTTGAATAAGAACTGTCAAAAGCTCTTCATAAGAGAGTATCTGTTGTCCTATGACTTTAAATAAATGAGACTTAACTACCTTAACCATAGACTCCCAGCATCCACCCCAGTGAGGACTGGCAGGCGGTATTTGCTTGAAATCTATGCGGCTTTCAGAAAGCTCAAGTTCGAGACGCGGACGATACTCATCTAGAAACTTGTAAAGATCTCGTAAGTATGATCGACAACCTACGAAATTTGTGCCGTTGTCAGTGTAGAGACACTGAACCGGACCGCGGCGGGAAAGAAAGCGTTTGAGTGCAGCGAGAAAATTGACAGTACTCAACTCCGTGGCTATTTCAATATGTATACAGCGTGTTGTAAGGCAAGTAAAAATACAAAGCCATGCCTTGCGGCTTTTAACTCCTCTACCACGAACTGGCGTGTATTGTAGAGGTCCTGCGTAATCACAGCCTGTATGTGAAAACGGTTTGATAACCTGGTTCACTCGGTAAGCAGGCAGATCCGCCATCATAGGAAAAGATGGCTGCGGTTTTGCTCTAAAGCAAGTATTACACTTGTGTATGCGGTGGCGAATAACTCGCCGCGCGGAGAGTATCCAATAACGATGCCTGAGTAAGGACATCAGCAGTTCGGGTCCGGCATGTAAATGCTTCCTATGATAATAATCGATAATTATATCAACCACGTGATCGTGTCTCGGTAGAACACGCGGATGTCTTTGAGAAAAATCTAAATCAGCATTCGATAGCCGTCCACCGACGCGAATAATACCGTCTTTATCCAAAAACGGTTTTAACCTTTGTATAGCGGGTGAACAATTTTTATTATTGTTTAAGTTATGTATATCGCGACTAAAGTGAATATATTGCAAAGCCTTTATGACTTCTTTTTCTGCAAAATCTAAATCGGAACAAGTCACGATATGGTTGCGGGGTAACAATTTTAAATATCTAAAAACGAAAACAACAATTCGTAAAAGCTTCGACCATGAAGATATACGTTGAGCGAGTGTATAAATTGGCGATTCAGTTGCGGTTGTAGTTACAGTATGTACAAGCGGCTTTAGATCTGGCATTTCATTATTATCGCCAAGATCAAACTCTGCTGGATCTTTAGAAACCCACGGTGGGCCTGAAAACCATAGCGGATGATTGATGAGCATCGCTGGAGAGAGGCCACGCGATAGGCAGTCAGCAGGGTTTTCAATTCCTGCTACGTGATGAAAACTACCGACAGGAATATTATCAACAACCTTGGCAATGCGATTAGCAACGAACGTTTGCCAACGGTGCGGCGAAGAGTTTATCCAACATAAGACGACTTTAGAGTCAGTAAAAGCAAATATATTAGTGATTTTATACCGCGGTTCAAAATTATCAAGTACGTTACGCATCAACTTTGATAGAAGAAGAACAGCACACAGCTCTAACCTAGCGATAGTAATAGTTTTAAGCGGCGCAACTTTGGACTTAGAGCATACTAGCCTAACCGTTCTAGTATTCCCAACGATGACCTGAAGGTATATTACACATCCGTAAGCCCGTTCACTTGCATCAGAAAAACCTATAAGATTAGCTACGCAACCCTGAACAACCCCTAGATGTCGCGGTATGCGTATGTCGTTGAGCGAAGGCAATTCATTGCAAAATTGTAACCAAAGTTTCATGATACTTTGAGGAGGCGTGTCATCCCAATCACATTTCAATAACCAAAGCTCTTGAATAAGTAACTTGGCATATAATATAACGGGAGCCACTAAACCCAAATTATCCCATAAGCGTGCGACGACTGATAAAATAATTCGTTTACTGCATCCTGACTCAGGTGTGACAACCCTAAATTTATAGACATCATCAGCCCTATCCCAATGCATACCTAATATTTTTTGCGGTGCAGCGCCTCTGTCAATTTCAAGATCTAAAGAAGCTCGATGTGATGCGGGAATGTTGCGCAGAACAGCGACCGAGTTACTAGTCCACTTCACCAGGTCAAATTGACCACACTTAAACATGTCAATCAGCTCGATACAGGCAGCTACAGCGACGGCTTCATCATTCTGCGATGAGTCATCCGCCATTATGCTGAAGCATACATCATCTATATACGTCGAACTGGATGCAATCGCAGCAGCTGTGGGAAACTTATGCCTTTCATCGGCGATAAGCTGATGAACGACACGAACGGCATGAAAAACACTCGACTTCATTCCAAAGCAAACTCTATTAAATTGAAAGACCGATATAGGATCTTGCGGGTGAAATCTAAAAAGAATTCGTTGAAACCTGCGATCTGATTCCTGCATAGCAATCTGCAAAAACATCTGACGACAGTCGGCAGAAATCGCTATATTAAAAAGGCGAAAGTTCAAAAGTATGGCATACAAATCACCCTGTATATTAGGGCCTGTATGTAACACCTCATTCAGAGACAACCCTGTGCTAGTCTTACAACTGGCGTCTAAAACCATACGTACTTTGGTAGTCGTCCTATCTTCACGTTGCACGCAGTGATGCGGGACGAAATAGGATGCGGTGGAATCGCGAGCGATATTATTAAAAGGTCCTAATTCACTGATATAACCTTTATCAAGATATTCAAGAATGATATCGCTATATGCGGCGCGCAATGTATTTGACGACTCCAACTTGCGTTCTACGCACAGAAAGCGTCTATGTGCGGTAGAGTATGAATCTCCTAACTTGTAGACATCGTCACTAAACGGCAAAGCAACAGTATACCTACCACTAGAATCACGTGTAGTGGTAACGCGAAAATGATTCTCACACTCAATATCATCTTGACTGTGTGCGGGCGGAGCGGTAACCTCCTCGAGTTCCCAAAACTTCTTGAGAAGGTGGTCCAATGAATGTTGGACGACAGCACAACATGCCGATGTCATTTTAATATTATTCGGTAATAATACGGGAGCAGAACCCATAATAATATAACCTAACACGGTTTTGATAGCGGGTGGTATTCCATTCACCTTGCTATGTACCTTACCCGGTAGCAACAAGTGCGGAAACAATGATGCACCAAGAAGTACGTGCACCTCAGCGGGCGTAGCGAACGTATTGTCCGCGAGCGGGAGTGAAGTCATGTGCGCGAACGCTGACTCGTCCACGGGAACCGACGGCAGGTTATCCGTGATGCGGTCGACAACATGTGCCGATACGTTAAAATTAACGTTATAAGAAAAACGCGAAAATATTTTAAAATCAGTGGAACCTCTAATAGGTTTTTCAGAACCACCGAAACCGCGTACTATTATTTGCATATTTTTATTATAATTCAAACCTAAACGCACGCAACATTCGTGTGTTATGAAATTGCTCTGAGATCCCGAGTCTAATAAACATTTTACTAAGTGTGCCTGTCCCATTTGATCATATATAACAACTTGCGCGGTTGACAGCAATATCGTTGTAAGTTGCATACATTGCGCGTTGTGACCATCACTACTCACAGATACCGGAATTGACGCAGCAATAGAAGTATGCAAAGATGATACGTTCGTATCGCATGTGACAGGCGACGGCGGAACTCGCGGTAGAGCAGCACTAGCAGACTGTGCGCTCGATGCGGGTTCGATTCCAGACGCAACAATCATTCCACTAGTGTTGGTTTGCGATGCGATCTGGTTATTGTCATTATTAAAATGCAGTAAAGAATGATGTTTTTGATTGCAACTGCGGCATTTAAAATTTGAATTACAATCGCGGGATCTATGTTTTAAACTTAAACAATTAATGCATGCGTTATGTTCTTTAATACATTTGAACCGTGCGGATGGAGTAGAGTCCATGAACTTAGGACACTTGTAAAAATGATCATGTACGATATTATCACACATACATTTTTTCTGAGAAGCGGAAACAGCTAAATAAGAATGCGGATTTGGTACATGAGTTCGCGGCTTATTCGTATTTCGTGAAGAACTAATAGTACTCGTACTCGTGGTCGGTTTCATACTTTGGTAAATCCTAAACTGTCCTCTAATAAAATCTGTCAGCTGAACGAAAGTAGGCATCTTCTCTTCGCGATACTGTGATTCAAATGCTCGGATCGTTTCCTCATCTAACTTTTTCAAAGCGATATGCAACATCATGAAGTCGGACAAATTATCAAGCTTCAGATTTTTTAGTGCGCTCGCTGCGGTGGCAAATTGATCCATAAATATTTGAAACTTAGATGAAGAAGCGGGACCGCTCAACTTTAGATTATACATCTGATCTAAGTAAGTAGATGCGAGAGTACGCGTATCTTGATACCTATCAATGACACATTTTAATATTGCGTCATAATTTTCGGCAAACGGCGCGATACCAGCGAACACTGCTTTGGCCTTACTTGAGAGCTTCCCTACTAAATAGTACAACCTCTCAGCGTCCGTCAGCAATGGATTGTCGTGTATCATAGACTTAAAGCTTGAGTAAAATAAAGGCCAATTTCGAATGTCCCCATCGAATGTCATAATTTCGATCGGCGGTAAGGATGGCTTCTTACATTTTAAACCTAAACGATCAGTTGACCCCTTCTGATCCTTCTGATCATGATCAGAGTCCACACTCGAAGGTTTGGGTTCGATACGCTTTAGTACACGCTTGATACGACAGTATAAATCTTCAAACGAGATTAAAGATTTAAAGTTAGGTTTACTAGTAGGATCACATTTGAGTAGAGTGCGATTGTATTCACTTACTAACTCCCTAAATTCCAAGCGAATGTCATCGATAGTTTCGACAGAACTCAGGAAATTTTCCATACATTCCTCACTATTGTCGATTGTTTTTGAACTATCATAGACTATTTGAACATACTCGAAAAGGGTATCTCGTTTAGTTTCTAATAAAATTAATTCATTATTTGTTTTAGAAACTGAACTCTCCGTATCCCCTTTCTTAGGCATATTGACGGAGTAGTTGAACACAAAATTATGAAATAAACGAAACGAGATGGAATATTATATTTCTACTAATAGAAAATAGCAGTTTTATGTAGGTTAGGTATCCTAAATTGAAGTAAGCGGGTTTATGTAAGTATTATATTTACGACAAAATAGGTAGGTAACCTCAATAAGGTGCGGTTGAGAAGAAACTAGGAAGGTGCTAGAAAATCTAGACTGAAAAAATATGAGAGTATCTAGACGAATCTAGAACGAACAGCGGGTGTATCTAGAATAATCTATAACAAACAGCGGGTGTATCTAGACGAATCTAGAACGAACAGCGGGGCTAGGTATTTAGACGAATCTAAACCTATATATGGATGATCCCTAAGGATATGAAATGAGAATCCGGGTAGACGGACCAAAAAATGGTGAAACTGCGAATTTGGACTGTAATCTAGGATGGAAAATATGTCGGCGAATCGGATAGAGGAAAAAAGGTAAGGTATTGTGCACGCCTACCTTTCTGATGTACGTTGCGGGTCCTTGCGATCAGCGTAGAATTCTTTATTAGTATTTCCAGGTATTTCGTAATTTTATTTATTTTATTTTCTTTTGATAGCGACTGCGACTTTTCCTCTTCCAATTTTCTTCTTGAATGTCAATATTCAAAATGTTATTTCTTCATCGGCGTTCAGCGCTATCTGCAGCCAGTCCTATGGCGCGGCTAGCGGGCGCGTCGAGGGCAACGCGCATATGCAGGTAGGCGTGCGTGCGATAAGGAGAAAGGATAGGGAAGGAAAAAGGATTGACCGCCAACATATATGAAATTTTGAAAAAGAGTTCGGATATGGCGGAACCAAAACCAAAAAATTGATAACATTGCCGTGGTGATGCGAATCCCTGTGTTCGTCAAATAACTGACAATCGGTGGAGCGCAGTCGAGTGCGAGTCGAACACAGCAGAGGTTATGTTGTAGGGTGAATGTTTGGATAGACATATTCTGTCAATCGTGTTTAGAGTAACAAGGGCTTCCTACATATAAAATTTAGAGATTTAAAGTAATTAATTAATTCCGAAGGACCAGTATGTATCACCTTCTATGGAAAGTTTGGGAGTTTTGTTAGTAAGGATAGAAATGGTAAAGTATGTTTATTTATATAAACTGTCGTGAAAAATATGGAATTGATTTGAGTAAAAACTACGACCTTTTTATGAGGTTATATCATGATCGATAATGGTATTTAAGTACATACTTTTCGAGCAGCTATTTTGTGAATAAAATATGAGGAGGTTTGGGTCTAAACGACAGACTTCCAAATCGGGAGCCATCGATCAAAGAAATCACATCTCATCTATAATTTACAGTTGAGAAGTAGTTTAAGTATTGAGTATACGGACGCGTCTTAGTAAAAAATCTTAATCATTCTATTTACTTACAGTGATTATACTTTACTTTCCTAGTATAATTTCTCCAGGAAGTATTTAGTATTTAATAAACCACTCGTTTCGATAATAATGTAGCACAGTTGGCTACAGGTTTTAATCAACGACAATTCCATAAGTTCTATTTTCTATCTGTTAATACATAAAAACTCTATAACGACATCCCGAAAAGTTATAAAAGGAAACGTTATCATTGTATTATTATAATAATAGCCTTGAGAACTTTGTTCTGAGATTATATATCGTTAGAACTAGTTTGGAAGTTACGTTATCCTTTGCAATAACTATTAATTGTATTGCTAAGTTCTCAATTGGATTGTATTGTCTTAGAACGAAGTACTTGCATCAATTCCAAAGAAGAAACCATATAAAATCAGTAGCCGCGGCAGATTGAGGACATTTTCTATATATTGATTGTATTTTGTACGTACATATTTGTTGTAAATAATATTATTATTATACTTAAGTGAATATGTTAATGCATCTTGAATTGTCTAACATCTTTGCGAGCGTACAGAAAACGATCGTACGGTGAAATCATTTTTTTACTAACTCTTTCCCAGCGCGCTTTTTAACGCCTTTTTTGTTTTTCGAAAAGTCGTAATAAAACATACCAAGTATAATTACTTTGATATTAAAAAATTAAATAATATCTACTCCAGATAATCATGACGGATATCAAAAGCGGCCTTCAACACCTAAGTTGGACAGGCAAACGGCAAACATTAAAGACTCATTAAAACTTCAGCACCTATGTCACTCTCGCTGGCTGTATCAAAATTTTGTTCATTTTACGTTCTCCATCGAACAAAGTATTAAGAGCACTTTATGAATACGTTATTCAATACCCACTTTATTTACACAAGAGCATCAATGCAAATGATGAAATTTTAAGTGCGACCGAATCAAAATTTTATGTTGCGCTTGTCCCTGCTTTTATGTAGGACCAAGGATGAATTTAAATAAGCTCTCAAAAGCGTTGACTTGAGTATTGCATAAATATTAATGGTCGTGGACTAGAAGACTGATGGGTATGGATTAGCTGGAGAGAGCTTTAAGCAGTTCCAGGACGTTGTGTGTCACCAACAAATTGTTTCTTGTTGTCCAATGAATATTAATCGTCTACATTATCTGTTGTTCTGTTTATTTCTATATTGTGAGTTTCTGATTTCAAGATGTAAGCAAAGGGCCTAAAGTAAAGTAAGGCGATTATAGCTCAGTGATAGTGACGTCGGATACCGAGATGAAGGTCCCGGGTTCGAATCCTACAATGAGCTTGAGCTTTCGGTGAAGGAAAACATCGTGAGGAAACCATAGCACGGTGGTAGGGTACTTTGTAGTACCCGCCTGGCTGGCTACCACCCTCAAGTTGAAAATCTGTCGCCAAGCACCTTTCGGTGTGTTCCGGTAGGTTCCTTCTAGGCTTTGTGTGCTTACCACCTTCGGCCGCATAATCACTTACCATGGTGGGATTGCGGTCAAACACAGGCCTATAAAAATCAAAAAACGGGACCTTCTTTGTGCTCCCCCCCCTAGGGCTTACTTCCGAGGGGTGGGGACTTTTAGTATGTTTTTCTCCAAACTAGTCCAAACAAAGTCAAACTTTCTGCTTTCAATCTTTCCATCCACAATCAATTTTTGTCTGAACTAAAAAGCATAAAATCGGAATTGGTCCCAAAATGTATTTTTTTTTTCAGGTATAGACACTGTGAAGATAGTGAAAGTGATAGTGCCAGAAATAATACAATATGGTGTTCAGGACGATGTTATTTTAGACTGTGATTACACTTACACCAATGACACAGCTGGTCTGATGGTCAAATGGTTCTTTAGAAACAAAGCCAGGCCAGTGTATCAATGGATAGCGTCACAAAAACCTCAAGATATGGGGATATTAAGAGGTAGAGTTGACTTAACTTATAAGGCATCTAGTGATCCGCTAAAAATGCATAGAGCATTACGTATAGTTAAGCCTAATACAGACATTTCTGGTGATTACACGTGTGTAGTGTCTACTTTTATGGAGGAAGACTCGAGAACTAAGCAGATGATCGTCTTTGGTGAGTATTTTGAAATTGAGTTTTTTTGTAATTTGACATCTTGTCTTGAACTCAATTCCGCTACAGCTATCTGATTCCAAATATATTTATATGAGTGTTTTTTTCCCTTCAAAGTATGTACATTAAAAAGTATAAAATAACTCTAATATGACATGTTTTAAAATATGACATATGTTTTAAAATCAGTGAAATAGCACGACGACGACGGGTTCCATAGAAAATATTTCGCTGACTATGTCTATCAAAGCGATTGAAATATATTCTGTTATCTATGTATCTGTTACAATAATGTTTTATTATAAGTAATTCTAGAATTTCATCCTAACTAATATTATAAATGCGAAAGTGAGTTTGTTTGTTACGCTTTCACGCCTCAACTACTCAACGGATCATCATCTTTGGCATGCAGATAGCCTATGGTATAGAGAAGGATATAGGCTACTTTTTATCCCGGGAACGCGGGTGAAATCGCGAGGGACAGCTAGGAGATAATATCTATATATATAAAAATGAAACCCGTTTTCCGTTGTCACGACATAACATGAAAACGGCTTGACCGATTTGGCTTATTTTTTTTTTGTAGTTTTCTAATACTCTGTACAAGGTTCTTACGGAAACAAATATTAAGAAAATCTCTCAGAAAGATTGAAAAATATACATTTAATTTTGCATATTTTAAAAAACGCGCGTAACGAATGTCAACGTCATTCAATTTAAAACATGATTTGACATTCGACTTCTAGGCGAAACGAAGTTCGCCGGGTCCGCTAGTTTTAAAATATTGAGGGAGTAGTTATATTCAATTAGCATATCATTCAAAAAGTTTTGCACACAATAAAGTTAATAAATAAATGAGAGATGACTGAAAATTATTGTTATTTTATCATCAACCGTCATGTGGTTAAATATTGTCATGCTATATTGAATTACTATTCATGACACGTGTTTGAGTATGTAATTAGTTCGTATTGATGTAATGATTAATCATCAATTTAGTTCAACCGCGTACTGGTTACTATTATGGTGATAATAATAACTTATATTACCTACCTGCAACCGGTCATACATGTCTCAATGTGGATATAAATTAATTATCTATACAGCTTATACCTATAGCTTGAATAACATATTATGTGTTTGAGCCGTTTGGGGTTGAAACACTAGGGCCATGGGGTCCGAGTGCACACCTAATATTTCGGGATATCGCCAAGCGGTTGGTCGACTCTTCACGAGACCAGAGGGCTGGCCTTTTTTTTGGCCAAAGAATCAGCATTGCCATCCAACGTGGCAATGCTGCCAGACTTCTGGGCACTTTTCCTGTTGACAGCGATGTGGACGAATTTTTTGACGCCCCGTAATTGTACATATTTTTATTCTTATTATATTAGTTCTAATATTAGTTTGTTTTAGTTGTTATTATTAGTTTTAACTTTATTAGGCTTAAAAATTATATTATACCTTTAAATACCCATTAAAAACAATAGTACAAAAGTAAAAAAAAAAAAAAAAAAACATATTATAATGAAATACTTGTTAATTATAATAAGATACACGCCATATAATATCAATATCAATCCTTTGTTAGCTTTATGGACGCAGTACTTTTGATTCAAAAGACAAAAAAAGTATATTAGCACACGCAAACAGAGAGGTAAAGTATAGCATTTTTTTGCTCTAAGAGCAGCTTGACTGAGGTAGTACCTTATTGATATCACCTTATAGAACACCGTAGCCAAATTACAATGTTGTCTTCCTGCGCGTGAGTAGAGTTGCCAGAGGGAGGGCAGGGTCACTCCGCGTCCTTTGAGATACAACATCCGCATCACAAGCGTCCATGGGGCTACGGTAACCGCTATCCACCAGGCAAGCCGTACTTATTTGCCGGCATAATCGTATAAAAAAAAACCATGATTCTTTTAAACTTTTTTTTGAAGCTACTATCCCATTACAGTACCGGAGACGCACTTTCGCCTAATCCAGAACAAGACGGCTGACGACACGGTGAACGTCATCTGTGCAGCGGAAGGTGCCTTTCCTGCACCAAATCTCACGCTTGCCACGCCTGACAGGTAAGTTAAGAGGTGTGTAAAATGTTTATAGCGAGTCTTTTAAGTAACTTATAATATTTTATCTACACCCATGCTATAAATCCTCTATTAAAGTTCCTGAAACAGTTAGCGTATTGCCAACATTAAAACATCCGGTGTCTTGGTAACCATTATATCATCCAAAACAGTGTATAATGTTGTACTGAATTTCATTACGCAACTCCTTTTTTTTGCGTTTTCGGTCCATTCCTTACTCATCAAATATCCACATTCTCCGTGGTATCCTTATAAATTTCAAAGGGGTATTAAAACCCTCATGTGATACTATTATCACACTCGCTTCGCTTCGTATGATAAACCCACATTCTATTATAGAACAGTTGCATAAATAACTATCAACAAATAGCTGATTAATATTAAAAACGTTTAGATTATAAGAAAGTGCAGTGTTTTTTTTTATTAAATTATTCACTGGAAATTAAACGGACTCAGTGTATATTAGCAAACTAAATGGACCTACCTATACATCAGGTTATCCGTTATGATTTAGCCAAAAGATAATAAAGAGGTAACCAAATCTTTGTCTTCCAGGCGGCTAGAAGGTGTAGCTCATCACCTAAAGCTGGTCAACGGCAGATACTCTGCGGTGGCATCAGTGACGCTCAACGATGCCGACCTTCCGTCACCAGCCGAGTTCATCTGCACATTGAGGATATCACAAGCGAAGTACGCAGTTAGAAAAGAGTCTATTTACTATCCAGGTAAATAACATTTTATTTTATTTAACGTGGCTTCTCTGTCGAGGATGGTTGTAAAAGATAATTTTGTCACATCTAACGAAGGTTTCATAAAATTATAAACAAGAACAATTGAAAACTAATACCCTATTTTTTATACGACTAAGTCGGTAAACAAGCATACGCCCCGTCTGATGGTAAGCGGTTCCCGTAGCCATATGGAAGCTTGCAACACACGAAGCTCACGCGTTACCGACCTTTCCTCCCTCCCCTATGAGCTCTGGAGACTTTATTCACGCGCAATAAATTTTAATTGTACTTTCTCGCTAATTCCTCCCTGATCGTACTTAGACTGCAAACCGAGGAAATGAGAATGATAATTTTAAGTTTATCAATCTCTTTTATTTCCTTTGGTTATTCTAAAAGAAAGAATCTCTTATTTCTTGGGAAAGTTTTATAAAGTAAACAAAGAATTAGGAGCTGTATTAGTGAGGAACAGTTAAATTAAACAAACATTTAAAATTATTCACTGTCATTAGCTGTAATAGAATTATAAATTCTCCGTAGGTACATACAATTTCCTATTTTTCAAACAGACAAATTAATTGTAGAGACATATTTTGCAAGAACATTGTAACATACAACAAAAAGATGTATATTTATTAAACAAGCAATAATTAATCACTGTATACGATGAACATCATTAAAGCCAGCCAATAACACCGAAAATAATAAAGAATTGTAATATTTTTAATGGAGGCATGAAAGGAAAATAATTTCACGGAATAATTTGCGAGAAGCGCAACGTTTCTGTACACAGCTATCTGAAGTATAGGAGTGAGATAAAACATTTCCTGCAGCGGTTTCTGTGAATTATTATATGCTTCGTTAACTCCATCGTGGAGAAAAAATGAGATTAATGGAATATCAGTGAGGCAGCGAACCGCATAAAAATATTTTTAGGTGTTCGCTTCTCATGATATCTAATAAAAAGTCAACACGTATAGGCTTAATTCAGAAAATCTTTTCGAGGACTTTTAAAGATGGATTATTGTTAACAGGACCTATAAGCACAACTCCTGAGATGCCCACAGCAGCAGATATGCAACTTGCTGCTGCAGTTGGATCCGGAGGTAAAAATAAATTTTATTTTGTTATAAATACTGAATTCTATTTCTAGGACCTACTTTAACTCTTAATACATTTCTAAATCCAGGTATATCCTGCACTTAAAAAATACATAAACTGAGTATACTGTCAAGCTGATATTATTATGAATCATCGTAACAACCCGGCCCATATTTTTCTTTTTTTAACTGACTTCAAATAAAGGAGGAGGTTCTCGATTCGGTTGTATAATTATGTATTCTTTTATGTTTGTTACCTCATAACTCCATCATTTATTTGAAAGGGTACACTTCCCGTTTGGTCTCATGTTTTTTTTATACCACTAAGGTGGCAAATAAGCATACGGCCCGCCTGATGGTAAGCAGTTACCGTAGCCTATGGACGCTTGCATCACTAGGGGTATCACTCGCGCGTTGCCGACCCTGAAGAAATCTCTTCACGCCCTTTTTGAAGAACCCCATGCTGTCATTGTCATCAGATCAGGATTTAATTACTTTATAGTGTACTTTGAAGTCGGTTTTTTTTTTTTGTAAAACAGTCCAATTAATCTGCTATCTTTGGTGGTTGAGAGTTGAATTGTTGTATTGTAAAACTTTTTTTTCACAGGTACTAATCTCTACACGGCTACGAGCATGGTCTTACTTCTGGCTTTAGCTCAAATACTCGTTTCATAAAGAAAGGTGCTGGAAGAAAATAAAAAGGCTAATAAAATCTACCGTTTCGCTCGAAAGTGTCTTCACAATAGACATTCCCGTTTCAAGTGATAAAGTTGATTTGACACTCGATGTGAACTTGTCGTGATATGAAAAGTATTTTTTCTCTAAGAAAATCTAAAGTAACAATTACACCGTCCTATTTTTAGGATCCTAACTAGGTACCTAACTAGAAAATAGGAAGGTGTAATCGCAGTTAGAACAGCTTCTGCTTCCTTGTCAGAGCGATCCCAGTTAGGATCCTACAAATAGGAAGGTGTAATAAGCACTTAAGAGATTTTCGACAAATAAATGATAATATACGGTTATCTTGCAGTGAAGTGATTTTTTAAGATTTATTTTAAGATAAGAAGGAGCAGAAAAAATACTCTTGAATTGAATATTTTGAATGTGTATCAAAATTAAAATCAAAAAGTCATTTATTCAGTTTAGGCCCTTTTAAGGCACTTATGAACGTTACATTTATAATGTTGAAATACCACCGGTTCGGAATTTTGTTTTTGATTTTTGATTATCTTGGAAGGTACGAAACCAAATAAACCGATTCCGAATATGTACTAAGTGAACAAAAATCTAACCGTGAAGAGAGTAACAGGGATCGACTTTAGCTAGGTAGACAAGTTTAACAAATTGTCACATAAAAATAGTTGTATGTAGACTAGATAAATGGTATTATTTATAGCTATGGAATTGTACAGATGTATATTTTTTTTTTCTATTAATGTATAATTATAAGCTTGAATGTTATAAGCTTGAGAAATATATTATATATATGACAATGTTTACGATGTTTTTAGTGACTTTACTAAAGCGTAAAAATACAGATCATCACGATAATCTATTTTCGGCTTCTTGGCTTGATCACACCATACTTGTAATGGCGAGATTGATTTCAAACACAGGCCTATACAAAGTAAATAAATACACTGTTTTGTTTTTCTGTTAGATTACCTACTATAAAAATATTCACATCCATAAACTGAACTTTTTTTCTAGATTTCTTTCAGAATATTATTTTATTATTTTTTTAGGACATGCATTTGTGTGCATGAACATGTCTGTATGTCCTGAGTCTGGGTGTAATTATATTTATAAACAAAAAGTAGTATATGTATTATATCAGTTATCTGGTTTCCATAGTACAAGCTCTGCTTAGTTTGGGATCAGATGACCGTGTGTGAGGAATGTCCCAGAATATTGTATTAGAATATTTGTTTTCCAAGCAGAAGAAATAAATAATTTTTCTTGATTATTATTTATTGCTATTAAAATGGTAATATTATTTTGATATAAACTATATTTGAAAAAGGTTATAAGTAGGTACCTATTTATTTCTTATACAGAGCCTTTGAAAATAATAACTTTAGTTTTTACACCAATTAACATACCCAATATCATTCTTTCTTTACTTTCGAAGAGGGATGATCCCCTTTTAAACAGGGTATCAAATTTAGTTGAATATTATTTTTAGTCACGATTCGTAATGAATTTTAGACAATATTGTAAAATATGATTCGTCCTTATTCATAATCTTATTTTACGTGCTGCTTAAAATATCTTTTGTTTTTAAAGTGTCTGTTTGTTTGTCAACTCAAAAACCAAGGAACCGATCGCCATGAAATTTGGCATGCAGATAGCCTATGGAATGGAGAAAGACATGGGCTACTCTTTATCCCAGAAACCCGGGTGAAGCCGCGCGGGATAGCTAATAAGAATAAGACCAAAAGTTAAATGGATACAAAGTTGTAAATATTTGTACAGATTTTTTATGAATTTGATATTATGTAAGTTTTTAGTTTACGTAAGTTGAAAAGTAATTTTGCTGTGCATATTGCGATTAGTGGATAAAATCCTTTTTTTTTGTCAGATTGTATTAAATAAATAAAAGAAGATCGTTGTGTATTACAGTCATTTTATTGACCCAAACCTATTATTCCTTGTAGTTGAACGGTAAACCTTGCGGTCTCTTACAATCGAATAACAATATCGAGTGAGTCATGAAGCAATGCTTCATGGAGTGAGTGTTAGCATAGCGTTAATTCGCTAAAAGAGCAGCTCGACTGAGGAATTACCTCCACCTTACAGAATACCGCAGCCAAATAACTTTATAATTTTGTGTTCCTGCGCGTGA
This sequence comes from Polyploca ridens, assembly GCA_951394255.1. NCBI lineage: Eukaryota > Metazoa > Arthropoda > Insecta > Lepidoptera > Drepanidae > Polyploca > Polyploca ridens. Next base: position 16,509,964 of record OX596249.1, on the reverse strand, counting down.
GTAAGGTTGCCAGAGTTCATAGGAAAGGGGGAAGGGTCGGTAACGCGTGAGTGATGCCTTGTGTGTTACAAGCGTACATATGGCTACGATATCCGCTTACCATCAGGCGGACCATACGCTTGTATAACTACTCCGTCGTATAAAAAAACGTAAATCAATACAAAATCTGGCGAAACCATGTATTCCACTGGTTTTAAATATTCAAAAACGAAGAACCTGTAGGTAAATACTTCTTGAAATTTTTATTAAATTGGCAGTTCCAATGAAAGTGAGTGATCGAACACGATTCTGTATTCCCTAGTCATTAAGAAAGTTAATTGTCATGAACGATACTTGAATTAATGATTCTACATTTTGAGAGACCCTCAAATATTGGTAAGAAGTGAAGTGATTGGTGAAGTTTATTTTATTTTCATTGAAAAACATACGTAAGGTGAAAAGATTAAGATAATAATTCCAAGTTCGTAATATCTCAGAGTATATAAATACTACGTACAAGTAATATGTAAAAATCAAGATAACCAATGATATCAAAAACTAGATATGCTATCGGCCTATATCTCCATACGGGCTTAAAGTTAAAACTAACAAAGCTACTTGAATGCTATCGCACTCCATACAATGCGATATATCTGGCTCGGTGAAATCATAGAGTTCGGGTATCATGTTTTTTTTTACTGTTTATAGGCCTGTGTTTGACCGCAATCTCACCATGGTAAGTGATGATGTGGCCGAAGGTGGTAAGCACACAAAGCCTTGAAGGAACTGGCTCAAGTGCAGCTATCGGAACACACCGAAAGGTGCTTGGCGACAGATTCTCAACTTGAGGGTGGTAGCCAGCCAGGCGGGTCCTACAAAGTACCCTACCACCGTGCTATGGTTTCCTCACGATGTTTTCCTTCACCGAAAGCTCAAGTTCATTGTAGGATTCGAACCCGGGACCTTCGTCTCGGTATCCGACGTCGCTACCACTGAGCTTTCATCGCCTTGAAAATGGTGCAAAGTAACTAAAGTGTATGCTTATGTTTTTGTACAGTGTAAAAAAAAAACGTTTTCCTTGGGCGTTGTTTCTAAGCTGTAACATTTTTGAAATTGGAACTTTGCATTGCTATAAAAAATAAATATGAAAATTTCGGCTGCGAGGCAACATCAATATCTCGACTAACGGGGATAAAAGTGAAATTAAGACAAAATTCCAAAAAACATTTGTCCATTACAGATACAACCGAGAGATACTTCAACGTCATCGTAAATCATTCCGTAACTACGCAAATCGGAGGTCGAGAAACACAACAAAATTTTCAATTGTTTATGATCCCTAACCATTCGATTAAGGGTAATATCGACCTCTGCAAATCTTAATTTTGTTTTAAAACTCCATTGATGTATAGGTTTATCAGGAATATCTTTCAGAGATTCTTTGTCGAATGACGTGGTAATCCAAATTGAATTTGCTTTCGTAATTCAATTTGCATTTTGTGGGAAGTGTGACGTTTTGAAGTTGAAATGTATTTTCTGCTATTTATTTCTAACCAACATTGAAACAATTCGTACGTATATTTTTATTTAAATTGCTTATTTTATCGCTATCTAGAAATATTTTCCATCATCTAAAAATATGATTTCTATCAATATAACATTTATTCCATTTTAGCCCTAATTAGGAATGTTATAGATGAATCTGCCACCGGTTCGGAATAAATTTAAACTGAGAAGACTCCAGCAAGAAACTCAGCAAGGCATTTTTTATGGACACATTTGCTAATTTATACAATTGTCACTTAGCCAGGGGATGTAAGTATAAAAATTAGGTCGCAATGATTATTTAAACATAATTTGAACGTAATTAACTTACGTCGGTGAGTTAGAAGTATTTAATTAACGGGACAAAGCTGCTCTCGTTAGCAAATTCACGAAGAAAGGATGTAACGTAACGAGACAATAAGAACATATTCATGTCTTACCGTCTCGTATTTTAATTAAGAGAAGATACAAAATTAGAGTATTATTAATTTTAAGATGATAATAGCTCAGTGGTAGTGACGGATACCGAGACAAAGGTCCTGAGTTCTAATCCTACAATAAGCTTGAGCTTTCAGTGAAGAAACCATAGCAAGGTGGTAGGGTACTTTGCAGTACCCGCCTGACTAGCTATCACCCTCAAGTTGGAAATCTGTTGCCAAGAACCTACCGGTGTGTTCCGACCTGAGAGCCAATTCCTTCAAAGCTTTGTGTGCTTATCACCTTCGGCCGCATCATCACTTACCATGGTGAGATTGCGGTCAAACACAGGCCTATAGGTAAACAGTAAAAAAAATATATCCTATTAAAGATTACAGTGGGTAGAGTACAGGGACCCAAGTCTGCTATTACAATTATCAGTGGTGTCAAAATTGACACATTTTACAGTTTACCGGTGGTCGATTAACACAAAACCAATGAAACTACAATCGTGCCACAATGATCTTTTAGTTGTCAGTTTTGACAGTTTTTGTACTAAAATTCTTTTCGTTCATTATGATACCATTATAAATTAGTAGATTGCGCACACAGGTCGGTTAATTAAATCTGGCACGTTGAACAAATTTACACATTGCGCTTGTGTAGTGTATATGAATAAGCCGCGCGGTGTGACGTTGCACTACACGTGCATCAGTCGCTTATGAGTATGAAAGAGACAGTTATTGTTTTGCTTTTCTTACTGCTAATAAATATAGATTGGTCTTTTTTGCATTCGTCCATTAGAATTGACTGATTAATGAAAAGCAATAATGTAATAAAAACTGTATATCATGAAATTGCATATGTGTGAGTACTGTGAACGTGCCAGTTTTCGTTAACCAACAGTAGTACACAGAGTAGATACACTATGTGTAAGCAAAATATAGCTTATTCAAACAAACTTTCATTTATGTGAACTTTGGATCTATTTTATCAAAAAGATACACTGAATAAAAGTTACGAATATATCACATTACAGCGCATTCAATTATAAATAAAGTAGTGTATATTAGATTTAAATCGTCGTGTGAAGTAAAAAAATATACACTTATATGTAACTGTTGTACTATCCTTTCATTTATAATAACATTTTCTTAATCAAAATAAAGGAATATATAACTAATGAGCTTCACTAAGTTTAGATATCATGTAGGCTTTATCGGCCTTACTCATAAACGCTATTTAACTAAATGTACTGAATAAATGGTCAAATAAATAACGTCACCTTGCTGTCATTGTCAAACAATTTGACTTTATTTAGGTGACCACTTACTTAGCTTATAAGTTAAATAACGTTTTATGAGTAATGGGGTTAGTAGATAAAAGCCTTCTTTGTGCTAATTAATTAAAAACAGTTAAATAAACATGTTTGTACACTTTTTGAACTTTTATAAAGTACCTGGTTGACCGAGCTTTGTTTTGATACGAAAAATACATAAAGATACGACTGGATCTGGGATCGAACCCACGACATACGAGACGAAGTTAGCCCCATGGACAAACCATTCAAAGTACAGACTTGCTTTTATATTCAGTAGGTACTGTTGTTTTTTTAAAATGTAAGAAAGTTAAGCACCTACTTAATATAAAAGCATGTCTGTACATTGAATGGTTCTTAGAACATCACAGGCGGAATCTTAAGTATGAAACTTGTAAAGTGACGAAACGAAACGTCCTTCCTTTGGGAGCAAAGGCCTACTGAGTGACTCTTCTAAACATGAAAGAAAGTTTACTAAAGTTTAATATGGAAGAGCCAAAAATTTAAAATAGTAGATTGGCTACTTGAACTTAATATAGACTAACTTAAAATAATGCTCTTGAGGTTTTGAACTAGAAAATCATGACTATTATTGGAAAACCTTCAAATCATTAGTTTATTAAAACTCAAATTACTTTTCAATATACTTTTAAAGATCAAAATAAATTGGACAATTTTATCAATACTAAAAGTGTTACATTACATAATGCGTTTGTATCCAAATATAAACGTATTACGTTGGCGCCCTCGCGAACTAGTATGAAATTCCGTAGCAATCTACCAATTATCATTCCAAACATATCAGGAGATTCACAATACCTATGAATGAATCTATAGTTATTCAACTGGTTGTCATACACTCTGTGGGGTGCGTTCAGTTCCTTTTCGACGATCATCGTAGCGTTCAGTTATAGTTCAATAACATGTGTGTTCAACGGTCACCCGGTGTGTAGTAACTAAACGCACGCCCTTGTGCGGCTAACTTTTATATAAAAAAAAATAGTTTATATATATTAAGCAGCACCCATTTTCCGTTTACACAAAGTAAAACACGGTTATTTAAATACAACCAAGAATGCGCCGGATAATAATTGTTATGTAACTGTATTATTCAGTTAAATAACATAAATATACCTGGTCTTGAGCAAATTCAGAATTATCATAAAGGTCAATCAAATATTATAGTAGCCATGCTTAGAGAGGGTGGATTACTCAAATAGGTTTTGTTTGAAATACGCCTGTATATTCATAATAAAGAAAAGCAACAAAAATATTAGTTTCGGTTCCGTACTCCCCTTTGACTGTTTGATCCTGTCCCTTTATATTATCCCTAGATGAATGATAAATTAGGGTTCATTGTTACGTTATTCATGCTGTTTTTTGATTTAATCAATGGTGCCTATTCTGTTGTAAATCGCACTAAACTAATTTTAGTCACATCTCATCTTTTTCTTACGAACATTATTGAAAAAGGATAGAACATATTTTAAGTTGTCAAATTAATCTTTGCCGTCTTATTTAGGCGTAACCGCGATAAATGTCGACTAAATTTATATTGAAAACAAGCATTGGACTAATTTGACAGGACTAAATTTCTTACATCCTTTTCTTATGTTCTTTGTTAGAAAGAGAGATAGTGAGAATAAAATTAGTTTAGTTGTGAACAACAGAATCAGGGCCAATATGAGTGATAATATTTTTATTAATTATTTGATTGTGTTTATATCTGTGATCTATGGCCGTTGAATTTGAGGTCTACTTGTTATACCCCTGGTGTAGCAAGCGTCCATAGGCCACGGTAACTGCTTACCATCAGGCCGGCCGTAAGCTTGTTAGTCACCTTAGTCTAGACTAGCTAAATGAAGCTTATGCATTTATCGTTATGCTTTTTCCATTTCATCGTAGCTTCATAATTGAAATCGTATCAGGTGTTACATAATTTATTCATAAAGAAAAATCCTAAATTGTGATTTAATTATTATTATATTAATTTATCTGAACATCTGCCAGCTCCAAATTAAGGTTCTAAGCAATTTCGTTTCAGCAAAGCCTTTCTTGTGGTATAAAGATAAATATGTTTATAATAAGATGTTACAAAGTAGAAATATGCTTAAATAAACTCATATGAAGCAAATATGGTGATTTATTGTAAACATAGCCGATAGAATATCTCCATATTCGATGTTTATAATAAGATGTTACAAAGTAGAAATATGCTTAAATAAACTCATATGAAGCAAATATGGTGATTTATTGTAAACATAGCCGATAGAATATCTCCATATTCGATGTTTATAATAAGATGTTACAAAGTAGAAATATGCTTAAATAAACTCATATGAAGCAAATATGGTGATTTATTGTAAACATAGCCGATAGAATATCTCCATATTCGATGTTTATAATAAGATGTTACAAAGTAGAAATATGCTTAAATAAACTCATATGAAGCAAATATGGTGATTTATTGTAAACATAGCCGATAGAATATCTCCATATTCGATGTTTATAATAAGATGTTATAAAGTAGAAATATGCTTAAATAAACTCATATGAAGCAAATATGGTGATTTATTGTAAACATAGCCGATAGAATATCTCCATATTCGATGTTTATAATAAGATGTTACAAAGTAGAAATATGCTTAAATAAACTCATATGAAGCAAATATGATGATTTATTGTAAACATAGCCGATAGAATATCTCAATATTCGATGTTTATACTAAGATGTTACAAAGTAGAAATATGCTTAAATGAACTCATAAGAAGCAAATATGGTGATTTATTGTAAACATAGCCGATAGAATATCTCCATATTCGATGTTTATAATAAGATGTTACAAAGTAGAAATATGCTTAAATGAACTCATAAGAAGCAAATATGGTGATTTATTGTAAACATAGCCGATAGAATATCTCAATATTCGATGTTTATAATAAGATGTTACAAAGTAGAAATATGCTTAAATAAACTCATATGAAGCAAATATGGTGATTTATTGTAAACATAGCCGATAGAATATTTCCATATTCGATCGGATTTATATCGAAAAAGTAGTAAAACTTAAACCTAAGAAGAAGGTTTATGCCCATTGCTTCTTACCTTTGTTGGGTACTATTTCTGCGTTAAAAGACTGACAAATGCCCAGCTGAGAGCTCCCCCCTCTCAGCGAATACGCATCTCACGCAATCTCGCGTAGCACGTACTAATACATAATTCTGTTTAGCTATAATATCGGATAGAATAGCGGATATACCTAAAAACTATTGCCGCTTTACCACACTACCTTTATATCAATAGCAACAATAAATACCGACCCGGTTTTGGACTGTCTGGCCCTAATGTCCTCTTAAATAAATCTATTACTTTGCTTACTGCTTAAGAAACTGATACATCCTTAAGTTTTATTACTGTCTTTCTAACTTCGAGCACAATCCTTTCAAATCACAGAGCTACCTTAGGACTGCAGATAGAGTTCAACTGGTTTACAGAAAACCATTACGGGAGTTTTGTGGTCAGAGGTGCGATTTACTTCACAGTACAAAATTACCCCTATTAGGTTTACGTATTTTTGTTCACGTGCCGTTTTAAATTTGAAGTTCCATAAAGAGGTAAACAATTCTTGCGTTACTAGACAAAACTTATAAAGATATTTAGATGTTAGCACGTTTTCTATTTGGGCGAGAATATTTTTATAATGGATGTGGAATTCCAAAGGGAAGCAATAAAGTGTGTTGAAAATTTTCATGAAATTTCGTGCGCTATAAGTATTCGTGCTGTCACGTACAGCATACGACATATAGGAACGTGACAAATTCGACTGGAGAGTGTGGGAGCGTCTTAACGTTAGCTCTAAAATCATATGAATTGTACTTTAAATGCAATTTTTCATGATACAATATAAGTAAGAAGAGCGTTATTTAGAGTTCAATATAAACAATATTTACATTTAGAAGTAATCCGTGGCTTGGTGCTAAAAGAGTGTTTTTGTGAAAAATTAGAATTGACTGCCAAATTATTGAAAGAAGTATTCTATTTATGTGCTAAAAGGGCAAAAGTGTAATGACGAGATCTATCAAAATATACTATTTAAGCCAAAGTGTGCAATGTGTGTTACATAAAATACTTAAAATAAGGATTGTTGATATTGGCCCTTTTATACAGCACTAAGCTACATAGTTGATCAGGCACTTGCACCATACGATTCTTTTACGTGAAATGAAAACGTACAATAATTTTATATGTTGCCGAAAAGTGCCTATTACTCGCTTTATATTAATATATGTATAGGTATTTATTTATTTTTCTATATTATTTTTAAATGTGGGAATTGTTCAAACTAATTCCACCATCCCCATTCTTACACCGAACCACAGGACGCCGGGAAAAGTTTCATCCGTGCGTTGTTGACATACTGAAAATACGGACACAGCATTTTGCATCCTCATTTATAATGTGGCGGCTTCCGGCGTCTGTGTTTCCTGACTCATACAATCTAGGGACATTCTAGGCCAGAGTGACTAGGTTCCTTCTGGGTAAGCGTGTTCCATCTTAGGCTTCGTCTTCGTCCCTTATGGGTGAGTCGGGGGCCAAACGCAAGCCAATTTAATAAAAAATGCCAGTTTATATTTAAGTTTTATTTACGGCATAAAATTATACCACAACAATTTTGAATCAAACATTCTAATTTTACCGCACCGCAAACGGCGGGCGGTATGTTTGCGGTTAGTTGCGCTTAAATAAATGTTTAATGCTTTTCCGCATTATATTGGTAAACCAGAATTAAGCAATAATGTTCACAAATTCGTAAATAAAGCTTTCCATTTAAATACGTAACGCAGCAGTTATTGTTTGATCTAAATTAAACCTTATTTAAATCATAATATGAATCTGACGGTAAAAATTAATATCCTATACGCATTTCACCATATAACTTAAAATTAAATGACTATTTTAGAACATCGATGGGCCAGTCGGCTCAGTTGGTTAAGGTTCATCTTATGCGCCGCAGGTCGTGGGTTCGATTCCCACACAGGACATGTAATTGTGTGCATGAACATGTCTGTATGTCCTGAGTCTGGGTGTAATTATGAATATTAAGTATGTATTTACAAACAAAAAGTAGTATATGTATTATATCAGTTATCTGGTTTCCATAGTACAAGCTCTGCTTAGTTTGGGATCAGATGACCGTGTGTGAGGAATGTCACAGGATATTTATTTATTTATGGAATCGGAACCATCGAAATTTACCTTCATTTACATCCCGAACATCGCTACACGCAAATAGACACAGGGTATTGCTTATGATGTTCTGAAAGCCCATAAGAGTTCTTTTTCAGAACCACGTGATTAGGAAACATCTTAGGGTGTGGTTCAAGGGATGTCTGGAGGCAATATAATAGGAGATCATTTTTTTATGTTTATAACGTTATAAATTTCGAACAGACGCGGGGTGGTAAAAACGATTTAAACATATCGTCTTTGAACCAAAGTAATTTGTATTCAAATGTAGTAGAAATTAGATATTATATTTAGGGAATTAAGAATGTGTGTGTATGTGTTTTTTCGTGGGAACGGCCAGCACTGAATATGAAAGCAATTGTCTTATTAGACAAAAAAATTAATAAACATTTATACAAATTTTATACGCTTACACTACACATGCTCACACCACGCAAGCTCACACCAACCTCTACACACCACACATTATATGTACAGGTCGTTGTTTTGGTCAGCGACGAGCGACTCAGGACCGATAATACAAATGATACTGGTGCTAAAAAAAATATTAAAAAAATACTTTTATTTTTAATAATAAAAATAAAAAATAAAAAAATTTTGAAAATCATGTAATAAGCTAAAGTGTAGACATAATACTCAACGGGAGTACGAGGGAGTAAAGGGGTGGGGCGATGGCGGCTTGCGCCTAGCTCTAGTCTGTGCACGTACCTAGTAACCATACTTTGCAGTTATTTTATTTCAAATTGAAAAAGGTATTTCTCAACATATTTACAGTATTTAATGGAATTAAGTCCATTTTTGGGGAATATATATTTTGTACTACCGCTCCTGGGTCGCTTGTCTATATATTCTTGTTTTAATTTATTACCATACAGAATACAGTATTAATGTGACTGCTTAAAACTATGTTAAAAAATCAAAATTTAAATCCGTAATTGGCTGTAAGTGATGTAATTAATTATGTAAAATTGTTGTAACTAAGAGCTGTGGATTTTATCTTAATAAAAATAAAAATAAAATAAATAAAAATATTTTCAAATGACTTTTGCTGTATATTTGAATATCTTGTCATGAAACATTCATAATGAATCCAATCCATATATGTCGGTCTGAAATTAGACTTACCCAAATTAGAAATTACGTAGAATCCTTATCCATGTACAGTAGTAGGTACCCAACTAATAAGGCGCGTCGTAAATCTTCGTTCGCACAGAAAAGAAAGTATGGCCCCGAAGATTAACGAAAGAATGCTTAAAATTTACAATCTACCTTAGATCACTACTATAAGGTTCATAATACATTGCAGCTGTAAGTTCCGTCTCACTCGCACGTCACGCCCCTCCGCACGGCGCGTACTAACATGGCGGCAGCTGCCGACCAATAGCGGTTACCCGCGCTTTGAAAATGTAGCTATGCAACCTTCCGAACCGGTATTAGAGTATTAGAGTCAGACTTTTCATAAGTGCCTGCGAAGGTCTATTTGAATAAATGATTTTGAATTGAATTGAATTTTGTATCTTCTGCGCAGGTACATCGGTAAGCCATATCAGTTGGGTACTACTGTAATACATTATTTGACTGGAAAAGCCTAGAGGTGTTTTACACATTTTATAGCTAAAACTGTTTTCGAATAAAATAATTTGTGATGACTCAATATAATGAACTTATTAAAAGTATATAATGTACACCACCAGAGTACCTCTCCAAAGCATTACAACAAGAGAATACAGCTTTCAGATTAAAGATAAAGTTATTCTTGTATGAAATCCTGACTATCAAACCGAAAACTGCTAGAAATGAAAAGTTCTTAAAGGCTGCAACTAGCGATCGAGACGACTTTCCAATAGATTTAGTTGTTTCTGAAACCAAATACAAAGTAAAACAAACCATAAATTAAAAGAAATAAGATTGTTAGAGTCAGTTGCGACACAAGAAAATCGGTGTCAGCTTACTTTTATTCCAGTAGTGTTATAACGGTGCGGTGTCCACCTGCGCTGGATGCAACTACAGAAATATACGAAGGAGTTTTCTGCTACTGTTCCTACATGGAAGAGTAACTTTTTGATTTTTTATGTAATTAAAGGGAACATGTCGTAGTATTTTTTTTTGGTCAGTGGGTCAATCAAAATATCACAAATATTTCTACCTTTTTCATGTTTGTCAGATGCATTGTAAAATGATTGTATCTCCTTTAAAGTAATAGTTATAGACCTATTTTATTTAGTCAATAAATCTTAATATATAAAATGATAAACTGATTGTTGATATATCAGCCCACAGCCCAAACCGCTGGACCTAGAGATTTGAAATTTTGCACAAAGATACCTTATACAGTGGAGACATCCACTAAGGAAGGATTTTTGGAAATTCCACTCCTAAGAGGGTAAAATAGGGGATGACAGTTTGTATGCAAGTCCGTCAGTTTTAAAGTTAGTATCTTCAAATTTTGTGTTTAGGCTAACGATTGAAAATTAATGTGTAGTTATCTCAGCGTTTGTGATAATTCCACCACCGAAGGGAGGAAAAGGGGGATGAAGTTGGGTATGCAAGTCTTTCAATTTCAAAGTAAACTTCACTAAATGTATTATTATACGGTGTAGACATCCACTAAGGAAGGATTTTTGGAAATTCCACCCCTAAGGGGGTTAAATAAGGGATGAAAATTTGTATGCAAGTTCGTCAGTTTTGAAGTTAGGATCTTCAAATTTTGTGTTTAGGCTGACGATTGAAAATTAATATATAGTTATCTCAGCATTTGTGATCATTCCACCACCGAAAGGAGGAAAAGGGGGATGAAGTTGTGTATTGCAAGTCCTTCAATTTCAAAGTAAACTTCACTAAATGTATAATTATACGGTGTAGACATCCACTAAGGAAGGATTTTTGGAAATTCCACCCCTAAGGGGGTAAAATAAGGGATTAAAGTTTGTATGCAAGTCCGTCAGTTTTGAAGTTAGGATCTTCAAATTTTGTGTTTAGGCTGACGATTGAAAATTAACGTATAGTTATCTCAGCGTTTGTGATAATTCCACCATCGAAGGGAGGTAAAGGGGGATGAAGTTGTGTATGCAAGTCCTTCAATTTCAAAGTAAACTTCACTAAATGTATTATTATACGGTGTAGGCATCCACTAAGGAAGGATTTTTGGTAATTCCACCCCTAAGAGGGTAATCTTAATAATAATCTTAATGTATAAAATGATAAACTGATTGTTGATATATCAACGCACAGCCCAAACCGCTGGATCTAGAGATTTGAAATTTTGCACAAAGATACTTTGTATAATGGAGGCATCCACTAAGGAAGGATTTTTGGATATTCCACCCCTAAGTGGGTAAAATAGGGGATGACAGTTTGTATGCAAGTCTGTCAGTTTTTAAGTTAGGATCTTCAAATTTTGTGTTTAGGCTGACGATTAAAAATTAATGTATATTTATCTCAGCGTTTGTAATAATCCCACCACCGAAGGGAGGAAATGGGGGATGAAGTTGTGTATACAAGTCCTTCAATTTCAAAGTAAACTTCACTGAATGTACTATTATACGGTGTAGGGATCCACTAAGGAAGGATTTTTGGAAATTCCACCCCTAATAGGGTAAGCTATGGGATGAAAGTTTGTATGCACGTCCGTCAGTTTTGAAGTTAGGATCTTCAAATTCTGTGTTTAGGCTGACGATTGAAAATTAATATATAGTTATCTCAGCGTTTGTAATAATCCCACCACCGAAGGGAGGAAAAGGGGGATGAAATTGTATATGCAAGTCCTTCAATTTCAAAGTAAACTTCACTAAATGTATTATTATACGGTGTAGACATCCACTAAGGAAGGATTTTTGGAAATTCCACCCCTAAGAGGGTAAAATAGGGGATGACAGTTTGTATGCAAGTCTGTCAGTTTTTAAAGTTAGGATCTTCAAATTTTGTGTTTAGGCTGACGATTGAAAATTAATATATAGTTATCTCAACGTTTGTAATAATTCCACCACCGAAGGGAGGAAAAGGGGGATGAAGTTGTGCATGCAAGTCCTTCAATTTCAAAGTAAACTTCACTAAATGTATTATTATACGGTGTAGGCATCCACTAAGGAAGGATTTTTGGAAACTCCACCCCTAACAGGGTAAAATAAGGGATGAAAGTTTGTATGCAAGTCCGTCAGTTTTGAAGTTAGGATCTTCAAATTTTGTGTTTAGGCTGACGATTGAAAATTTATGTATAGTTATCTCAGCGTTTGTGATTATTCCACCACCGAAGAGAGGAAAAGGGGGATGAAGTTGTGTATGCAAGTCCTTCAATTCCAAAGTAAAGTTCACTAAATTTAATATTATACAATGGAGGCATCCACTAAGGAAGGATTTTTGGAAATTCCACCCCTAAGAGGGTAAAATAGGCGATGACAGTTTGTATGCAAGTCCGTCAGTTTTAAAGTTAGGATCTTCAAATTTTGTGTTTAGGCTGACGATTGAAAATTAATGTGTAGTTATCTCAGCTTTTTTGACAATTCCGCCCCCGACAGGGTGAAAAGGTATGGGATGTATGTAAGTCATTCAGTTTCAAAGTAAACGTCACTTAATATATTATTACACAGTGTAGGCAACCACTAAGAATTTTTGGATATTCCATCCTTAAGGGAATAAAATAGGGGATGCAAGTTTATATGAAAGTCCATCAGTTTCAAAGTTAAATTAATTTATATGTGCCTCAACGTTTTTGATAATTCCGATCCCGAGAGGGTAAAAAGGGGGATGAATTTGTGTATGGAAGTACACTAAATTTATTATTTAAGCTTATGGTTATAAACTAACGCAAGGAATATCGGTGTTGTTGGAATTTGAACCCTTAAGAGGACTCAATTCGTCATACTTTTCATACAAAACCCCTGTACTTATTATGGCGTTGTTAAACATTTTTCGTTAGATGTTTTGAACAAATTAGTATCTTGTGTACTATATCTAGCCGTGTAACTTGGTGTAATTTAAAAAAAGTGTGAAACAAATTCAGTCAAAGCCTCCGAAAAACAGCGTTTTTGCCTGAACTTTGGCCATATCTAATGTACCTACCTAACTGTAAAAGTAAAGAAAACATTTAGATACCAGGCTTGCAAATGTATTGGAGATTCTAAATAACTAACTTTTTTTTCACAAACTTGTAAGATTTTTTCACAAGAAGTATACTCCTGGAACAAGTTTTATGAATGCGAAATCATGAATGACGACCTAGCGTAGCGGCCGCGAGTGATCAGCGGAATTTACCGACTGATAACCGACGGCTCTGATGCTATCTCTCTTTATTCGCAGTCAAACATTACGTTAGATGAAACAACAAGCTTTTAGACTATGCTCGCGTTGAAGTTGCGCCGGCCACAGAGGGCCGCCTTAAGGAGTGAAAAGGGGGATTAAATTTAGTATATGAAGTTCTTTATTTTCGGAGTGAAAATTTCAAAATTTATTATTTCGGCTTATGGTATTGGCGTATTGAAATGACTCGCCTAAACAACATCAGGAAAAAGAGAGGAATCGGTATTAAAACAAAGATCCGGTTAATACGAGCATCGGTATTCCTCATTTTCATGTATGGAGTGGAAGCGTGGACTATACTGGCCCGAGAAAGAAAAAGGATTGATGCATTCGAGATGTGGTGCTGGAGACAATGCATCAATCTTATCGCAGCTCCAAATTAAAACACGATAGTCCACCATATGCCACCAACCAAAGAATTTAAAACGTCCAGAAGGATAGTCGCCTCTATGGAAACACGAAATAAACAAGCCATAATTGACAGTATTTAAAAGTAATAAGTTTAGGTAATTAAAAGTGACGAAATCGCAATACTTACACATGGAAGGTTAGTTTTTTAGTTTTTCCTTGGTTTTCATAAGTGTTGTGACAGTATTTTAATACGCAAGTTGACATTTTTTATTTAATCAGTACAGCGAGTATGACGCGATGACAGCCGTGCGCAGTACGAACTGAGAGCGATTTGTTCAGGAGCCCCTCAAGCGGAGTGATATTAAATGTCATGCTTTAGTAAGGCCGACTATCCATCTGGGTAGAGGCACGATGCCGTATGAAAATCTTTGCCACCAACGTATTTTTTCGTATTTCGGCCACATGGTGCGCAAAGGCGATGAAAGTTTGGAAATCTGATCATAGTTGGAAACACGGAAGGAAAACGACTACGTGGTCGTTCACCAACAAGATGGTCCGATCAAGTAAAAGACTCATCGTCGATCGCCGCAATGTTATTGAGGCCAAAATATTAGGTCTATACCTATGAAATTGCCGTTTTGAATTTTTTTCATGTATTTTTTATTTGTATTAATCGAAGTAATCATCCATGCAATCAATGCATCTTTGCCAACGCAGTGGCAGTTTATTGATGCCCTTCTTAAAGAAATCAGCTGGACGGGAGGCAACACATTCTTCAAAGGCATTTTGAACTGCCTCTCGAGTATTTAATTTTTTTCCCGCCAAGAAGTTATCCAAATTCTGGAAAAAGTAGTAGTCTGTAGGCGCAAGGTCTGGTGAGTAGGGCGGATGATGGAGAACTTCCAACCCCAGTTCTTGCAACTTGGAGACCGTCTGCTGTGCAGTATGAGGTCGCGCGTTATCGTGCAGGAGCAGCAGAGACGAGCGATTGACCAATGCTGGTTAGAGATGTGCCAGCTTCTCCATCATTGTGTTCAGTTCTTCACAGTACACATCTGCAGTAGCTGTGATGAATCACACCGGCGCTAGACCACCAAACAGTGACCATTACTTTTCTAGGGGTAAGTTTTCGTTTAGGGCATTGTTTAGGTGCTGAACCAGGGTCCAACCGACTTGCTGAGCGCTTGCGGTTATCAAACAGAATCCATTTTTCATTGCAGGTAACAATGCGGTTCAAAATTCCTTCATTTGTGTGTCTGTTGAGCAGTGCAAGGCACGTTTCGACGCGTACTTCGCGCTGGCGATCATTGAGTTCGTGGGGCACCCATTTGTCAAGCTTTTTTACCTTGCCAATTTGACGCGAATGGACCAATATTGTTTTGACGCTAACGTGGAAAGCTGCTGCTAATTCAGCCGTCGATTGTGTATCATCAGCTTCCACAATCGCCTTTAATTCGTCATTGTCGACCCCAAAGTCTTCGGACGACCGCGAGGTTCATTTTTCAGGTCGAAATTCCCAGAGCGGAAGCGAGCAAACCAATAACAGGTGGTGCGTTGGTTTGTAGTGTTAGCTCCGTAAACGTCGTTGATGTTGCGTGCCGCTTGTGACGCGTTGCTGCCACGACGGTACTCATATTCCATAATTACTAGAATTTTTAACGTATCCATGATGATGACGAAAAAGATTGAAATGCGATGAAAATGTAACACTAATCAATAAACAAATGACTTCTTTTGGAAAAAGAATTCCATGTTTTTAAAATAAAATTAATTTGAAATTAGAATTCTTAGCCAAACAAAAATTATTTTGATTTGAAATGGCCAGTACTGCAGAACGGCAATTTCATAGGTAAAGACCTATTATTTACTGGTTCTGCCAGAGGAGAAACAGTCTTCTTGCCGCGTATACCATTGATCTCAAATCACCTTCCGTTTGAATTTAAAAGATAACAGTTCCTAATTAAGGTTTTGTAGTCACAAGGAAAAACTCTGCAATTTGCTAGAGTTGATTTGCGGCAGGACTGTTTCAGTTTAATGTAGCATCCTCGCATATGAGCTCTTAATCTAGGTGAACTTTTGTCAATATCACACGTAGTGGCGGACAATAGCCATGAACAAAGCTCTATATTGTTACAATGATTCATATCTAGAAAAAAGAAATAATCTACGCGGACGAAGTCGCGGGCTATAAAGCTAGTCTTTATATATAAAATTCTACTGTACGTGTGTATGTCACTGAATTCCTCCTAAACGGCTGGACCGATTTGAATGAATTTTTTTGTATGCGTTTGGGTGGCGCCCTGGATGGTTTAGATTCACAAATCAGTCCGGCAGATGGCACTGCAGTCGATAATATAACCTAGATACTGACTGCAGCGCCATCTGCCGGGCTGATTTGTGAATCTAAACCATACTAGCTGCCCTGCTACAATATATATATCAAAATATGTAAAACTTCCGTCTCGTATATTTTCAACATAAAGCTGGCTCCAAACCTGTATGTTTCAGTGCAGATTTGTTCCATACACGGTGGACGTAAGCCTTGGATTCTTGCGGCCCCGTCTCATGTATTGTTTTATTTACAACAATATTCCAAACGTATATGTTTTTAAATCCTTTAGCTGATGTAACGAAGATATTTGTATTTGAAATCAGCTTTTTGTCATCCGTAGGTGGATTACGTAACTTTATTTCAATGAAATTCAAAATGAAATAACCTCTGAATCGGTAGAAATATTACAAAATTGGAAATGGTTCCATTGCTAATGAACCACTGTATTTGCAGTTATCAGAATGTAAAAAAGTTTCAATTCGAAAATGATTGAAATTTAGTTACGTAATCGCCCCCCAGAATTAAAGATATATAGGCGAAAAATAAGACATTAACATTATGTCATACATCTGCAAAAACACAAGTCTCCTATGAAGTTTATGATTTGAGGCTCAATTTACATTGGAGTGGAAGCTTTTTTTTGTAACGCAATTGTACATAGCATTATTAACTTTTTAGCAATTCTATAACATGCAAAATGTATCCCACCAAAACATTCTGTAAAAAACAAGCCAAGTCTCGATGGAGCTGCTTGTTTATCTCTAAAAAGTAATGAAATCTAGACAAAGTCGTGCCAAGTGTAAGGTTCCTTACTGCGATTTCTTTATTATTATAGTTAATGTTGTGTGACTTGGCCGCTGAACATTCTTTAAACGTTAGTGGGTACAAGTACAGATTGGTGCAATGGTGTCATGGAGCACCTGGTTTTGTACCCTTGTGTACCCTTCAACGGCCAAGTCACACAACATTAACTATAATAATAAAGAAATCGTAGTAAGGAACCTTAGACTTGGTACGACTTTGTCTAGATTTCATTACTTTTTAGAGATAAACAAGCAGCTCCATCGAGACTTGGCTTGTTTTTTACAGAATGTTTTTGGTGGGATTTCACTTCTTTTTGTAGAAAATGAAGCGGCCCACCATGTTGAATATTTTTTGTAAAGGCGCTATGTCGATCTCTAATAGTTTGGTTGGGCTCTTGTGTTTTCTAATCAGGGTCGATTATCCTAGTTTTTATAGTTTTCCCTTTATGTGGCCATTAAACCCTAACTCTGTACCAAAGGAGGTGGGTTGATAAGGGTAATTTTTCGCCCATCGCACACTCAAAAAAATAAGTTTTGTTTTCCGACCATCTTTAAATGGATTTGTATAGTCTAAGATGTATATTATTTTATTTTATGAGATTTACGTTTTAAATAAAATAATAAGTTGTAGAAATTATTGCCCAAAAAAAGAGTGTTTCGCCTTTTTTGTATATTTTAATAATTTTTTTAGTCTTTGAAGTATAATATTTTTATGAAGCGTTCCATGAACCATATTAATTTTAACTGACAATGATACTACTCCTTATAAGCTTATAGACGTGTACTATTTTACTTTGGTTCACTGTGCGCTTCTACGTTATACGGAAAAATATATTTCGCGCGAGAGTATCAGTTGTGCTGCGATCGGAACATGTTAATTGGATTAAAGTAATACCAAACACACAAATTAACTTTATATTGGGGAAGTGCGAATTATATGTGTGCTATTCTCAATGTATTTCATCCTACAACGATCAAAAACACTCAAGATGTCGAGATAATCGCTGAAAGAATACTTGATTTGGCTAAAAATCCTAATTACTTACAACATATAATCGAAGAGAAAGGATGGACAAGAAAAAAGGCAATCTGGACCAAGGTAAATGACAAACAGACTTTCAAGATTTTTCACACCTAGCTTGGGATGAGCTGCGACAATTAACTCGTGGTATATTAACTTAAATAAAGCCAGAGAGTTCTGAGAGAGCATAGCTTTTATTCGCTCAAAAAGCTTCTCGACTGGGGAAGTCCTCCACCTTATAGAATACCGCAGCCAAATATGCTAAAACTAAAGTTTACAGGCGCGTGTATGCTAGTTTACCAAATTAGTCGTATAAAAAGCCTATATTACTCTCAAGAGCATTTAAAGGAAGAATGTATTTACATCCATCGTAAAGATGATTATGTTCTTCGCGTTCGGCTACGATCACGGCACACAAGATCCAAAAACTATAAAATATGGATAAAAACAGACAAAAGCAACGTCGCCCACAAACAACGGTATACCTATGTACAATGGTTTATATAAGTACTAGGTATAAGTACTGTCAATGTAAAGTAGGCGCAAGAGTCGTAGGGTGTTGTGCGCATGTTGCTTTCGTATTATGGTTTCTGGCTTACTGACGCTACTCAACTCAACCAAGACAAAAAACCAAGTCTTGAGTATGCCCAAACACTACTAGACGTCAAGCTATGATACTCCAGTACCTATAGATTAGGATGAAAAATGCTAGGAGGAAAATTAAAAATCATGTGGCTGAAACTTTTTAATTATTTTCGATTATTGATTATTTCCCATATTAAAAATATTAAAATAATAGTAGTTGTTAACTCATTTAATCTTAATCTTCCATTTAGTGTTCTAATACCATAGTTTTTTTGTGTTAAAACGAATAACAGTAGTGTTTATATTAATAAATGTGCATAATACCTACGTAATTATTTATTTTATTATTTCATCAATTATAGAATTTTCATTTAAAATAATTGATTTTCATAGTTGTCATGTGGTATACTATTCAATAAAATATATCTCACATCAAGTGGCTGATGGGCGAATAATGGCCTTTATCAACCCACCTCCTTTCAGCTCTCTAAGTTTATGGGAAGTACCAGTTCTATTTTGATGATCATGAGTGAGTGAGTGAGTGACTGTCATAAATGCGAAACTTTGTTTTCGCTTAACTTCGGAACTAAATGACCTACAGACTTGAAATTTTGGATTTTAAGTATGTGATTATAGCTTACTGGATGATGAAAATTTCTATGTTCTGGTCTTATCCAGAGGTTCTCAAATAGGGGCCTGAAAATGCGGCGAAATGGTTCCAGTAAAGGATGATACGGCAGTGTTTGCTTCGCGCTCGACTCGGCGGGGGCACTGCCGTGCCCCCCGATACGAGCCAAAAAGCGAGGTAGACTCGAGTATGCGCGAGGTTTCCACGAATGACGCGCGACCTCTTTTTTAACACGCTTTTATTAGCTTCACCTGTATGTATGTATGTATGTATGAATGTATGTAAAGGAATCTTCGAACGTAATTTTCATAGACTTCCAGACGTCAGATTAAACTGAAATTTTGCACACTTATCAAGTACCGATGACAATACAATAATTTGGTACCATCGAGCTGATCTGATGATGGATCCGGAAGGTAGGCACTGGAACTCCATAACAGAGCAACGTTTCCTAGCCGTGTTTGGGCTTGTTGGAATTGTCATGAAATGAACTTTGACCATGTATGGTTTTCAGGGTCTGATGATGGAGTAGGAGAGTAAGCACTGGAACTCCATAGTGGAGCATCGTATACTAGCCGTGTTTGGGCTTGTTGGAATTCTCTTAAGATGAACTTTGACCATGTATGGTTTTCAGGGTCTGATGATAGAGTACGAGAGTAAGCACTGGAACTCCATAGTGGAGCATCGTATACTAGCCGTGTTTGGGCTTGTTGGAATTCTCTTAAGATGAACTTTGACCATGTATGATTTTCAGGGTCTGATGATGGAGTAGGAGAGTAAGCACTGGAACTCCATAGTGGAGCATCGTATACTAGCCGTGTTTGGGTTTGTTGGAATTGTCGTGAGATGAACTTGGACCATGTATAGTTTTCAGGGTCTGATGATGGAGTAGGAGGGTAGGCACTGGAACTCCATAACGGAGCAACGTTTCCTAGGCGTGTTTGGGCTTATTGGAATTGTCGTAAGATGAACTTTGACCATATATGGTTTTCAGGGTCTGATGATGGAGTAGGTGGGTAAGCACTGGAACTCCATAGTGGAGCATCGTATCCTAGCCGTGTTTGGGGTTGTTGGAAATTTCGTGAGATGAATTTTGACCATGTATAGTTTTCAGGGTCTGATGATGAAGTCGGAGGGTTGGCACTGGAACCCCATAGCGGAGCATTGTATTCTAACCGTGTTTGGGGGTATAGGAATCGTATTATACAAAATTTTGGCATTTTGGCCAAATATGGTTTTCTGAGTCTGTTGGTGGAGTCAAAGAGTAGGCACTGAAGCTAAATACTTATTATAAATGTGAAAGAAAGTGATATTGGGTGAAAATATGGTATAAGTAACATAATAAAATGGTATGAATAATTTATGTTGACTAAAAAATAAAAAATAAATTACAGTTCAAAAAAACTAAAAAAACACGCTTTAAAAAGCCCTGCACTAAAAAGTGTTAAATAATTATAAAATTGAACCTAAATATATTCTCTGTCTATCCCGTCGGGCCTAAATGTAAGCAATTTAAATTTGAATAAAAAGCGTGGGGCGCTATACAATTGAAAAAAAGTTCATTATACTATGTACAATTTCATTCGCTTCCGTTCCATTCCGAGGCAATGTAAATTGAACTTCAGTTACAAATTATTTATTTCCTTACAACAGATAAAATAATATTCTAAACAGTGTATATGCTTAGATAATATTAGTGACTTTTTAGCTTCACGCTGACGCTGTCAGCTACAGACTTTGACATCTGCTACGTGTGCTACGAAAGTTCTACGGTAGCGTAGAGAATTTCAAAGCTGACTTTTGTGTTTGAATTCGCTTATTTCAGGAAACACCGGTATGATTATAGGTATAGCGCAGAACTGAGTAGGTTCCTGCGGTAGTGGAGCGGTGTGTGAGGGTGTTTTCATTACATCAAATGACAAAAGAGAACTAAAATGAACTCAAATATATAGTTCACAGTTCTGATACGCCACATATACCTCCCGTACCGCTCCACTACCGCAGGAACCTACTCAGTTATGCGCTATGCCTGTAGTTTAAAATATGTATACCTTGGAAAACCAGTTTATTGGGGAAAGTTGTACGCATAGAACATGTTATCGTGGTATAAACCGCAGGGCATAGATAGCGTAAAATAAATCTATAGCAAAGTGATTCTTTGGGTAGCATATCTTATTATTAATTAATTAATGTTTTCCTTGAAGAAAACAAACTGTCTTACTGTATCTGTCCACATTGCATGCCGTGGCAGCCTTTAATTGAGGCAGCATTTAGATTTATTTTAATATTGCATGTTATTCAGTGAAATACCTAATGTATGCCTTGTTGGTTGTCCTAAATAAATAAAAAAAAAAAAAAAAAACTGTATTTACCAAATCATTTACTTTCTACAGCATTTTTAATTGCCCGCTTCATCATGATAGTTTATCTTATCCACGTGAATTGACGAATTTCTATTTTTTAGATAATCCTAAATATTGTAGAAATAGTAAATTACGCACTACTACCATAGAGTAAATAATATACTACGTTCACACGGCTACACATCAAGCTATACATTTCCAGTATAAGATGATCTCGCATTGTATAGGATTTCCGTACAATGAGAGGTCAGCTTATATTGGAAAATTATAGCTTGATCTGTAGCCGTGCGTACAAATCTATCAACAATGCTGTGAACATTAAATCTATCAAACACAAAATTTTATGAATCCCACCTCATTCCGATTCAATCCCATGGATGTTTGTCCGACACATATGTACTCAATATCCCAGTTTCGATAGACAAACTTCATTTTGAAGCACACATGGTATCATAACAGATTCCACATTGAAAAAATTTATTTATGTTAACTGAATAAAAAAACATTATTTATTTGTATTTATTAGAATTCATGATTAGTACTTTACGATATGAGTGTTGATACATTTTTTTATTCCAGCTACCCAAAATTACAAAATTTTCTTAGATTACTCAAAAATTATCTCCCTTTTACATATTTTTTCTTTTAAACCTACTTAAAAAGGAGAAGGTTCTCAATTCGGTTGTTTTTTTAATGTTTGTTCCTTGATAACTTATTAAAATGTACATACCATGCTATTATTACTTGAACTAATCCAGATCAAATCGTAAATATGAAGAACTCTGAAAAAATATTCATATAATTAAGCGGAAACTTTATTCGGCAAAATTCCTGTGAGAGTAGATGTGGAATTTATAGAACACCTTCCGATTCAATTTGCTAGAGTCGTGAAGATGGAGTCATTCCACTGGGACGGGAGTGTGTTGCGATTATTGTATAATATTCAAAATGCGATAGTTGTACGATTAGCAATCCGTAGAATATTTGTAGTGAACATGTTATTTTATTGCCAGAATAAGAATAGAAATTAATAGAGCAACTATACTAGAGTATATGCTGTGAGTACGGCTATGTGCAAAGCTACTTTGAAACAGACTATGCGTCCATAGTTTGAATGACTGAATTCTAACTGATCCTAATCCTAACTAATATTATAAATTCGAAAGGTTTTGTTTGTTTGTTTGGTTGTATGTTACGTCTTCACGCCTCAACTACTCAACGGATCATCATGGAATTTGGCATGCAGATAGCCTATGGTATGGAGAAGGACATAGGCTTTTTATCTCGGGAACGCGTGTGAAACTGCGGGAGACAGCTAGTACACACGGCTACAGATCAAGCTATACAGTTCCAATATAAGCTGACCTCTCATTGTACGGAAATCCTATACAATGCGAGATCAGCTTATACTGGAAATGTATAGCTTGATGTGTTGCCGTGTGTACATAATAATTAATGCCAATTTCTCCTATTTTATCGATACATTTACATATGTGGCATGTTTTTCTAAAAGAGTTGTAGGAGTGTTCTGACCCCAAGAACCAAAATTGTTGCGTGTGTGCAAAAGTGGTTTGTGACGGCATTTTACAGGACATTGTTTCGGAGTTCCTTGACTCATGCAAACAAAAGTAGTACAAAGTAACTCGTTTATTATCTCTCAATATCATTATCGAGCTCAACAGTTAGGACGAAAAATATTATATTCCGACATTTTTAATTAAATCAAAGTGTTTATAATTTTCTGCTTATCTAAAAGTTTATTTTCAATCGAAGAGTAAATAATAATAAAAAAAATCTTTCGCAATAAATAGCTAAGTATGATTTATTCAATATCCTCGTAAAGCTTTTTTTTTTCTTTTGTTCTATTATGTTATTTTTAAGTTAGAAACTAATAAACGTTTATTTATTTACCCCCTTACTCATAAATCGTTATTTAACTAATAAGCTGATTAAGTGGTCACCTAAATAACGTCAAATTGTTTGACAATAACAGCAAGGTGACGTTATTTATTTGACCATTTATTCAGTAGATTTAGTTAAATAGCGTTTATGAGTAAGGCCGATAAAGTATACTAATTAACCAATTAACTAACCAGTTGATAGCGATCCATTAATATTGAATAATTATTAACTGAGGGCAAACATTTTCACGGAAGGATTGTAATCCGTTATTGCGACTTTACTTAAATTGCTTTAAGCATTTTTTTTGTATTTCGTAAAACTACTTATTGGTAATGGTATTGTTGTGTCGTTTACATTACCAATTAACAATTTCAATTAAGAAATTTAACAGAAATTGCGTTATTATGTGTTTTACAGTCAAATAATTGTATGTTATGTTTTATCACCATTTTTATGAGTGCTGTTATTACCGGAGTTAGCCCCATTAATTATACTTTTATTTCTATTTTTAATTGAGTGCATATCAATGAAT
This sequence comes from Polyploca ridens, assembly GCA_951394255.1. Taxonomy (NCBI): domain Eukaryota; kingdom Metazoa; phylum Arthropoda; class Insecta; order Lepidoptera; family Drepanidae; genus Polyploca; species Polyploca ridens. The sequence goes on along the minus strand of OX596249.1, from coordinate 16,485,645 downwards.
AATTTTGTGCGCGCTTTTCATGCTGGTGATTTCTTGTCACGATAATAATTCAAAATCAAAATTCTTTATATGTCAGTCACAGGTCAAATAATGGTATTTTAAAAATTGATTGTTTCACTGAGACTTGCCTAAATAGGCGTCTAAAATAAAATCGTCCAAAATTAGACTAAACTTAATGAGAAAAATAACTAAAGGCAAGAATCATGTTATAAATTTTATTATTGACACTTTTGTTACAATAAAAGTATAAATTATTGACTTCGTTTTTCGTGGTGTTACTTTGTTCACCCAAAAGCGCGGATTTGCAATATCCATTTACTAACTGGACGTCAAATTGGCAGCAGTACCTTGTACCCATTTTATACGTCGACACTTGAATACTATCCAAACGCACACTCAGTGTTGGCAACAAAATGCGTGGCTTCATTTCCTGTTTACCCCGATGTTACTGCCATAGCGATGCCAAAAAGTATTAGTTGGATATTGAGACTCTTGATCAGTAAGTTTCGCGAGGGTGGAATAAAAATAAGATTAGATTTATGGACGACTATAACAGCTTCTTGATTTTGTTTAAAATGCTAGAATAACTGTCATACTAATATATGAGGCGTGTGATTTATTCATTACAAACTCTTATTAATTCGAAAGAAGAGCTCGTTTACAGAAGCAATCTTATTCGATTTTACATGAAATATATTGCACAGCATACTTCAAGTATTTCATCCGTCTGAACAAACTTTGCACCGTGTGTGTAGGCTATTGTCTATATTAGGGATATATCTGAGTAAATTCAGGTATATAGCATGCTTTTGATACCAAAATAAATTTATCACCAAAACCTAATCGACAATAAACAAAAAATAAAAAAGTTCTTTCAGACCTCGTATCGTACGGGTCAACCCTTTAGTAAACGAGCTCGTCTGAACGAATAGCGACCGATATGTGACCGGGATCATCGGCAAGAGTAGACTTGCGTGATACGATGATAAATAATGGCGCTGGTCTCGGGGTAGCCTCTAGAGATGCATTAATCTGAGGGGTATAGTACAGAACATTAATACAGTAGGTAGTATGTTTAAATACGCTGTTATAATACTTACGATGGAAATTTGGCGTTGTTTAGGTACCTAGTTAGGTACCTACTAGGTACTTAAAAAAATTATGACGCTTTTTATTTACTAGTAAAAATGGTGCATGAGATGGAAGATAATAAGATTTTCCAAATGCCAAATTTCATCCAAATCCGTTCAGTAGTTTTTGCGTGTAAGAGTAACAAACATATATACATACATCCATACTCACAAACTTTCGCATTTATAATATTAGTAGGATGTAGGATATAATAGTAGATTGTTAACCAAAGGTTCAAAAATACAAATCCCACACGATATATTTTGGCGTTCGAACGAAGTGAGAGCGCAAACTATGCCACAAATAATAATTAACAGACAAGCAAATTATGTAAAAAAAAAATATTTTCAATACCTTTGCAGTAAACTCTCTTTCCCCTTTTTTGCGCAACTATATTATGTCTTTTATAGTATATATTTTATACAAAAGTACCTATCTATATAATATGATAAAATATTTATAATAAATAATAATATCATCGCAGTGTGGCTGTATAGGTTTATGTCATTTACTCTTTTCAAATTAAAAATAAATAACTTGTTGTTCAGAAATATATTATTTGCTACTGTTCGTTCCCATACAATGCTCCTGAAATATTTTAGCGGCAAAATTGGGGTCATTAACTTGTTTGAGTGAATAATGGCTGAGCGATTAGTTATGTTTACGAAATATAGGCCAAAATAATAGCTTTAGCGATGAATAATACGAGTCTTTCTGAAGATATGCGCTAATACAGTTTTCTTCGAATACAAGTAAGGTTATAATATTATTATTGTTGAACACAGATAAAATAAATAAAATAAATAAATATCCTGGGACATTTCTCACACACGGTTATCTGATCCCAAACTAAGTAGAGCTTGTACTACTGGAACCAAACAACTGACACATATACTACTTTTTGTTTGTAAATACATACTTACACCTTACAAGATACATAATGTAAGGAAAATTTAACAGATGTCACTGGCAACACCAAAAGGCTCGTGTGTCGAGCCACCATATTGCATTGAGTTCCTGAATACACAACTGTTAACTACCTTGCACTTATATCTATTGAGATTTATTAAATTTAGATAATTAAATTAATTTGTTTCTCTGAGTTCTCATAGCTCAGAAGCGGGATTACCAGATTGCAGCCCACGTGAGTTTTTGAACAGTTCTTTTGGTGATAACGTTTCCCATAATGGAACGTAATAGAAACAGTTGAAAAAAAGACAAGAGTGACGGTAGTGATACTTTTTACATGGCAGTTACGTCATTGGAAACGAAGTCTTTCGAAGTAGGGTTGATATAGCTTCCGCGTCGTTGAGTTCTGTCACCACGTCGAATGCATTGAACCGGGTGGTTGAAACCCCTGCAAGTGAGCGCACCTTTACGCCGCCCCTACCTGTGGCTGTGGTACCTACCGGGGCCTCTTTGCTGCCATTAGAGGCCCCACCTGTTCCGGTGCCTAACAGTGTACGGTAGATGCGGACCGGGGACGGGTCAGCGGTGGTGCTTACGGTGGCGGGTGGACCTGACGTAGCAGGTGTGCTCCTTATCGAGACCATACTCATATGCCTTTGCACGTACTACACTACACTACAGTACTGCTTCCCCTACTTTGGGATTAATAGACAAAACTGTGTCCATTCCATTAAGTTCGACACATAGGTAATTGCAACAACATAACTCATCCATCATACTCATTTTCCTTGAGATATGTTAGTCGCAGTAATCCAATACGCGAATTCATCGCTCTAAAGTCGATAGTAACAATGGAACAATAAATTAAACAAGTTGAGGGTATTTCCAATATTTTGTTAACGGTTGGGACGAGAGATCACTCATTTTTAATTGTTCGACAAAATTTAAAAATTATGCAAGATAGGTAAGACCAACTAAGTGATTTTAAAGCGTCCATATAGTGACGGTACCTAACCGTTTACCATCAGGTGGGCCGTACGCTTGTTTGCCGACATTGTAGTATAAAAAAAAAAAAGTTTGGTAAGAATAGAAGAAACTATTATATGACTGCTTTGCCGTCCAACCGCAGTAAACTTACTATAATGCGTGATATTGTCAATGCTATACGTCGCCCTGAACAACACTATACAGTTTTAATGCGATAAATTAACTTTGGGTGGCGCTTGTGGTATACTGGATTCTCTGGTTACTGAGGATACGATTGGTATTGAGCTTATTGAGACAGGAGCTATTCGGCAGGTTCTCGTGACACAATCAGTTTACTAAACTATCTGTCATTTGTTAACGGCGATGCCATATTTCTACTAAATTAAAAACCAAAAACAAGTTAAAACTTATTTAGTGTGCAACTTTTGTGGCAAGCGCGGACATGACGGAACCAATTTATTAATGTATACTAGAAACAAAAAGTGTAGCTATTGTGCCAAAATTGGCCATATCAAAGAGGAGTGTCTGAAACTTAAAAATCGAAGTGCTAAACCAGTAACGAGCAAGAATAACAATATATAACAATGACATACTTTGCGTGTCAGCACAGATGCTTAGGGTTATCAAAATACTACATGACAAAAAAAAACATGATTCATCGGTTTATGGTTTTATCGATTTTGGTAGCTCTTCTTTAACAATAACAGAGTCGGTAGCGTGACGATTGAATTTAGTAATCAATTTTTTGCAAAAATACCATTATCTAGGGTTTTGGTGCGGCAAAATATCCTCAATTGGTGTGGCGTTTATGACGATTCATTTCGTTGAAGCTAGTTATGATTCTAAGGCTTTAACTGTACCAGACTCTGCTCAAGATATCGATGTCAACCCTATACAGAGTACTCTACTGTGCATGTGAATAAATACCTACATCATTAAAGATTTTTAATGCGAATACTTTGGACAAGCTACACGGTATATGTAGTGAAGTTGACCGCGTAAAGTTGGTTTCTTATAATGAAGCTACCTTGCAACCCGGTATTAATAAAATAGTGTTGTCATGCGCTAATTCTGTGTTTGGGCCTGTCACACTACTTGTTATAGAATATAGTACACCTAGAGCTGAGTGTGTGATTCCAAAATATAACACTGAACATTATTAAAGTAGTAGTAAATATTAGCAAAGATGTAGTGAAGTTTCCCCCAGGACGTTGTATGGCAATAATAATTTTAAAATAGGTGATGATTTAAATCCTGTTAATAGTAAGTTAGAAAATATATTATGTGAATGTTACGAGTGCTTTTCGGGTGATGAGAATAAAATTGGAAAATGTTCTGATAAAATGCAAATCGAACTGACGGTTGCAAAAACTATCACGCACAACCGTGAGAAAGTTCATAATACTGTGGCGGATTTATTAAGTAAAAGGATCGTTGAGGAATCCAATTCCTCGTATGCAAGTCCTTGTTGCTAGTTCCGAAAAAGACAGGTAAGGTGTAGAAGATCACGATGCATTGAATCGCTGCTATACAGAATTAGGAATGCTTATATGACACTCAGATAGGTAATGTTCATTTTTAGTGTCAAGTATAAAATATTCAAGGCATGAGATATGTGATGGTGAAGACCCTCAAAGTGTACCCTCTACCCTCAAATGGTAGTGGTGCGTGATTTTTCAGTACCAAAACTTAAATGGCTTTGTTTAATCCGGACTTTGAAAATCCAAATTCATTCGGACTCTTCACAATATGGATTAAGATTGGATTAGGTGCATGTAAGTTCCTGGTGGCAAATGACGTCCACTGAACAGAAATATCTTGCTGAGTTTCTTGCCTGAAGTCTTCTCAGTTCAAGTGTATTGCGAGCCGGTGGTAGAATCAATAATTGTAACGTTCGTTAGTGCCTTATTAGGGCCTTAATTTAATACACGATTTTGAATTTGAATTTATCATAGTTTCGAACTGAAGACGTTAGCCGTTGTCATGAGTCTTACAAAGTTTAAATTATACGTGTCGGGTTTAAAGTTTTTGCTTTTGACTGCAAAGTGTGAAATATGTCTTCGCATCGCTCGTTGGTGGTTTCAAGTACAGGGTTTCGATTTTGATGTTGATGTTGAGTATCGAGCCGATAAATCTATGGCACACGTGGACGCGTTTACCCGTAATCCTATAGGTTCAGTGATACGGTGTGATGAAAATACCTTATTGAGAGTATGTAGCAGGATGACGATTCATTGCGTACGATTCGGGCAAACTTGGAGAGTAAAATTTGGTAATACTAATGAGCTGGATAAAGACTTTATATTTGAGAACGACGTGTTATACCGAAAATTTGTCGATAGTAAAAAAGTTTGTATATAGTCCCACGTATGGCACATTGGCTCTTTGTCCAAAGTTTTCATATCAATAATGGTCATGTCAATTTTAATAAGACTTATGATGTAATAAGGTCGAAGTATTGGTTTAACGGAATACAACGTTTCTTCCCAAATGTGTGCTTGGTTGTATATCGTGCCAATATGCAAAAAAACCAACAGGTCGCCGTGTATATTTGTTGTATTTTTACATAATTTATAGGAAAAACGTAGTTTACAGTTATACAGCTTTATTTGAAGTACAATGAAAAATATGACATAGAACGATCAATACACATTTCAAAAAAGATAGTAGCCAGTATTTATTCCAACATACCCCCACTTAATGGCTACTTACCCCCACTTAATCTATACTAAGGCCTATGGCCCGTATACACCTATCATGGGCCACACGCCCTAAAGGCTTTGTTAATACATCAGCCGGCATTTCGACTGTAGGTACAAATCTTAATTCTACAGTTAAGTCAGAAACCTTTTCACGAACAAAGTGATAACGCGTATCTATATGTTTTGTTCGACTGTGGTGGATCGGATTTTTGGCCAACATTTGTGCACTTTGGCTGTCCGAGAATATAACAGTACTAGGAGATTTAGCTGTCACTTCAGTTATGAATCTCTTCAAGAAACAAGCCTCTCTGGTAGCTGAAGATAAAGCCATATATTCAGCTTCGGCTGAAGATAACGCCACCGTAGGCTGCTTTCTTGATTCCCAAGAAATAGGACCGCCTGCCAGCTCAAAATAAAATCCTGTGTATGAGCGTCGACTTACTGGACAGTTTGCAAAGTCAGAGTCTGAGTAGCCACGCAGTGTGTCATCATTTGTCTTTCTGTAAGAAATACCAACATTCTTAGTAGCACCTAAATATTGAAGACAACGCTTTGCTGCGTTCCAATGAGTCTTATCGTAACACGAATTAAACTGACTCAAATAACTTACGGTAAATGCAATGTCAGGCCTAGTGTTTACAGCGAGAAACATGAGACATCCAATCAGTGCTTGATATGGATAATTACTAGACTCACCTGAACCAGGTTCTAGCTTCTTTTGTGAAAGAGGCGTTGAAACATGTTTGGACTTTTCCATTCCAAACTTCTTCAACAATGTCTCAATATAAGTCCCTTGGTGCATTTTAATACCATTTTCGTTACTTATAATATTAATTCCCGTAAAGAAATTTATTTCTCCTAAATCTTTTGTTGAGAAATTTTCTTCAAACTGACTTTTGAAATTGTCAAATGACATTTTATTTTTATATAAAATGACAAGATCGTCAACATAGACTGCTAAAATCAAGGAGTCGTTATTCGAAATCCTTTTTATAAAAACACAAGATTCCGAAGGAGTTTGAATAAAACCTATTGCAGACAAAATTTCTTTTAACTTTGAATGCCAGGCCCTTGGAGCTTGTTTTAAACCATATAAGGATTTCTTTAATAAGCATACCTTATTTTCATATTTATGCTGAACAAATCCTTCAGGTTGTAGCATGTAGACTTCCTCTTCTAAGTCTCCATTTAAAAAGGCTGTGTCTACATCCATATGCCGAACCTTGTAGCCTTCATGCACTGCCAATGCTAACAAAGTTCGCAATGATGAGTTACGTACAACCGGAGAAAAGGTTTCGTAGTAATCTACACCTTCTACTTGTGCAAAACCTTTAGCTACTAGACGAGCTTTTATATTTTACTACATTACCTTGAGCATCTCGTTTTAGTTTATATACCCATTTGCATGGTATACAGGGCTTATGACTTGGCTTGTCTACCAAGGTCCAAGTCTGCTTTTTAAGTAAAGCACTATACTCTTCTTTCATAGCAGTGATCCAGCTATTTTTGTCATGACTAGTGACGGCTTCATGATATGAAGTAGGTTCTTCATCATCAGCCATTTCTGTTTTCAAATTACGCATTCTATTTCTAAGTGGATATCTACAGCCACTTGTATTAGAATGTTGCTCTTCAATAGCGTTTGGTGTTTGCTCCTCTGGAACTTCCATTGCATCATGATCAACTGCATCACAGAAATCCTCAGCTTCATAATCTTGAGTATTATAGTCAGCAACAGGGGCATCAGCTGTGGCTTCAACCTCATCTTGCCTCCGAGAATATTCTTGATACGAATCAGTTGACGGCAACAACGGAATAGTTTGGAAAGTTGCAACTTCCTCTACAGATGGACAAGTTACAATATTTTCCGTCACACCAGCTCTGTTTTTCTTAAGATCTGTAAAACAATCTTCAAAGAATGTTACATCTCTTGCTTTTATCAGTCTTCTCGGATATAGAGCATCTCTAAAGAGATAGCTGTTTGGGTCTGGGTTGTACCCAACGAAAACATATTGAGCAGCTTTAGCATCTAGCTTTTTCCTCTGACAAGAAGGTACATGGACTAGTGCTCGACAACCAAACACTCGTAAATGAGATAGATCAGGCTTATTCCCAGTCCATTTCTCCACTGGTGTTTGTGTTTTTAAAGCTACATGGGGACTCCTATTTTTCAAATAAACAGCGGCTTCAAAAGCATCTTGCCAATAAACCTTTGGCAATGAGCTTTCCGCCAGCATCGAGCGTGCTTTCTCTACGATTGACCGGTTAGTCCGCTCTGCAACTCCATTCTGTTGAGGGCTATATGGAACGGTGGTCTGATGCTCGATACCTTTTGACTTCAAGTAATCCGTGAACCCTTTATTCACGTATTCAGTCCCATTGTCCGTCCTTAGTGTCTTGACTTTTGCTCCTGTTTGTGTTTCTACAAAAGACTGAAATTCGCAAAACTTATTCATCACTTCTGTCTTTGATGAAATAAAATAGGGGAAGATTCTTCGCGAGAAATCATCTATAAATAGGACAACATATTTGTTTCCTTGGAAAGATGTTTCGGACATTGGTCCACACAGATCAGAATGCACAAGTTCCAATAAAGAATTGGTTTTCTTATGCGGAATTGTTTTAAACGGTCTCCTACTTTGCTTACCTTCAATGCACGCGACGCAGGGATCCTTATCAACCTCATCATAGTCCAGGCCAAGAGCTTGACCTTGTTTAAGCTTATTCATACCAAAACGACAAAGATGACCTAAACGTTTGTGCCATAGACGATATTGCAACGGTCCAAAATGCACAATGTTGGCTGATAACTCCTCTGGTGCTTTGACAGTACAATCCAAGGTGTACAATCCACCATTAATAGAACCATGTAAAACAATTTGACCTGTACAAGAAAAATCTGTATAAAAATTACAACCTTTTTTATCAAAAACTACAGTATAACCTTTATCTACTGCCTTTTTGACTGAAATGAGGTTTGAATTCAAATTTGGAACGACTGCAACATCAGTAACAGTACCTACAGTACCATCTTTAGTGCTAAACTTAAGTTCACCAACACCCGTACAGTCAATTTTTTCTCCATTTGCTACAGTTATTTTACCAGTATCATTCTGAAGTAATTTCACATTATGTAATAACTCCATACTTGAAGAAATGTGATTTGTCGCTCCAGAATCAATAAACCAGTTCTCTTTCTGTTTATTCTTAACCGAATTTAAAGTTGTCGATAAGGTAACAGCATTAGCACCTTTAGAACTATTTATCCTATTAGGACAGTCGGGCCGTTTATGTCCTGGTTCATGACATTCATAACAAACAACCTGTTTCTTGCTTTTATTTTTCTTAATATTCTTAGAATTTGAAACATTACCTTTCTGAATAGTTCTCAAAGCTGTAGTGCTTGGTTCATGCTCCATCCTCAAAGATTCATTAAGTAATTTACCTCTTACTAGCTCGCTTGTGACGTTGACATTTGAATTCTCCAATGCCATCACTAGGGGAACATATCGTGGTCCTAAACCACCTAAAAGAATTGCAGCGACACTTGCATCTTCAATTTCCTTCCCAATATCTGCGAGATCTTGAACAGTACAAAGTACAGCATTTATATACTTCTCCATATTGTTTTTAAATGTATCTAAGCAATATCTATAGAGTTGTCTTTCTAAAGCAAGTCTTCTGCCTAAGCCCTTTTCTTCATAGGCTGCCAAGAGAGCATCCCAAGCTTCCTTAGCTGTCTTTGCTCTACGAACATACGTTATAGCTGAACCGTTCAAAGTAAGACAAATTTTTGATAAAGCTTTTAAATCATTTAAGTCTCTTACTGATTGAGGGGTACGATCTTCTTCTTTGTAACCTACGATCGCCTCCCAGAGAACTTCATGTACTAGATACATCCTCATCTTAAATTTCCACGACGCATATTCTTTCTTGCTCGAAAGCGTAAAATGTGGTAAAGATGAACTGCGGTGAGCGTGTCCAGCTCCATCGCCAGCTGCTTCCATCATAATGTATTCAGACAATATTTTCAATACATAAAAACAAATACAGCCACTGACTTCAACATAATTCTGATTTACCACTGTAAATACAAATTTTCCCTTCGTGCTGATAACGATTTGTTGTATTTTTACATAATTTATAGGAAAAACGTAGTTTACAGTTATACAGCTTTATTTGAAGTACAGTGAAAAATATGACATAGAACGATCAATACACATTTCAAAAAGGATAGTAGCCAGTATTTATTCCAACAATATTACACCCAATAGATAAAGTAGCCGTAACTTTTTACACGGTTCATGTAGATTGTAGACCATTTGGGTCCATTTTGTAAAAGTCCATCAGGCAAGATGAAAATACTGGCAATAGTTGATGCCTTCACGAGATTTAATTAGCTAGAGGCGTGATGTTAGCTGAAAAGTTTTTCATACACATGACCAATTTGTTAAAACGTTTGGGGTGCCAAGTCGTATTATTAGCGATCGTGGTAAGGCGTTCGATTTTAAGAACTTAAAAAATTATTATGTCCAATACAAAAATAAAACATGTAACCTAAAGCTAACGGACAAATAAAACATCTTAATAAGATAATTCTCGATGCACTCGTAGCGTATGTTGGCGATGGAACAGTACTTACTCAAAGTTCAGCTAAGATTGAACTCTAATGTCCGTTAGTACTATTATTTATTTTGTGCTAATAGTACCGGTAAAACTCCACTTGAATTGCTATATGGGTCTCGTCCGAGGTTCGTAGGAGATATTGTTGTCTCCTCTAGATCGCCTAATATAGGAGGCTTAAGAGGGGCCGCTGTCACACGCTCGACTAAGTTATCACTGCAGCTAGCAAAACAAAATTTCGGTAAAAAGAGCGGTGACGAAGCTCCTATTAAGAAAGGAGATTTAGTACTTGCTGATTTAGTATTCGCAAGGTATTACCTACGAAGTAGAAACTTATGCCCATGTTTTGATGGACCATACGAAATAATAAAGGTGCTACCTCATGATCGGCATGTGATTAAGAACACACTTAGCCGACGCCGTATCTACAGTTATAGGTTTTCCAGTCAAAATATTTTTGATGATATTGATTAATTAATATGTTAGGATTATTTATGTTTATTTGATATATGATATGATATTTTATTTGTTATTATTATTATTTTCTATTATTTTATTATTAATAATTATTTTGTATAAATATGTAAAATATAATACAATTTGAGCTCGTGATCGATCTTGGTTGTAATAGCGCTAGCGTTAAGAGGCATTTTCCATATCTGAATATTAAATAACTTAAGAAGTACTTAAAAATGTCTTAAGAAACTTAAACCATAAGAGGCTGTCACATAGATGTGTTCCATAGGAGGAATAAGCCCTAGGAGGCATATATATCGCGATGGTACCAATGACGTATTTTGTGCACTTATGACATCATTAAAACATGTTACAGTACTGGTTACATAATATCCCAACATTCAGAAGTTGGTCGCACTGACATTAAGAAGTCGGTAATTTTGACATTAAGAAGTCAATAATGCTGACATTAAGAAGTCAGTAATGCTGACATTAAGAAGTCGGTAATTTTGACATTAAGAAGTCAATAATGCTGACATTAAGAAGTCCGTAATGCTGACATTAAGAAGTCGGTAATTTTGACATTAAGAAGTCAATAATGCTGACATTAAGAAGTCAGTAATGCTGACATTAAGAAGTCGGTAATTTTGACATTAAGAAGTCAATAATGCTGACATTAAGAAGTCCGTAATGCTGACATTAAGAAGTCGGTAATTTTGACATTAAGAAGTCAATAATGCTGACATTAAGAAGTCAGTAATGCTGACATTAAGAAGTCGGTAATTTTGACATTAAGAAGTCAATAATGCTGACATTAAGAAGTCAGTAATGCTGACATTAAGAAGTCGGTAATTTTGACATTAAGAAGTCAATAATGCTGACATTAAGAAGTCAGTAATGCTGACATTAAGAAGTCGGTAATTTTGACATTAAGAAGTCAATAATGCTGACATTAAGAAGTCAGTAATGCTGACATTAAGAAGTCGTTAATTTTGACATTAAGAAGTCAATAATGCTGACATTAAGAAGTCAGTAATGCTGACATTAAGAAGTCGGTAATTTTGACATTAAGAAGTCAGTAATGCTGACATTAAGAAGTCGGTAATTTTGACATTAAGAAGTAAAAAAATGCTGACATTGAGAAGTCAGTAATGCTGACATTGAGAAGTCAGTAATGCTGACATTGAGAAGTCAGTAATGCTGACATTGAGAAGTCAGTAATGCTGACATTGAGAAGTCAGTAATGCTGACATTGAGAAGTCAGTAATGCTGACATTAAGAAGTCAGTAATGCTAACATTAAGAAGTTGGCATCATTTACACTAACATTGGGAAGTTAGTTTGTTCGATTTTAGGAAATTGTAACTCGCACGGCATTAAGAAGCTTGTGTCATGATGCTGATTGAAGAGGTTGGTTTCCACCAACATCGAGACGGAGAACTACGCGGCTACGCGGGGCGCGCAGCAATATCAGGAAGGTCGACTGTAAGGAAAATTTAACAGATGTCACTGGCAACACCAAAAGGCTCGTGTGTCGAGCCACCATATTGCATTGAGTTCCTGAATACACAACTGTTAACTACCTTGCACTTATATCTATTGAGATTTATTAAATTTAGATAATTAAATTAATTTGTTTCTCTGAGTTCTCATAATAATTACACCCAGACTCAGGACATATAGACATGTTCATGCACACACATTTCTTTCTTGTATGTATTTTTAATAATGGTAGGTATAATAATCTGTAAAGAGCGTGTCTCGCCATCAAACTTCATAGTTTGGCGAGTAGTGTATTTTATATTTAATTTTGTACTTACTAAAAAAAAAAAAAAAACATACATATCCTATGTGGGAATCGAACTTACGACCTGCGGCGCGTTAGGTGGAATCTTAACCAACTGCGCCAACTTCATGACATGACGGGCAATCTTCGGTGTAAAGGAAAGACAGAAGGAATTTATGTTAAAAATAATTCTAGCGTATTAGCGTTGCGTAATAGTCCTAGCGGACATATCATAAGGGGCTGCGCAAACGTAGACACTTTTTGTCACCGACACTGCACACCATCACAGGAAACCGTAGTTGCTGTGTCCTCACTGAAAAAAATGGACTACAAAACTTTATTTAACAGTAACACAAAATTTGACGACCAATAACCTAAACAGAGTGACTTGCGAACTAAACTTACCAGTAACAAAACTAGTTTTTGTTCGTTACTAAATTATTTGATTAATTGTAACTAAAGTTAGTTTCTCGACAACTAAAGTTAGTTTCTCGACAACTAAAGTTAGTTTCTCGACAACTAAAGTTAGTTTCCCGACAACAAAACGTCAACTTACATAACTAGTTTTGTAGATAATTTTTTTCAGTGTTGTAGCGGCGATCGGACACAGTCGCCGGATGCTACTCCTAGTCACTGGTAACCGTAGTTGCTGTGTCCGGTGGCGGTGATCGGACACAGTCACCGGTCGCTAGTGATTTTTTTAAATGTTGCTTGTATCTTCAACTGACAACTGTTAGTATCCAGTTATCGACACCGGACACTTTTTGATCGTCAATGAGTATGTGTAAAGTGGAAGCAACTGGACACAAAAAATTTTTACGTCTGCGCAGGGAGTGGCTGATTTCATACTGGTTCTATAGAAATCAAATATTCATTGGTAGCTTTAGCTTGTATCCGACAAAAGACACAAAAGTGTCTACGTTTACGCAGCGCCTTAGCCCGTTGGTTCTCGCGAGGGACGCGCGTCCTATTATAACAATTGATGTCATCGTTATATTTTTAACCGCGAGCCAAGCGATTAACCATACAGACGAATAAGACAAAAAAATTAACCGATACGGTTTATTGAAAGTGTTACTTCACCAACGGAAAGTTTGGTCCCCGGTCCGTTTGGTTTCCGATGCATTGTTGATTTTGAAAAAGTCCAAGTGCTTTCTTGTTTATTCGTCAAAAATCAAAATTCAAAATCATTTATTCAAATAGACCTTCGCAGGCACTTATGAAAAGTCTGACTCTAATACTCTAATACCGGTTCGGAAGGCTGAGAAGAGCCGGCAATAAACTCAGCAATTAGTCTTTTCAAAACAAGCTTAGATTCATTACATAATATTTACATTCTAATCGCACCGACAACAATTGCGTGCCCCGGCGCGGCGGCAAAACTACAAAGTAGACTGAATCTATATTTAATAAGTAAATAAACTTCAACCATTTAGTTAGCAACAAAACTAGTCCGATAAAGTCACAAAGGAGTTAAATACGAGCGACAGCACAGCGCCTCACAGCGCAGCTCAGTATAATTATTAATATTCATTAGCGAACCACTATTAAGTGGCAAAAGTAATAACGTAATGGAATTGTGCTGTTTTGAATTCTGTACACGGGAAATTAATACGTGTGAAATTTTAGTGCTGCATTTCACGGTGTTAAATTGGGATACTGAATTTTCTTACTATGAGTTAGGTACTGAATTCGAATAACAACTTTTGATATAAATATCATGTGTTGTCAAAAATAATCTGAGTTTCGTCATAAGGTTTGATTAATCTTCGAGGCGCTATATCATCGGGATGACTTTATTATTTTTAGGATTCCGTACCTCAAAAGACAAAATAAAGGAACTCTTATAGGTTCACTTTGTTGTCCGTCGATCTGTCCGTCTGTCCGTCAGTCAAGACCCATTTTCTTAGGAACGCGTGTATGTATCAAGATGAAAATAATATCAAATACAAAGGGCCGCAATCCCTTGGAGCAGTGAAAAAATCAAACTTCTAAGTCAACGCAAAAAAAATATGCGGCCGTTTATGCCACATATTTTGAAGATCGCAAGGGAATCAAAACCTATAGGGTGCAAGCAAGAAGCAAGGTCTTGTAGTACAAGTAAAGAAATAAATCCGAATTCCGTAAATTTGTAGTTACATCACAAAAAAAAAAATCGGAAAAAAGGGGAAAAATCTTCGACACTCGATTCCCGTGATGAACGAACTATTTACACACCTACAAGTCTGTATGGAACCCTCGGTGCGCGAGGCCGACTCGCATTTGACGGGCCAGTTGGCGCAGTTGGTTAAGGTTCACCTTACGCGCCGCAGGTCGTGGGTTCGATTCCCACTCAGGACATGCATTTGTGTGCATGAAAATGTCTGTATGTCCTGAGTCTGGGTGTAATTATGTATATTAAGTATGTATTTACACACAAAAAGTAGTATATGTATTATATCAGTTATCTGGTTTCCATAGTACAAGCTCTGCTTAGTTTGGGATCAGATGACCGTGTGTGAGGAATGTCCCAGGATATTTATTATTTATTTATTTGATTGGGTTTTTCATGGAAGAGTCATTCATAAGTCAAAAGTTGTTCATAAATAGACGGCCACTGCCTTTGTTATATTTATCACTGAAACATGTATTCTAACTTTACTTAACTCACATATTACCCAAATAAATACGATCATTTTTTTTATATGGAGCCATGCTTGGGCAGTTACGGGGTTCAAAGATACGGGGTTCAAAGTTGCATTTATAAACTTTCTTTTTATACATGTGTTATTTGTCATGTTACTGATATTTGTCCATAGTTACCTTATTATTATTTCCTAAATTTTATTATAAACAGGACGCTGTAATAAAAACACGCAAAGTACACGCTCACTCGAAAAAAATGCAAAATATTACCCAGCAATATTGGTCGAAGCAAAGTACTTTTCGTTGAAAATATCGTTGGGTCTAATATGCTTTCGTTACGGTTATGTCGGGGATTTTTATACCCTGTATATAATTTTTCAATATAATATTGAAGCGCGTTTGTAGCCTTTAGAAAAAAATACATTTCAACCATAAGTATAAAGTGTCTAGGTACGTGGAAGGCTACCTTAATATCAAGTCTTGTTACCGAACGTTGTCAGCACCTCCACAAAATATATTCAGTAGAACCTAGTAGAACTCTCTCGAGACAACAACGGTAAGCTAAATGATGTAAACATAAACTTCGTGATTAAATTATATTATGTTAGGTATTTCATTAACGGTATGGGAAGGACCGACCGGAAAAAGAAGAAGAGGGCGCCCTAGAAAAAAGTGGATAGAAGACATAACAGCCGTAGCAGGAAGAGAATGGACAACAAAGGCAAGAAACAGAGAGATTTGGAACAAGCTGGAGGAGGCCTATACCCGTGAAGGGGTTCCGATCAATGATAAAGAAGACAGTACATAAAGATAGCGATTAAAATGAAATTTGTCCAAAAAGAATAAAGAAATAAATAATACAATTAGTGCTATTTTTAAGATGAGATGTATTTTATTTTTCATTTTATTTAATATATTTTAATGCATGTAATAATAAGATTGGAAATAAATGGGCTTTATTATTATTATTTATTATTATTTCATTAGGGGTGATTTATTGCATTTTTTTTGTCTAAAAGGTGAAAAAGAAACAGTTGAGTAAGTATTCATTTATTAATACGAGAGAAAATTACAAAGATATACAATTGGTTGATCTTTTAATATCTTGCTTCTTAACTTCATATAAAATTGACATATTTAATAGCGTTTTGTTTACGGAGTTTACGTACCTACTAACATTAAATGTACAAAGTTGATATCAGTTCGGATGTTATAAATTATGAAAGAGAAAAGTTCTAGACGAAGTGTTAATAGAAGCGTTTTACCTGAAAATAAAACGCATATTAAATACTTACCTTATTTGAAACCTTATAAAATGAGATAGGCCTTCCTTGTTTTCTGCTCTAGACTTCCTTCTTTGTCTACCCAAATATTGCCGTCTCGCTCGCACATCTCCCCACTATCCACCCAGGCAGAGCGCGAGCTTGAGCCACGCGCGCTATCTCGTCATTGAGTCGAAATACCAGGCAGAACTAAAAATTAAGGTTTCAAATAAGGTAAGTATTTAATATGCGTTTTATTTTCAGGTAAAACGCTTCTATTAAAACTTGACCGTTATTTGAAACCTTATAAAATGAGACGTGTTTGTTTTCGCCTGGTGAAAGTGGATGCCAATGTGATTTTATGCTTGTAGCATAAAGTTATTTGTGACATAGGTAGGTAGGTACCTGTGATGTTTCCAGTATAGGTCATACGTGTACAGACTTCTGTGTAAGTCTGAAGGTATCGTGAGAGAGAATAGGTATCAAAAATACTAAGATGTGCGAGGTACTGTAATTTTATTTATAAAGTACAAACGAAATATGTAGGTGTAAATGGCTAGAAGCAAAGATCTTAATCAAATCATTGATGAGCATAAAAACATGTATCGTATGTGATTGAAAAGCAACATTCAAGTATTTAATTAATCATGCGAAGATAATGTGATCCCGCGATTAGTGGCTTATTATTAGCTATATGGTAACTGTCTGAAAGGGTTGCAGATCTCTAATGGGTATGAGACCAGATTTAGTGGATCTGAACTGATTATGCCAGCACCAGCGATGAATTATTCTATTTCGCACCCTATTAAAGATGCAGCTTTGGCAGGTCTTGTCAATAGTTGGTGGATTTTGCTGTGTTACGTTTATCGTATAAAAGGCGAATACAATCTGTACACACAGTAATGTATAGCTATATGTTTTGCTATAGTCTATGTACCTACCGACATTATTATTCTCCGACACGTGTAGGTACATCATATATTCTAATCAAAACGTTAATTACATACAGTACATATTTACTTACATGTGGTATTTTGCTATAATCACCAGCAACATTACTGCATAAACATTAACCAGAAATATAAGTTTTAAAGACCGACACAAGTAACATCATAACATAACTTTTACTTGTTCTAAAACTGGAAAGTGAAGTCATGTAGGTACAAGGGTACTTACACAAGGTACAAGGTTGAAAGCAACCTTAACACACTACAAAATTAAGACAACGCTGTGTCGGTCTGGATATACAAAATTCGTTACTTAAATTTTAGATATGTTTCTAAAAATTACACGAGTCAATCGACTATCTATCGTATCAATATATATCAAAATATGTCCAACCAACACATGAGAACTAAAACTGCATACATTTGATACCACTGACTTATTCAGCATAATGAACATTCATCTGAGTGTAAGAAGCAAGTAGTTAATAACTTTATTAGTACAGGAGTCATTGTGACAAATGGACTACTTAAGTTTGTTCATTTTATTTCAAACAAGCTACGGTTAGAAGCGATTTTTCAACAAAGATGCCATGGTTACAACAAGCAATCCAATACTCATATTTCTATAATTCCAGACCATCTTATGGTACCTACTTGGAGGTAGAAAAACCGTCCATGTATCTATCGATAGCGCTGTATCGTGAATGGGACTGTCAAAGCTCTGAACTTGAGGTCTGCCCTTCGAAATACTATCGAGGAATTAGTTACTAAAAGTTTGTTTCGAACCAATTTAGCTGAGGTAGCAGTTTAGAGATTAAACAAGATAGAGGGTAATGTTATGCTAGGTGGTAATTCCACGTGGAACAAAGGTGCTTTTTCTTCGTAAAACATTTATTCATGCTTTAGTCTAAATACAAAACTTTCAACTAAGTATGTACATTCCATATTATTATGCAGGCGTATCCGCTGTGTAAGTGCTCCTCGAGCAGTAGTTGGTAATCAGTAACAATAGACGAGGATCTAATCTAATATATGAAAGAAATTGGAATGTTACATTCATATGACGATGATACGGTTCATCAGATGATTGTCACCCTCATTCCGAACATAGGTGACGTTTAATTTAGATATTGTCATGCTTTCGAGATAGCGAGGAGTGCTTTGTTATTGCAATGCAACATTTACCTGGCTAAACAACTGTTCGACTGTTTATTGCGCTTACAGGCTTCATCTGATTATAAATTTCAATAGAAAATGAGATTGCGATTGCAGTTGAATCAAAAAAGTATGCTGAATCACGGTAGTGCAGACTCTTTTGGGATATTACCAAGCTCGATACGTTCAATAGACCGATTAGGCTCTAAGGTGATTTTGAAAGAAAATCAATAATATTTCTACTATTCCATTGAACCCCCAAAAACCCTGCGAGGGTGGGTAAATTTGTCAACATAGTGTAAGCCTCTGTAGCACAATTTTATTCATTCTTGTTTTAGAATTAAAACATAACGCCTTGGAAGGCAGGAGAAAGTCATTCAAATAATCGATAATAGGTATTCCTTATTCCCTATATGCTTGTTACCCCATTGGTTAATTAAGCAAAAAACTTTTGGCTGAGACCGAAAGGTAGGCAAGTTATCTATGTATAATATAGTTGCCATTATTGGTCATAGATTCGTATGTGCGTCGCTCACATTTACTAGTGAAAACATGCCTGAGATCTGAATTTTGCACAAACAGTCAGGGTTGAAATAAATCAGCGATACGATAAACATTTAATTCGTATCACACGTTATAATAGGTCAGTGAGATCAAATCAAAATCAAAAAGTCATTTATTCAGTTTAGGTCCTGATACTTATAAACGTTAATTTGTTACATACAGTTGAATTTACCACCGGTTCGGAATACACTTAAACTGAAAACTGAGATTCACCACTTTTTAGCATCAGCAGACAATGTTCAATGGTGCGGGTGGATATCTGATACCACAGTACTGAACCGAATGACTTGACATTACCAACGGTTTTTTGGTAAAACAATACGCATCGACAGTGTATTATATTATTTTCAGTATATAAACCGGGGGTGCTTAGATGTCACCCTGCTGGTGGAATAGAATTTATTGTCCCGCTTTGAAATTATTAAATGTCAATCTTTAAGCACCTTGCAAAAAACGAGTATGGTAAGACCCCTGCGAGGGATAAATATATAAGAACAAGTCCGTAAGGGCACCAACCTCCAAGTCAAGTACTTAAGAGTACGCTGTAAGGGTACATTTTCCAGTTACTTGCCCCTGTGAGATTTGATAATGATGGGAAATATGCGTAGAGGCATCTCGGCATAGGACTTTGCAAATGTACATTTTAAAACCAACTATTCCCATGTTGGTGGTTATATTAGAGACTGTGCGACAGAACATTTCAAATCACCTGTCCTTGCATGGGTTGATTTAGATGGCGATTGTGAGAAGAGGCACAATATCTAGGTAAAGTACCCTGCGTTGAGGGTATATATTTAGAGTCCCTTTTCCCTACGAGGCAGGGATAGAGTAAAAATCTGCTTTGACTTGTTTCTAAAGCAGGATCATTTAATTTTTAATTGAAAAGCAAAATAGGTTTTCAAACACCACACTGCCTTTTTAATCCTTTCATCGTTAATGTGCGTAGACACACCATCCAAACGTAGTACCCTGCGAGAGTGTATTCTAAGGTCACGCAAAGATTTATATGCGTCAGGCGCGACATGATGTATTTGAAACCAGACTTGAAGGGTCCATTTCAAGTCACCCTGTAAGAGGTTGATTATGATGGAAAATGTGCGTACGGGCAGAAAATCCAAAATAATACCCTGCGAGGGTACATTTCTGTCCCTGCAAGCGGTTGATTAATATGGGGAACGTGTGTACAGGCATAACATCCAAGAAAATACCTCACGAGGCTACATTTCAACTCATCTGCCCCTTCAAGGGGTTGACTATTATTGGTAATGTGCATACGGAGTACTGGCACAACATCTCAAAAGAACACACGCGAGGGTATATTTCAACTCACCTGCCCCTGCAAAGGGTTGATTATTACGGGGAATGTGCATACGGAGTAAGGGCACAACATCCAAGAGAATAAATACCCCGCACCGGTACATTTCAGTGACTGCCCCTGCGTGGAGTTAATAATAATGGGGAATGTGCGTGCCGGCCCAACATCCAAGCAAATACTCTGCGCGAGTACGTTCTAAGTCACCTGCCCCTGCGCGGGGTTAATAATAATAAGGAATATGCGTACTGGCACAAGATCTAAGACAATACCCTGCGCGGGTATGATTTAAGTCACTGCCCCTGCGCGGGGCTAATAATAATGGGGAATGTGCGTACGGGCACAACATCCACGAAAATACCCTGCGCGGGTATGTTTTGAGTCACCTGGCCCTGCGCGGGTTGGTGTATGGATCAGACTAGCTTGCTAAGCAGGAGCATTTGATCCTTTTTATTAGAGGCAAAAATGTTTAAACTTTTTTAAGCACTGTAACTAGACTAGCAATAATGGCAGGCGAAATATCTGGTTAGCGGATCACAATTCCTCATTTGAATAATTTCAGTACAAATAAGTTGTAATAATTCTAATTCACTACATAACACTTTAAATTCTTTTTTATTATCAATCAACTTCTTTCACTTTTCACTTTTAATCACCGCTTCATTGCAAGATCCTCAACAGAGGTTTATTTAAGTAACTAGTAACACACAAGCTAGCACAAAGTTGTTACAGCGGCAAATCTATATAATAAATTGTTATTTAGACGGCACTGCTAACGTTTTCGACACCTTAACATCGCCTGCGGTCATTATTAATTTTATTATAGATCCGAGAATCAGATATATGAGATATATGAGGCATTTGGATTTACTTGAGGACCTTACTCGACCCAGTGTTACGCTGCTTTTTAGATCATTTTTGCTCAGGGCAGTATCCGTTATCACTATTCGCACGTTGTGATTTATACAGTTAGCACTTGATGTAATTTAAATATTAATGTTCAACTGTGAACAAAACAGGAACTAACCTAGGAAAAACCAAGGATAATAAATTAATAAAAGCAAAATTATCAATAAAAAGTGGGTAGATTAAATAGTTTAAGAATTAGCTGTTCAAAGACATGAACATAAAATATCAAAATTAAATTAAAATATCGAACGGTAACACCGTTAAAATCATTATATTATTATTTTAATAAACTAAGAAGGAACAAAGGTATATAAAATATACAAATAACTTACGAGTGCCTAGGCTAGGCTAGGCACAACCGTCCGTTGCAGAAAACAGGACGCCAATGACGAGATAGCGCGCGTGGCTCAAGCTCGCGCTCTGCCTGGGTGGATAGTGGGGAGATGTGCGAGCGAGACGGCAATATTTGGGTAGACAAAGAAGGAAGTCTAGAGCAGAAAACAAGGAAGGCCTATCTCATTTTATAAGGTTTCAAATAACGGTCAAGTTTTAATAATAAATAGTTATCCGGGGCTCATTAAACTTTGGAGTTGCAATAAAAAATCGGCTCATCACATTTTACGGTTCTTTTAATGTGAAACGGGTAGGTATACGCCATGGCATGCGTTGAAAGAAGATAACATCTTTGCTGAAAACACTTATTTTGTATGAAATTTTGAGCTTGGGTATAATTCAATGCCAGTGAGTGTATATGATAACACTTTGACTTAAAATGTTACAAGTCTTCATTATCAGTGGTTGGTGTAACTAATTAAGTATGTGTGCCAAAGTTGGAGAGGAATCTCACGGCGGGCGCTCCGATCCACATCCCTCCTGTCTGCTTCGCGCCTGAGATGACGTTAGCGTCAACCGCTTGAAGCTCTTATTCTACTTTTTAGGGTTCCGAAGTAAAATATGGAACTGTCCATCCAAATGTTTGTCACCGTTATTTTACTTAGTTATGATAATAACACATACAGTTCATAATGAAGCAAACATCCCATACAATTTGAATGCACACGCAAGAACAAACATTTTTATTTATTTCATGTTGCTTCGTTTCGATGTATTTGTACAAGTCGCGAGTTTTCTTTGACAAATCTCACGCGATGGCTGCGTAAATACGAACATTGAAAGGGACATGTCGCATCACTAGAGGAAGTTTATTTCAATGAACATCTTTGGACTTGGTGATGTGCGTGGGGACATACATCAGGACCTTCGTGCATCAAAGCATATGTTTTGTCTCACCTTAGAAATTGTCGTATGTACGCGTTAGGAGTTTTACCTATTTATTACAAGCTTTTATTGAGTTTCACCTGTCCGGTGTCTGTAATCAAATCTTGCAAGTTAAATTTGACCCACTACTCAGTGCCTGATTGAGCTGAAATTTGGTATACATTAGTATATGTATTAGATGACAATGCAAGTACAGTAACCATAAAAAGCTTGGATATTTTATTTTATTTTAGTACTTGCTTTTAACAGAAAGGATAGATAATATTTTTTTGGCTTCCATAAAGTTTATAATACCCAACATGAGCCACTTGGGGGCCAACAATAATATGATATCCTAATAATATAATATATATTTTTGTCAACGAGCTCGGCCACCATGGGCTTTCGTGCTCTCTAAGTGCTGGTCGAATATCACGACACTCGGCTATTAATGACATTATCCGCAGGGCTCTTGTTGTCGCTAACGTGCCTTCCGTACTGGAACCAGTCGGTATTGCGCGGGGCGATGGCAAGAGACCGGATGGTATGTCTTTGATCCCTTGGAGTATCGGCAAGTCGCTGGTGTGGGATGCCACATGTGTCGATACACTCGCGCCATCTCACTTACCGGCGACTTGTAAAGCTGCAGGGGCAGCTGCGGCCAGTGCGGAAAATTCAAAATTCAAAAAATACGCATCGATTGGACCCAACTATATTTTTGTGCCTTTTGCGGTCGAGACCATGGGACCGTGGAGGTCCGAAGCTCGCCGTTTTGCTCGCACCTTGTCATCAAAATTGATCGAGACCTCCGGAGACCAGCGGGCGGGGAGCTTTTTCCGCCAACGCGTCAGCTTGGCTATCCAAAGAGAAAACGCTGCCAGCCTTCTGGGAACCCTGCCGTTAATCGGAAGCAGCGGCAGGCTTGAGGAAATTTTCTATATATAGATTGTATTTTGTACATATTTGTAAATAAAGTTCTACCTATATGATATAGTAAATTATGCGACATCCAACGTCAAGAAAGGGCAAAAGACAAGTGAGGTTATTATAATATTTCGTTGGTCCCTTGGAATGTCAAAATGCTTTACTTTAAGTTTATCTAGGTATTGAAGATAGCAAGTAGGTAGGGTTTGAATATTAGACACCTTACACAAAGATTATGTGGTCGTTTTTTACATACGTGTCTCATATCCAGTAGATATAACATACAATTATTTTATACAGAGATTGAAGAGTATCATGATCTAACCCTAAAGTAAACCATTGTGAGTCGTCCATTACTTCATTTGGCCAAGTCGACTCAGGGTTTGATTAAAATTTATTGACCTAAATTCTCATTTGGTTCCCCTTTGTTTCAACATGGCGGCCCGTCCATAGTAACGTAGACAAATTATTTCTAATCTTCTCTTGTTTCTACCGAGTTTATGTTGACTTGTGTTTTCGATGTTATTTAAAGTTTCTTTGCTTTTTGTGATGTCAATCAATTAAAAGAGATATCGGAAATATTTGTAGAACAGGAAATAAGCGGTTTAGAGCCCCTTAGTCTGAGGAGAGACTTTGCCTCGTTATGTGTGTTCTACCGCTTGTACAACGGAGAGTGTTCTAAAGAATTGTTCGACTTGTTGCCCACTGCTACCTTCTACCATCGCAACTCTCGCCATCGACGAGGAGTCCATCCTCACACATTGAAACCAGAATTGTTTCGAGCTGTGCGGGCTCAAAGGAGCTTTCTTCCGCGGACGCTCAGATTGTGGAATGAGCTCCCCGCCGTGGTTTTCCCAATGGAGTACAGCATGGGGTTCTTCAAAAAGGGCGTGAAGAGATTTCTTCAGGGTCGACAACGCACGAGTGATGCCCCTGGTGTTGCAAGCGTCCATAGGCTACGGTAACTGCTTACCATCAGGCGGGCCGTATGCTTGTATGCCATCTTAGTGGTATAAAAAAAAAATACGTTTCAAAGTATTTGGAACTTTTTCTAGGAATATAATTTATTTATTTTTGCTTTAATTACCGCAGACTTGGTATTAAAAAATTTATTAACTTCGTTAAAATTTGTTAGGGTTGATAATATAATATGAAAAATCGTATACCGGTCAATATAATATCAAATTTATTAATCAACACAGTTTAAAAATGCGTTATAAATGCGCATGTGTGTACATTTTGGACTCATACCTACGCTGAACCTGTCCAAGGTCTGTGTTCACATCCGATGACTGGAATCGAATCGGCGCACTACATTTAGCAAACATTGTATTAGCATATCGAAGCCGACGTACGTTTCATTCGATAATACTATCCATTTTCGAATTATAACCTGTTCGTAGACATAGTGAATGCTGCATGCCGCTGTCATGCTATTATTGATAGTCCCGGCTCGACTGTTTGGTTTATCGATTGTTTGGAGTCAATGTTAACTTCTATGTTGACAGTTGTGTATCGTGTGATTTAATTAATTGTTTAGATATGACAATAAAAAATACAGGGTTATTGGCAAAATACTAACTACTTTGCAGGCTAATCATATACAAGCTTTTGTTTTATGACTTTTAATAATTCTACAACTTGCATATAATATATGCATAAACTAGCTGCCCGGCGCAACTTCGTTCGCGTGGTGCTACCCTACCCTGTGGTACTACCCTACCCTACCCTACCCTACATTGACTGCAGTACCATCTGCCGGGCTGCTTACAAAAAAAAACATTCAAATCGGTCCAGTCGTTTAGGAGGAGTTCAGTGACATACACACGTGCAGAAGAATTTTATATATAAAGATTACGGGCCGTATGCTTGTTTGCCACCTTATGGCCGATTCCTATAATTTACAGACCATTATCGGTTAAAATGAAGACTCTTAGGTATATCTTTACTAATAATGAAGCAAAGATCTCAAAGATTTATATAGCAGACCCTCCCATATGGAAGTAACTATCACAGGTAAAATTAGCTTACGAAATGATCTATATGCCCAGTTTGGCAATAAAAAAACCTACCATTGGTAAGCAAAACGATTCGTTTTTGTTTATCGAAACCGGGCATTAGTAATTAGCAAAATCAATAAAGATCTTAAAGTGTGATCTTAATAAAAATAATAAATATATCCTCCAAAATTCAACCTCAACCAACCCTGTACTCCATCATTTATTATTAACCACAAATCTTAGAGGTTAGCCATAAATACAAAAACTGTATAGCCCAATCACCGGCCGTAAATTCCTGTGCGCTGATCGAGTGTGGCTCCCCGCTGGTGCGTGGTAATTGTGGATGGTGTCGGGCCGGGGCGGGCGCGGGCTTTCAGCAAACCTCATTTGCAAGAGTGCTACTGTTGAAGCTACTGATGGTTCTCGAATAGATTAGGTTAGCTTAAAATATCCTTGAATCTAATAAGAGTAAATAAATAAATATCCTGCGATACTACACACACGGTTTTCTGAGCTTGTACTATGGAAACCAGATAACATACAGGACATGTTCATGTACACGAATACATGTCCTGGGTGGGAATTGAACCCATGACCTGCGGCGTCAAACTACTGGTAGATACCGTTGACTTAATATAGTCAAATTAGTTGTGTTAGGTACTATTGAAACATCTATCTTAGATATTTCAAACAGCCAAAGTAAGGTTGTTCAGTTTACCTGCTTTTACTCTTTTAAGATTCAAGTAGGTAAGTACCTATTTCGTATCCTCACAAACAAAATGGATGTAAATTTTTCGAGTTTCGAAGGTAAACAATTTTAGCCTTACCTACTGCCGGTTACACACTCAGCCAATTTATATCACGAGATGGCAATTACCGAGACTTTCCGTCATTTACGGTGCCAAAACGTAATTTGGGGGAATTATTTCGTCGTGCGTCTCGGGATCACTCCAAGACAAGTGATAAAAACTAGTACGAGTTAAACCTAATCGAAAACTTGTTGCGAGTTAATTTGGTAGGGGTTCAGATTTTGATTGTTAGAATGCTCCTACGTGAAAGCATTTTTGGGTAAAAGTGTATTGTACCAGCGATGTAGTACCACCGTAAGCACGGCATGTTATTTCGGTGATTCGGAAGACCCAGTGAAACAGCACGCATTGCTTCATAAAGCTAGAGACGAGCAGGTGCCAGATGTTGTGCAGAATTGCTTGATGAACTGAGCTATCGACGCGTTACATATCACATATCACCTAGCTTCACCACCGCTCGGAATGTCAAACTAAGTGTATCTCGGAAACTTTACTTGCATTCGGAGTGGTTACGACGATTATTTTTACACTTTGCTAATTACTTAGCTTTGCTAATTACTTAGCAAAGTAATTTGCATATTGCATTAATTACTTTCTTAGTTATTACATTATTTAGCATTCGACGGTTCTTCCTAGGAAGTAAGTTCGTAGATGTATGTTTAGGCCAAAATACCTATAATAATATTTATAGTAAAAACCTACTCATATTGAGTATCAATGACGAGCCTCTACTTCCCGATTCCTCTCCTTTTCCCACATCATATGTGAAAGCGAGAAAAGAGCTTCGGGAATCTTCTACATACTTCGGCGACGCATCGCCAAACGCGTGTGTGCGAGTGAAACGAAGCGCGCGCGCCCCGCAACATTCAGTACGAAAGACGCTACAGACAGAGAAGCAGTGAACTTTGTCATTTGTGAATTGATATGAAGAAAAATAGTGCTTATCACTGTGCTGGATTACAATAGGAGTTCCTGGAGTTCCTGGTAAGTCCTTACCTTTATCCTAGGAGGCTCCTCGTTTTCCATATTAATATTTTACGCAAAAACCCATCAATGTATGTGAAAATTTTATTTCAAACTGAGTTTGCAGTATGTCATTTCTAAGACTAATAAAACTTTGTAGCATATAACAATATCGTAGCATACGCGTAAAAGTTCTACGAATAAGTAGCAAATATACCTAGTATTTTTTTATGATTCTTCATCTAGTTGTACAAAATAAGTTTGACTAAAATCTCCATAGCCTACACTTAGCATGGTATCTGACCTCGTAGCATTGCCTCTACGACTTTCGTAGCATTCTCGTAGATGTACGAATGATTAATATTCATGTTGTTTACCAGTAAATTGCATGAGGAAGGATAGCTGTCTGCTAAAGGGCTAACAGAGCTGAGTAGTATGAAAAATTACTAGACTATGCCTAGGTAAACTTGATACAAAACGTCCCTATTGGACCAATTACTATCTGCAGAACGATTGGACGCGGGAAAGTGTCGTACTTGAGGAGAGGCATATAGGCAGCTATGTGCTGAAACTGGAACTGATGTTGATGATGATGACTAAGAAAGATAAACACAAAATTTAGCTATTATAAATCATGAACTTTTGTACACCTACTTAATATAATTAGAACCGCGTATACACTACAATACAAACATTTCCATATAAATAATGAATGAATTAAATATTCTTTATTGTATACACTGACATAGTAAAAATAACAAAAGTATTACAAATTAGGGAAGTTATACAATGTAGGCGGCGATCTCTTCCAGGCAACCTTTAGGTACAGGAAAAAAATTCTAAAGGTGGCAGGTTGACGTCTACCTACAAATAATACAATATATATGAAATAAACTAATACTATATATACACAAATACTATAATAATTCGAGATATATTAAATAATAATATTTTAGACGTTTTGTTTTATTATGGACAGTATGTCATATCTAGGTACTAGACTAGCTCAGAGTAAATAATATACTAATGGAACTGAATGGTCCATATTCATTTAGTGCGAGGGCGCGGGGGCGCCGGGTCCGGGGGCCGGGGGTCGGGGTCCGGGGGGCCAATAACAATATATCATGGAGCTCGGCGCCCTCTTGCGGTCACTGCCGCACTTGTATCTTGGGGTAAGGTATATCTAGGCCTATCTAAATCATTGTTGATGTTTCCACATTTATTCAAAGTGGTCTGTACAATTTATTTGAGACGGTGTCGAGATTAAAATTATAAACTATTGTAATTAATAAATAAGACATAAAGCAGAATTATATAGTTCTAAGTAAGAACTTTTGTGCTCGGGAATTGTAAGCAGTTAATAATTCTAACTTACAATTCTTGATAAACATAACTGACTGCTTTACCCCCAGTAATAAATGACTCTTGGAAAATGAAGTCATGTTTCATATAAACAGAACTGGTCTAGGGCACGTTTATTCACAGTTTTCCATATTCCGTTTTATTTAAAAGCTTGTAATTAAGAATATCAGATAAATATACAACTGGCTGTGATAAGCCGGTTGTTAGTGACACGGAAAGTTATTTATATGAAATGGACGCAACGTATTGTATTTTACCAAGGTTTTTAATTTCTGAAGTGATAATGTTGTGACTTTAAAGTTAATGACCCAATATGAAGCGCTCGTAATCGATTGGTAAAGTTAAGCTTCCACCGGTAATGCCGGTACCTACATAGCTATGTATACCATAGAAAAACGCAGTAAAATCCTCCCCTTAAAATGTAATGACCCCTTTTTGCCCCACTCGGGGTAAATTTTCAAGAAACCCAAAAAGTCATGGTTCTTTAAATTCTGTAATATCAATACCAAGTTTCAAGTTGATCGGACCGTTCGTTATATTTCATCCATACAAACTTTAACATTAGGAGTTGTTTTGAAAAACTAATAATGAAAAACTTTATTATTTATTTAGGTAAGTAATTAAAAAAATACAAACAAAATCCCCCCTTTTCACCACCTTAAAGGTTGAATCAGAAATCCCTTCTTAGTGCTTTATACATTATAAATAATATAAAATTCAAAGTCCTGACTGACTGACTGACTGATTGACTGATATATCAACGCACAGCCTAAACCACTGGTCCTAGAGACATGAAATTTAGAGGGTATATTCTTTGTGAAGAGTAGGTATCCACTAAGAAAGGGTTTTTCGAAATTCCACCCCTAAGGGGGTAAAATAGGGGATGAAAGTTTGTATGAAAGTCCGTCAGTTTCGAAGTTAGGATCTTCAAATTTTGTGTTTAGGCTGAAGATTGAAAATTAATGTATACGTGTCTCAGCGTTTTTAATGATTCCACCCTCGAAGCGGGATGATGTTGTTTTGTTTTGTTTTATTGTTGTAGAAAAATATATCATTTGTTTCCTGTAGGCCACGCGGGCGAAGCCGCGAGCAGAAAACACTAGTACATTATAAATATAAGTTTTGTGCAAAATTTCACGGTTCTAGTCTCAGTAGTTTAGGCTGTTTGCTGGTATGCCAGTCAGTCAGTCAGTTTCTTCTTTTATATTCCCATTATTATATGTAACATACTGCTAACACAATATTTCTAGAATTTCGTGTATATTATTTATCTGCTTGAAAATTATCATAATTACTATTATTAATTAGTTAATTGTGAATTTAGGCGATGAAAGCTCAGTGGTAGTGACGTCGGATACCGAGACAACGGTCCCGGGTTCGAATCCTACAATGAGCTTGAGCTTTCGGTGAAGGAAAACATCGTGAGGAAACCATAGCTCGGTGGTAGGGTACTTTGTAGTACCCGCCTGGCTGGCTACCACCCCCAAGTTGAAAATCTGTTGCCAAGCACCTTTCGGTGTGTTCCGATAGCTGCACTTGAGAGCCAGTTCCTTCTAGGTTTTGTGTGCTTACCACCGCCGGCTGCATCATCACTTATCATGGGGAGATTGCGGGCAAACACAGGCCTATAAACAGTAAAAAAAAAAACAGCCATAACCAAGAAAAACGTATCTATATGGATGTATGTATATTATATTAGTTAATTCCATGGAATCTTAAATTACCTTAAAATAATCAGTGATTGACCCAATGGTAGGAACGAACAATCGCTGAGTCATCTATTTAAATATGTGCCGCGCTGTAGTACAAAAATCCGCTGAGGGAATGAATTCCGCTTTTATTACTCCAATCATGCGACGTCATGTAATCGTGAGTATATTTCGAGCAAACAATTTTAATATACACGTAAGAGTCGGGATTTTATTTGAAGTCGCATAAAGAATGTTAGGTTGAAAGCTTTTTTTTTTTTTTTAAAGCAGAAATTGCAAAAATATTTATGCATAGTATTTTACGCACGGCACCTAATTACGGAAGTCTTGCACGCATGTTTTGCGTTCATTGTGATGTTGGGTTTGAATAAATTATTAAATTTACGCCGGTCACGTTTATAAGAATACGAGATACAAGAGTAGCATGTCAGTTGCGAACAATTGTAAGTCAATTTTGTGCCAAGCTAAAGTACTGAACTGTTTTTGAATGTGACCAATTAGAGAGAAACAATAACGAAAATGGAGTAGAATATTGAGCTGGCCTTTGTAACACATTATAGAACCTGTATTCAGTAATGTGGAAAGAATTTTTGTAAAAATGAATAAACGGCGTTTTTTTTTTTTCAAATATAAGGATCTTTATTTACAACAAATATGTTCAAATTACAATCTATATATAGAAAAAATCCTCAAGTCTACCCCCTGTTCTCCGAAGGCTGGCAGCGTTTCCTCTTTGGATAGCCAAGCTGATGTGTTGGCGGAAAAAGCCCGCTGGAATCCGAAGGCCTCGATCAATTTTGATAAGAAAGCAAGTGCGCAAAACGGCGAGCTTCGGACCCATGCAAAAGGCATAAAAATATAATTTGGTACAATCGATGCGTATTTTTGAATTTAATTTTGTGGCATAAAATTAATTTATCTTAGAAAATTTTATTGTAGTTTCAGGGTATCTATTTAATCTTCAAGAAAACTTCCCCATACTTCATTTGTAATTACATCTCTCGTGCGCAATGCAAAGAGTGATCTTTATTAGTTAAAGCTTTTCTTGGGTCGGGTGTATTAGTCCCGGGTCTTCGTTCACTTTACTAATTGTTTTACTGCACATTTTATACAGAGAAAACAAATAAATTCTCGGGAAATTTATTTTATTTTGAAATAACAGATATTGATAATAATGGGTTGAAATAGAAATCTAATATTGATTTGATTGTGAAAACTTAAAGCTTTATACAGTGCCCTTATAGGACACTTATGAAGGTAAAAGGTACTAAAGTTACTCTAATAACCTTTAAAGCATTATAATTATAGTAGAGTGAACAAAAAACATAAATAGATATCACCATAGCTAATCATAGGTTAAAAGGTGAACGCATTTAAATAATGTTGCCGTCATATGCACTAAACTTGTCAGTCTATCCCAGACTGACGGTGATTTGATTATATTTTCAGTCAGATCATAATAACAAAGAGATCAAATAAATTCAACTCATATATATCTGAGGACCACAATCAGAGGTTTCTGTTAAGTAGTGGTCGACCGTACAATGGACCTTTATGTACTATACCAAAAGGATAGTGTAATGAGATTACAGAGACAATCCAACTATGAAAATGTTTGTTATCATTCTCGATCACATGCAACCTTCCGAACCGGTGTTAGAGTCAGACTTTTCATAAGTGGCTGCGAAGGTCCTTACGCAAACCTTCATAAGATTGATTGAAATAAATGAATCATTTATTCATTTATTTGAATAAATGATTTTGAATTTTGAACATGCTGTTACACATCTCCACATTTTTATATTCCGTGGAGTCACACCATGCAATATGCATGTACTCTGTGTGGACACTCCAAAGCGATTTAGGGAAACTTTTAACGTTATAACGCATGTCAAGTAATTATCTTACATTAGTGAACCGGGGTCTGGTAGAAACTGGGTTCACTAGAAGTGGCTTTAAATCTTAAGGTTGTGGTTAGATTTTATAAGACCGATATTTTTAGGGTCGGTTATATTTGCGTGAAGCATTTGCGTGAAGCGCTCGTGGTGTAGCATGATTAGCCGTTCCTAATCGATCGGCAAAGTTAAGCTACGCTTGTCGTGGTCGGTACCTGGATGGGTAATCGCCTTGTGGTATTTCAAATCGAGCGTTTCCGTGCTTCGGAGGGCACGTAAAGCCGTTGGTCCCGGTTATCACTTAATTGTGATAGCCATTAAGCTAGTTGGATGCCTCCTAGGCGGCTTGAAAAATTCCAACAGTAGGTTGACCACTAGCCTACCTCCACCGATCCGCAGTGGGCACGCAAAGGTGAAAGGAGGCCTGTGCTCAGCAGTGGGACATTATAGGCTGATGATAATGATGAATATTTGCGTGATACTTCGGGTGTTGCAAGCTTTCATAGGCTTAACTGCTTATCATTAGGTGGGCCGTATGCTTGTGCGCTACCCTCAACATATAAAAAAAAGGATACATTTTTTTAACATACAAATCCAGTGTACACCGTAATAATTACGTGAATCTTGAGTAGCTGTTGATTTCATTATATAAAGAAGAGTATGACAAACTTAATTTTGACTTGAGAAAATTCTAGCATTCCGACGTCTCATAACAACGATGACCAAGACTATATCTACAAATAAGATTCTATTAATTAAATATGATACACCTGACTATAAAGAGTTTGTTTTTCTCCCGGTACCACATAAAAAATCTAAAAATTTATTATTGTTGTTTTATATAGCGCAGTGCGCTCTGCTCATAAGTGTAGCGGGAAAATAGCATGTTGCAACACAAGTTAGTTATACAAATTAATTAATGGGTACGTGTGGTTGCATTATTAAACATTACCCTATTTATTTATTTATTATACTGTGTTTCTCAATTATCTTTTAATTGAGATAGCTGTGTGTAGACGTGGGTGCCGTTTTTTGTTTAATCTAAAGTTGAATTAAAAATAGTACATTATGATACATGTGTGCAAAGTTGTTATTACAGATGAGCCGGTAGTGCCGCAGGCGAACGCGTAGCCGAGAGTAAGATGATCAATGCACACGCGTGTCATACGATATTTTTCCACACACTTGCGAGGAAAAAATAGACTTGTATTTATGGAGCGCATGTTTTTTCGTTTTGCACTGTCAAACTGGTTTACCCGTTTAAATTAAGAATGCTTCGTCTACACACATATTAATCAATCATAAAATTATACGGTAATGTAAAGTTAAAAGCACTAGTGCGTAATAAGCTGCATTATGATATTAAAAACGGTGCAATAAATGTCACTTTACGAGCAACTGTGCTGAAAAATAATTTATTGGGAACATCTTCGTGGCAGCGAAAGCAAATGTAGTCATTTGTTTTTATCAGACAGAACCCCATGCAGTAAAGAAGATATGCAGAAAAAGGTAACAAATCCATGAATCTGCAATAGGCCCGCGTGATAGGATTTAACAATGGAAATCATTATAAACTTACCCCCTTACTCATAAAACGTTATTTAACTAATAAGCTGATTAAATGGTCACCTAAATAACGTCAAATTGTTTGACAATGACAGCAAGGTGACGTTATTTATTTGACCATTCATTCAGTAGATTTAGTTAAATACCGTTTATGAGTAAGGCCGTTAGTCATTATGAGAGCTGTAGTCAATAATGAGTTAGCTTTAATGATAATGGTAATGGACAATACGTCCTCATGTATGTACATAATTATATATAGTGATAGGTCATAAATTTTCCTCTTCATATAGTGCACTAAATATTGTGGTAATCCATTAGTTTGTGGCAATGGTTTGTGGTAATGTTTCACCTATTTCACTCACAATAAAGACATTGAGTAAACTACAAAGGTTTCCTAATGCTCTACTAAAAAAATACTACCAATTGAATCCACTACTACAAGAATATACTTTGTTTTGGTTTCCAGCCCAGTTTAGAAACTAGGTGTAACCCCAAACTGGCATGTATGTACATACGTGCTGTAATCTATATATAGTGTCGGTCGACTAATCCTCTCGTATCGAATTATCTCGTAATGCTCTCCTTAATTTCAGTACGACATATAGTGCTTACATGATAAATACGAGTATGTACAGTCTAGGACATAAATGTGTATGTATGTATATATTTTGTGAAATTCAAAGACAATTTTCATGTAATGTATTGTATATTCAAATATTGAAATATTACACAAATCATAATAGTATATGTTAGTATTGTGTAAGAGAAAATTTCACTAAGTGGATACATATTTATGGCCTCCACTGAAAAGAAGGACTGTTCTCTGCAAAAAAATCCTTAACTTCTAGAAATGGATATCTCATCCCAAAAGATTACGATAGCCGACATTTTCTCAAGAAAATCATAATAAGATAATTTATTAGCTCTTGCAATATTCTTCAGTGAAACAATGAAAATCTCATCGGATCTATCGGACAAAAAATATAGAATGATTGTATCTGAAAGCCTAAACTTGTACTACTGTAGTCGGTCGCTGGTAAATGTTGCGCGTCTGCCATTGCTGCCAAAATACCGAAGCATTCAGTATTTGATTATGATCCTTATAGTTATATACATACGGTCGTCATGTAGGGTAGATGTAAGTTTGTAGTTTTGTGAGTAAACATTTAGTTCGGGCCCAAATTGTTGCGGTTTTCAGCTGGTCGTGTTCATATGTTTGTTTGTTTACAATAAACAAAGCACACAGTTGTCGCTGATTTGATTATGCGATAGTCGCTCGTAATTCGCTCGACTTCTGGTCCTGTAGACAAGATGTTTATGGACAATCGTCATCGTTAGTAAACGATCAACCTTTGTATGGGATTGACATTTGAAATCGAAATATCACGTGATTTTTAACAATCTCTTATGTCAATCCCATACAAAGGTTGATCGTTTACTAACTATGACGATTGTCATCCATCTTGTCTAGGGGGGCTGGTATAGTATATTTAGAATTTAATGTCGATATTTCTATGGAATGAAATTGTGTTCAAACTATTATTAGCTTTTCCTCAAATTAAGTATAGTTGCTTTTAAAAACACGTCTAATCTATGAAAAAAATACCAGGAACAAAGAATTGTGCTAAAATTGACACGTAGTAGATAAGTGTGTAAAATAGCCCTGACTTAATATTACCTGCCCGTCCTATTGGTCGGATCTATGATACCTACTCGACTGCAATTTACTTCTCTTCTGTCGCCTACGGCTACCGACGAATCAATTTTCAACCACCCCTAAATAGTTAACTTTTATTCCACAGTGTAGAAACACAACAAATACTTTTGATTTTGTGCAGTATGTCAATATTGGAACTCAATTTTATGTACCCTGTGGCAGTCATCCCACTAGGATAACATCAAGGTTACATAATAGGGATTGAACAGGCCAGTAGAAACACTCCGGAATGCATAGGATATTTTGCGCAGAAACGTGCATCGTATCTGAATGTTTACGGTAATCGCTTAGGGTAACCCGAAAATAATTGATTATAGATAGACTAATATAAGGATTTTGTTCTAAACTGAATTTAAGTTGCTTTTCTTTTTAGTCTTTTAGGATATTATAATTATTTTATAATTGTCACGTATTGTCCGAGTGACTGATATTTATTTTTAATTCCTTGTAGGATACCGCAAATGTATAATGCTTTAAATTTTTACACAAACGGCGGTTTGTCACATGCATAATTGTCCTTATCCAAAATCAAAGGCCTCTCATTCCGAGATGAATGAAACAAAGCACTTTGGTGCTGAAGTTCCGAGCATATTTGATATCCAGACAATACCTCCTCTGTGCCACAGTACCGCCTTGATTTCTGACATTGAAACTTCGTCATTGGAAAACCAATCTACAGTTTTGTAGACACCAGAAACAATATTGGCTTTTTGACTTAGTTTCAGAGAGATTCAAGTCCTTAACTTATTTTTACATTGTTTATTGTTCACCAGGTTAGTGATGCGAAGGCTGCAGGTCAAATTAAGTGTGTGGCGGAGACACACCGAAAAATACTTTGTTTGAATTGTAGCATTCCGAATTCTTATTCGTCTATGACTAAATAGTATAATGTTGACTACACGACTATTTAAATCTTTATTTCGTGACACTCCCACTCAAGTTAATGGGCTCAAAAAAAATGTCAGTTCAAAGACAAATCAAAGGATAATGGGTAAAAACGTCCCCAGACTGTAGCACGATGAGCTATAGTGTTAATTTTAGGTCTCGTCGAGCACATTATTTTATTCTATGACAGCAAGTCTGAATTCCATGGGAGAAAAAAGATATTCACATTTGAAGTTACAAAAATGTTCCTTTGGTAATGATTGTTTTTTGTTATTATTAGCTTTGCCCTGCGGCACAGAATACTCAATACCAGTGATCCCAATCGCGTTTTCAGGTGAAAAATAAATGTATGGCTATCTCCAGGGTCCATGCTATCTTTCTGCTGATATTTTATCGATATCGGTCCAGTAACATAGCTGTGAAAACTTTACAAACAGACGCATTGACCATATTAAAGTACTAGCTGTGCATCGCGGTTTCATCCATGTTCCTTTGAAAAAAGTATTGTAGTTCCATCTCCAAGTTCCATGCTACCTTTCTGCAATTTTTTATCGATATCCATCCAGTATCTTAGCTGTGAAAATATAACAAACAGAGAAACCCACTTTCATGTTTATAATATTAAAGTACTAGCTGTGCCTTGTGGCTTCACCTGTGTTCCTGAGAAAAAAGTATTGCGTGTCCATCTCTAGGCTCTATGCTACCGCGTGTGACAATTTTTATTGATATCAGTCCAGTTCAGCCTAACTCTTCAATTAATAAACATTAAAGTACGTTACCCGTTAGTTAATTCAATACGTGGACAACGGGACTGATTACTCTTATAGAACAGCAATGTAACAAAATGTCATATAGTAAGTAGGTAATATGTAAGTTTACTTGTTTGTTGTGCCAAGTAAAAAAGAAAGAATAATAATAATAATATTTGATCTTCACCCTAGTAATGTAGTAAGTAATAAATACTTAAGATTTTGTCGATATTTATTTTTAAATTACGCCAAAATGGCTAATCAGATGTGGGTGATACTTAGCACATAGATAGACACTCTGGATTAGCATATCTAATGATTTAAAACCAGAAAAGTTTTTATAATACTGCGGGACGGTAATAAAGTTACACAGTATTTTGTTTGCTTTAACCGTGAATATCTTTTTTTTCCCATGGAATCCAGACTTGGTGTCATACAATAAAATTATGCCCTCGATGTGGCCAACAATCTCCACCATAGCTTATAGTGCTACATTCTGGGGACGCGTTCCATATAACCTGACCCATTGTTCTAAGTAAATCACCAATCTATTCCACCTAAGATTAGATAAAATACAAAGACTATAATCGTTTTTCGAAATGTTATTTCAAACCCTATCTTCCAAAACAATACTCGTATACAAATAAACGCGTTCCAACATAATATTGAGCACAATTTTCATTTAAAACTTTCAGCAAATAGAGAAAAAAATTGTAAAGAGGATTGCCGTTTGATAGGCGGACGATTTAAATGATCAAACGAGAGGGAGGGCACGTTTTCAATTTGTTGCGATGTTTGCTAAATATCTATACAGGATGTTGTTTTGGTCGGCGACAAGCGAACCAGGAGCGGTAGTACAAAATATATATTCCCCAAAAATGGACTTAATTCCATTAAATACTGTAAATATGATGAGAAATACCTTATTCAATTTGAAATAAAATTACCGCAAAGTATGGTTACTAGGCACGTGCACTGACTAGAGCTAGGCACAAGCCGCCATCGCCCCACCCCTTTACTCCCTCGCACTCCCGTTGTGTATTATGTCTACACTTTAGCTTATTACATGATTTTCAAATTTTTTTTTTTATTATTAAAAAAAAAAAAAGTATTTTTGTTATATTTTTTTTAGCACCAGTATCTATTGTATTATCGACCCTGAGTCGCTCGTCGCTGACCAAAACAACGACCTGAATAAATAAAAAATCAATTGCCACATGTATATAAGAGAATTATAAGGCTCGACTGACTTGGCCGATTCCTTTAAATTCCTTTAACATTTTACCTTCGATATGGAGTGATTCAGAGATTATTTCAAATCGGTTGTGTATCGATGTATGGTTTTTATTTTTATTTGAAATTCTACTAAGGTTCACGTCATATCATTAGTATTATTCGAAGAACATCATCAGATAAGTCCGCATGATGAAAAAAATTACAGGTGTCCTCTTGTAGAATCGTTAGCTAGTAAATTAAGTTCTGTAGTACTTCTCATCTGAAGGCTGACTAACGTGATAACTTGAGTTGGTTTGACCTTTAAAATGAAAATCTCTATATACCTTACCAAGAAACATATCTTATCTTATCTGACAACAACTAAACATAAGTTAATTACATTATTACTCCTAAGAGGAACCGAAACTCCTTTAACTTCCTAAGTTTAGTCCTAGTAAACAAACTAAGTTGAACCCAGGCGCCTGCGAACTTAGGTGAAACCATTTACTGTTGAGTATATCTTTACTATTATTATATTAATTCGTGTTATGATGTGTGGTTGTGACATAGAGCTAAAATATTAATAGAGCAACTGTAGAGTACGTGCCTTGAGCAAAATGCCTTGAAACGAACTGCTCGTTCGTAGTTTGAACGACCAAATACGTAATGAATGCCAATTCTCTTTTTTTCATCGATACTTTTACCAGCAACACATGACAAGGAATCTATATCTACATTTTCTTCTTCTTCTTCTCTGTCGTTTCGTTCTTGGCAGAGCGGTCGTGGTCACGTTGAGGCGTCCACATCGGTGATAGAGGCGGACACGGCTCTCCGCACGATCTCCCGCCATCTCTCTCTATTGGCAGACTGTCTGGTGTCTGATAGGGAGTAGACCTCCAGGTCACAAAGAAGGATTTTTTAAGTGCCAGCTATATAAACCATCTTCATGTAGATATGTCCTGTTGGTAACTAACCGGCGTCCGGGCCTTTAATACCATGGCTTTAGTAACCGATTCACAAATACTGAGCCCGTATGGACTTCAGAACATTATTCGTTTTCTTTAGCAGTAGAAATTAAGGCGGTTACTTTAATAAACAATTCCATTTGATTGTTTTAAACATAACAGAGGCAATTAGTTTGTTGATATTCACTAGGACCATTTAGCTCCCTTAGCACGTAGTAGAATCACTGTACACGCGAAGTATTCTTTTAGCACCACGGGATATATTGCTAGATTAATGCCGGGATTCACCGCACGCCCGGGATCCCGTCAGTTTCGTGGTACATTACGCTCGACTATCATAATTCCGAAACATGGATATCGAGAGACTGTACCACAAATCTTGGGTTTGCGGCTAGCAGAATAGCGCAATGCTATGCATTTGCCTAGTGAAGTTACCAGGGATCTACCGACTAGTTAAATCATATATTATGCATGAAATTATATCAGATGTGTTAGCGGGTGGATTGTGGTTTTAGGGATGTATTTTTAGACGTTGCTTATAGAGTAGGTTCTGGGTCGGGATGTTTATTTAATCTGAGTAACTTACGGTTTAGATTACCGACATTAGAACCTAAGAAATTCTAGATATAGGCACAGATGTAAATACTTTATATGAAAACCTACCCGCAATATACAGGGTGTATTTCGCATGGTAACGCAAACTTCGCGAAAAGGCTACACCTAATGCCACTAATCAAATTGTGAAAGTCATTCACCTCGCTAATGATCGGTTATAGAAATTGTCATTTTCGAGCGCGCAATGTATTGTGAACTCCGCGATTTAAACGCGCGATAACGTTGTGCCTACGTACTATGTCGCTGACTGCAGGCGAATATCGCCATATGATACCGTTTCTAGTTTTATTTACATTGCTACTTTTAGTGAAAGTAATCAATTAATAACTTATTTATTTTAAATCTCTTTGGGTTAGGTAAGAATAACGATTATGAACAGTCTAAAGTAAAAAAAACTCAAAAAAAAAATTAAAAATTTTGGGCAAAACCGACGAAAAATTCCAACATGGGGGGGTCCAGAATTATGTCCTGGACCCATGGTATCCGTTTGTGCGGCGATGTCCCTTACACGCTGTATACACAAGACGTTGTGCTGTTGGTGATAATAATGACTTTATACGGGAAATTAACTAGAAGCCTACAATAATAACGTAGTAATTCCTGTTATGATTGTTGTATAATTGAGGATATTTTTTGTGGATAGATTTTATTGCCTTCCATCTCATTTACCTTCCAGAGTAAATGTACGTCTCTCAACTGTGTTTATTCCACTTCTAGTTTCGAACTTCTGACAAAATACACTTCTTTAGGCTGTCGTTTTACCAATTGAGATTTTATGGGACCTACTATAGAAATAGAAATTTCAGTCACGATAGAAATTAAATTAAAAATCAAACACGTCAAGCCCAGCGTAAGGAAACCTTTTATTTAAGTAAGTTTGGCAGGCGCGGGAAGTTTTTTTAATTAAATCGTTAGATTACGATTTCAAAACATCTGGCCCGCGGAGACTAGCTAATTTTGAAGTCAGATTTGAAATTTGACTTGAGACGGCTTGTTTTGTACTTAGTAATGGCTGAAACCGTAATTAAGAGAAATACTAGTGGCGTTTTTTCCATACAAACGTAATCCTCAGTTTCCTCTCTGGATAATGACACTAGAGCGATGATTATTTTACCATGCAATTTGTAGGTACAACTGTATGTCCCTCGGTTTTGCTTTTCTCCATAAATTAAATATTATAAGAATTAGGAGCCATCTAAAATCACAAAAACTGACCATTTTTACTGCCCTTATCAGACGTCCAGCAAATAAATTTGACGAATATAAGAAATAAAAGGAAAACCGACAGACATAGCTAAAGCCCTTCTTATTACTATTCTTGAAAAAAAAATTAATCGATCCAGTATTAGAGGAGGAAACTGGGGATTACGAAATAGCGATTTCGTCTATTTTAAATAGGTATAATCGATCCAAGCGGCAGTTTTCTCTATCGTCCCTCATACATTTATATCCCAGCAACAGCGCGAGAGCAATAGATTTGTTAAATACCTATTTTTCAAATTTCTTGCAGCCATCCTTTCCTCTTAAAGTGAACTTGTGAAAGCTTAGTTTGAACACAGTTAAAGGCAGAGACGATTTACAGTTTCAAGATCAGACTTATCAAGGAGTCAGATAAAAATATTCAGAACGATTCATTCCAGATATTATTAATTAAATTGAACAGACTATAAATATAATTTACTAGCTGTCCTCCGCGGTTTCACCCGCGGTAGACTATGTCCTTCTCCATACCATAGACTATCTGCATGCCAAATTTCATTATGATCCGTTGAGTAGTTGAGGCGGAACAAACAAACAAACAAACTCTTTTCATAGTTATAGTTCTTCAAATAGTGATAACCTTGAAAATAATCACACAGTAACACATAACATGGATAAAATATATGGATGTGTAAGGTATCAGGAACATATTCTATTTGTGTGCCAAATTTCATCCGTAAGGAGTAAGGTGTAAGGTGTAAGGTGTAAAGTGTAAGGTGTAAGTAGTAAGGAGTAAGGTGATAGGTGTAAGGAGTAAGGCATAAGGAGTAAGGTGTAAGGAGTAAGGAGTAAAGTGTTAGGTGTCAGGAGTAAGGTGTAAGGAGTAAAGTGTTAGGTGTAAGTAGTAAGGAGTAAGGTGATAGGTGTAAGGAGTAAGGCATAAGGAGTAAGGTGTAAGGAGTAAGGAGTAAGGAGTAAAGTGTTAGGTGTCAGGAGTAAGGTGTAAGGAGTAAGGTGTAAGGAGTAAAGTGTTAGGTGTAAGGAGTAAGCTGTAAGGTGTAAGGAGTAAGGTGATAGGTGATAGGTGATATGTGTACGGAGTAAGGTGTATGGAGTAAAGTGTTAGGTGTAAGGAGTAAGGTGTAAGGAGTAAAGTGTACGGTGTAAGGAGTAAGGTGATAGGTGTAAGGAGTAAGGTGTAAGGAGTAAGGAGTAAAGTGTTAGGTGTCAGGAGTAAGGTGTAAGGAGTAAGGTGTAAGGAGTAAAGTGTTAGGTGTAAGGAGTAAGGAGTAAGGTGATAGGTGATAGGTGATATGTGTACGGAGTAAGGTGTATGGAGTAAAGTGTTAGGTGTAAGGAGTAAGGTGATAGGTGATATGTGTACGGTGTAAGGTGTAAGGTGTAAGGAGTAAAGTGTAAGGTGTAAGGAGTAAAGAGTAAAGTGTTAGGTGTTAGGTGTAAGGAGTAAGGTGTAAGGAGTAAAGTGTTAGGTGTAAGGTGCAAGGTGTATGGAGTAAAGTGTCAGGTGTAAGAAGTAAAGTGTAAGGTGTAACATGTGAGGTGTAAGGTGTAAAGTGTAAGGTGTAAGGAGTAAGGTGTAAGGTGTAAGGAGTAAAGTGTACGGTGTAAGGAGTAAGGTGATAGGTGATATGTGTACGGTGTAAGGTGTAAGGAGTAAAGTGTAAGGTGTAAGCAGTAAGGAGTAAGGAGTAAGGAGTAAAGAGTAAAGTGTTAGGTGTAAGGAGTAAGGTGTAAGGAGTAAAGTGTTAGGTGTAAGGTGCAAGGTGTAAGGAGTAAGGTGATAGGTGATCGGTGATATGTGTAAGGAGTAAGGTGTAAGGAGTAAAGTGTAAGGTGTAACATGTGAGGTGTTAGGTGTAAAGTGTAAGGTGTAAGGTGTAAGGAGTAAGGTGATAGGTGTAAGGAGTAAGGCATAAGGAGTAAGGTGTAAGGAGTAAGGAGTAAAGTGTTAGGTGTAAGGAGTAAGGTGTATGGATTAAAGTGTTAGGTGTAAGGAGTAAGGTGTAAGGAGTAAAGTGTACGGTGTAAGGAGTAAGGTGATAGGTGTAAGGAGTAAGGAGTAAGGTGTAAGGAGTAAAGTGTTAGGTGTCAGGAGTAAGGTGTAAGGAGTAAGGTGTAAGGAGTAAAGTGTTAGGTGTAAGGAGTAAGGTGTAAGGAGTAAGGTGATAGGTGATATGTGTACGGAGTAAGGTGTATGGAGTAAAGTGTTAGGTGTAAGGAGTAAGGTGTAAGGAGTAAAGTGTACGGTGTAAGGAGTAAGGTGATAGGTGATATGTGTACGGTGTAAGGTGTAAGGAGTAAAGTGTAAGGTGTAAGGAGTAAAGAGTAAAGTGTTAGGTGTTAGGTGTAAGGAGTAAGGTGTAAGGAGTAAAGTGTTAGGTGTAAGATGTAAGGTGTAAGGAGTAAAGTGTTAGGTGTAAGGAGTAAGTTGTAAGGTGTAAGAAGTAAGGTGTATGGAGAAAAGTGTTAGGTGTAAGGAGTAAAGTGTAAGGTGTAAGGAGTAAAGTGTACGGTGTAAGGAGTAAGGTGATAGGTGATATGTGTACGGTGTAAGGTGTAAGGAGTAAAGTGTAAGGTGTAAGGAGTAAGGAGTAAAGAGTAAAGTGTTAGGTGTAATGAGTAAGGTGTAAGGAGTAAAGTGTTAGGTGTAAGGTGCAAGGT
Organism: Polyploca ridens; assembly: GCA_951394255.1. Taxonomy (NCBI): domain Eukaryota; kingdom Metazoa; phylum Arthropoda; class Insecta; order Lepidoptera; family Drepanidae; genus Polyploca; species Polyploca ridens. Next base: position 16,441,765 of record OX596249.1, on the reverse strand, counting down.
GTACGGAGTAAGGTGTATGGAGTAAAGTGTTAGGTGTAAGGAGTAAGGTGTAAGGAGTAAAGTGTAAGGTGTAATATGTGAGGTGTAAGGTGTAAGGAGTAAGGTGATAGGTGTAAGGAGTAAGGCATAAGGAGTAAGGTGTAAGGAGTAAGGAGTAAAGTGTTAGGTGTAAGGAGTAAGGTGTATGGATTAAAGTGTTAGGTGTAAGGAGTAAGGTGTAAGGAGTAAAGTGTACGGTGTAAGGAGTAAGGTGATAGGTGTAAGGAGTAAGGAGTAAGGAGTAAGGAGTAAAGTGTTAGGTGTCAGGAGTAAGGTGTAAGGAGTAAGGTGTAAGGAGTAAAGTGTTAGGTGTAAGGAGTAAGGTGTAAGGAGTAAGGTGATAGGTGATATGTGTACGGAGTAAGGTGTATGGAGTAAAGTGTTAGGTGTAAGGAGTAAGGTGTAAGGAGTAAAGTGTACGGTGTAAGGAGTAAGGTGATAGGTGATATGTGTACGGTGTAAGGTGTAAGGAGTAAAGTGTAAGGTGTAAGGAGTAAAGAGTAAAGTGTTAGGTGTTAGGTGTAAGGAGTAAGGTGTAAGGAGTAAAGTGTTAGGTGTAAGATGTAAGGTGTAAGGAGTAAAGTGTTAGGTGTAAGGAGTAAGTTGTAAGGTGTAAGAAGTAAGGTGTATGGAGAAAAGTGTTAGGTGTAAGGAGTAAAGTGTAAGGTGTAAGGAGTAAAGTGTACGGTGTAAGGAGTAAGGTGATAGGTGATATGTGTACGGTGTAAGGTGTAAGGAGTAAAGTGTAAGGTGTAAGGAGTAAGGAGTAAAGAGTAAAGTGTTAGGTGTAATGAGTAAGGTGTAAGGAGTAAAGTGTTAGGTGTAAGGTGCAAGGTGTACGGAGTAAGGTGTATGGAGTAAAGTGTTAGGTGTAAGGAGTAAGGTGTAAGGAGTAAAGTGTAAGGTGTAATATGTGAGGTGTAAGGTGTAAAGTGTAAGGTGTAAGGAGTAAGGAGTAAGGTGTAAGGAGTAAGGCATAAGGAGTAAAGTGTAAGGTGTAACATGTAACATATGAGGTGTAAGGTGTAAAGTGTAAGGTGTAAGGAGTAAGGTGTAAGGAGTAAGGTGATAGGAGATATGTGTACGGTGTAAAGTGTAAGGTGTAAGGAGTAAAGTGTAAGGAGTAAGGAGTAAGGAGTAAAGAGTAAAGTGTTTAGGTGTAAGGAGTAAGGTGTAAGGAGTAAAGTGTTAGGTGTAAGGTGCAAGGTGTAAGGAGTAAGGTGATAGGTGATCGGTGATATGTGTAAGGAGTAAGGTGTAAGGAGTAAAGTGTAAAGTGTAACATGTGAGGTGTAAGGTGTAAAGTGTTAGGTGTAAGGTGCAAGGTGTACGGAGTAAGGTGTATGGAGTAAAGTGTTAGGTGTAAGGAGTAAGGTGTAAGGAGTAAAGTGTAAGGTGTAACATGTGAGGTGTAAGGTGTAAAGTGTAAGGTGTACGGAGTAAGGATTAAGGTGATAGGTGTAAGGAGTAAGGTGATAGGTGTAAGGAGTAAGGCATAAGGAGTAAGGTGTAAGGAGTAAGGTGTAAAGTGTTAGGTGTAAGGTGCAAGGTGTACGGAGTAAGGTGTATGGAGTAAAGTGTTAGGTGTAAGGAGTAAGGTGTAAGGAGTAAAGTGTAAGGTGTAACATGTGAGGTGTAAGGTTTAAGGAGTAAAGTGTAAGGTGTAACATGTGAGGTGTAAGGTATAAAGTGTAAGGAGTAAGGATTAAGGTGATAGGTGTAAGGAGTAAGGTGATAGGTGTAAGGAGTAAGGCATAAGGAGTAAGGTGTAAGGAGTAAGGAGTAAAGTGTTAGGTGTAAGGAGTAAGGTGTAAGGAGTAAAGTGTTAGGTGTAAGGAGTAAGCTGTAAGGTGTAAGGTGTAAGGAGTAAGGAGTAAGGAGTAAGGTGATAGGTGATATGTGTACGGAGTAAGGTATATGGTGATAGGTGATATGTGTACGGAGTAAGGTGTATGGAGTAAAGTGTTAGGTGTAAGGAGTAAGGTGTAAGGAGTAAAGTGTACGGTGTAAGGAGTAAGGTGATAGGTGATATGTGTAGGGTGTAAGGTGTAAGGTGTAAGGTGTAAGGAGTAAAGTGTAAGATGTAAGGAGTAAAGAGTAAAGTGTTAGGTTAGGTGTGATAATGACTGATGTAATAATTTTTGTTTGTACATACATACATACTTAATTAGTCAATAGGACTACCAAAAATGTTTTATTTATGTTTCTATCCCTCAGGGAACATTACCTTTTTTTCTGGGTACTCTATCTCCTATATATTTACCTTCCTACCTTTTTACCTTTTGACAAACTATATCGGAATCATAAAAAGTTACTACTTTAAGTCGGGGGATTTTAAATTATTTTCATATATCCTTTTTCAATTGCAGCGTCATGGGTTTTTTAAGATTTTTTTAAAATTTTAAACTATTTGGAGAACAGAACTTTATGTTACAATTGTTACTCTATTACATAAGAACCGTGCATTTTTCCGGGATAAAAAGACCGGGACAGAGCCGTTCAGCCGTTCTGGCGTGATTGAGTTACACACATCCATCCATTCAAACTTTCCCAGATATATATAAATATGTATATATTTAGTTATAGTTATTCAAATAAATTAGATTCTGTAGATATGCCAAATTTCATCCAAATCCGTTCAGATGTTGAAGCGTGATTGCGATACAAACATCCAAACTCACAAATATCCCGTATTTATAATATTCTCGGAATCCTTTAGAAAGTGACTACAAATCTGAAAATTTTGTCCTATAGAAAGTGACTACAAATCTGGGGATTTTAATTTTTTTTTTAGCATATCCTTTTTTAATTATACAGTCGTGGGTTTATCCAAAATATTTTTTGTTTTTATTTTAACCCCTTCAAAGACTTTTTTAATACTGTGTAAATTGGTCAAGCCTTCTTGAGGAAATTGCGCTATAACTCTATTTCACGAACTTCAACGAAACTCCTTTTAAATACACGGTTCCTGTAGGATATAATTGTTATGCTATCACATAAGAACCGTGCGATTTTTCAAAAGTAATCTATGTGCTATTCCAGACTATAATCTATCTCTGTATCTAATTTCATACAGAGTCGTTCTGGCGTGATTGAGTAACAAAATTCATCCATCCAAATTTCACAGTAGGATATATATATACCTATATAGTTATAGTTCTTCAAATAAATAAACATTGAAAATCATCCCACAGGAACACATTACCGGGATAAAAAGTATCCTATGTGTTAATCCAGAACATATTCTATCTGTATGCCAAATTTCATCCAAATCCGTTCAGACGTTGAAGCGTGATTGTGGTACAAACATCCAAACACACAAACTCACAAACTCACAAACATCCAAACTTTCGCATTTATAATATTATTATAGTGAGAAGTGAGATTTATTGTTAAAACCTTCATATTTTATTTATCTGCTAGGAATTTTAGTGTTACCTTATAATGCGAAGAAAATTACATTGACAAAACGTGAAATATCGGCGATACAGTAAAGGAATAAACACATATTGCTTCCATTCGCACTTGCCTCACGTATTGAGAACAAAACGATACGAATTGAATATGACCTTCAAAGCTTTCATACGTAGGAGAACATAAACTTTAAGTACATGATAATATAAAATGGCGGCTCATTTTGTTCTGGCTGCGACTATAAGATCTGGAATTCGAAAAATTCAATTTCCTAACTGTGAATTTGGTAGGGAATTTGAGAAATAACCGGTTTTCTGTCGGAGCGCTCCCGGAGGACACAGGGGGAATGTAAAACAGGAAAGAGAGAAATTACACGTACAACGGTGGCTGTCTTGTGCGTATCTTTAGAGGGTTAGACTCGGAGTCTTGTTTTATCGTATCTACCGATATGTAGAAAAGTAGGAATCCTCTCTCATCTGTATCGATAGAAAACAGAAATTTCCATTAACTATTTGCATGTCTGTAGTTTCTTATATACAACTAATATAACAATTTGAGAGAGGTAGAGCATAGCGTATTTGCTCAAAGAGCAGCTCGACTGGGGAAGTACCTCCACCTTACAGAATATCGCAGCCAAATAACTTTATGTTGTGTAAAGTTGTGTTCCTGTGCGTGAGTAAGGTCTCCAGAGATCATATGGGAGGGGGGAAAGGTCGGTAACGCGTGAGCGATGCTTCGTGTGTTGCAAGCGTCCATATGGCTACGGTAACCGCTTACCATCAGGCGGGCCGTATGCTTGGTTACCGATATAGTTGCAAAAAAAAATATTACAACTAAGCATATGCCCCGCCCGATGGTATGCGGTTCCCGTATTAGGTACTAACTCAGAGTATATAATTACTATGTACTAATAACTACATCGCTGGTCTCCACACATTGTCAGCACAGCGCCTCGTCATACAGCTCTGGCAGCAGGTTACTCACCGCAGATACACAACACCACATTTGTCTATGACGTAGAGGTATTTCCCGAAACGTTTGTGGCTCTAACCATCGTTTCGCGTTGACTGTAATTTATGCAGCGCTTTTGATCATGCACACATCAACCGGAGAACGCACGTAAACCTTTGTCCGCAGAGCTCTAGACCGCTCAATATGGGATCCAGGTTTCTTACCATGTGAAACCATATTAAATATGTGAGGGATATTTTACACAAAAAGTAGACAAAAATCGTGATCGTATCGTCGGTACTAAATACCATTGCAAAGGGTGTGAACAGGGCATCACATCCAATACACCGAAACCGATCAGATGGTCTAAAAATAAAAGGGGAATGTTAAGCCATTTTCATAGCCGTAAAAAGTATAAAAGGTCCATTGTGATATTGAAAAATTTCTGAATATTTCACTAATTAAATTCATATAATGAAACGTTGCTGCATCGTTAGTATTAGTAGTTAGGTCTCATAATGTAAGAAAGTCAAAAGTAAAACGTTAGGTATTTAGTCATTAAAGTTTTTATTATTATAGTATGGATCATGCATCATCATCATCATCATCAGCCTATAATGTTCCACTGCTGAGCACAGACCTCCTTTCACAAATGAGAGTAAATGGGAATGGGCAAATACTCCCTAATAATACATTGCGTATCGGCAGTTAGAGTTTTCATACCGCCTGGGAGGCCACCAACTACCATAGCGACTATAACAATTAAAATACCTGCTTTATATGTCTTCCCAAACACGCAAAGCGCTCGAGTTGAAACACCACAAGGCGGTCACCCATCCAGGTACCCTCCTCACCGGTGGTAGCTTTACCGATCGATTATTTACTAACGGCTAATCATGCTACACGAGCGCTTTGTCTTTTTGGACCATTACTTAATACCACAGACTACGGACGACATATTCTCGCTAACAAAAAACTGTGTCTATGGAGTCGGCCACCTCTCACGCACACCTTAGTTGGCTATTCCGCGCGAAATTAGACTCTGTCGCCGTTTACACAGAGTCGATTACTCGCGCTCGACTAACGTGTGAATGTGTGCGTGCCGGCTCGTACGTACAGCGTGGTGGCCGACTCGAGTGACACAGTTTTTTTGTTAGCGAGAATATATCCGACTTTTTTTAATATCTGTGCTTAATACTAAATATAATAATACTTAGTAATAGTACGTACTAATAATTTAATCAAATAAAATTTTACCTGCCCCACCCGACCAAACCATCTTATCGTAACGTAAAAGGATCTTTATTCATAGGGGAAAAGCTGCTCTTTGCCCGATAAGTAATAATAAAGAAAGTAGGTGTATGAAACGGTCGAGTTATTAGCATATTCCGAGTGAAGCAGATTCGGAACCCTTTCAAAGTGGGCGCCCAACACCGCGCACCCTCTCTGAATACAGAATACATATTTGCTAAACTCTTATCTCATAACACCAATGCAGTTGTTTCAAACACTCTACGCTATATGTTTTTTTTTTTTTTTACTGTTTATAGTCCTGTGTTTGGCCGCAATCTCACCATGGTAAGTGATGATGCGGCCGAAGGTGGTAAGCACACAAAGCCTAGAAGGAACTGGCTCTCAAAGTGCAGCTATCGGAACACACCGAAAGGTGCTTGGCGACAGATTTTCAACTTGAGGGTGGTAAGCCAGCCAGGCGGGTACTACAAAGTACCCTACCACCGTGCTGTGGTTTCCTCACGATGTTTTCCTTCACCGAAAGCTCAAGTTCATTGTAGGATTCGAACCCGGGACCTTCATCTCGGTATCCGACGTCACTACCACTGAGCTGTCATCGCCTTAAACAAGATGAATGTTGTGTGGCGCTGCTTGGTTTTAAATTAAAATACTCAGTAAGTCAACTTAGGTGCTATCAGTTATATCTAGTCTTTGTTTCTGCTATGGGTTGACGAAGGAAAAAAGGTGTTATTCAAAAGACATAAACTCGGATGGCAAGAACTTATTTTGATCATATTTTTTTTAATATACTATTAATTGTCTTATATATTACTTGGTTAATACCCCTTAAAGGAACCTATTCTAGAAATAAACTCTAAAATTGCCTATTTCGCTAAAAAGATCTGATGACAGTTTATAAAGAATAAATTCTTTCAGTTTGAGAGATTCAAATGTTCTTCGATAGAGTTCGAAATTATCATATCAGCCCATGGATGTCCACTGCTGAACATAGGCCTCCCCCATTGATTTCCACTTCGAACGGTTCTGGGCCGCTTGCATCCAGCGGCGCCCAGCGACTCTGACCAGGTCGTCGCTCCACCTGGTGGGAGGTCGTCCCGCTCTGCGCTTTCCAATACGTGGTCGCCACTCGAGAACCTTTCTTCCCCATCGGTAATCGGCTCTTCGAGCGATGTGGCCTGCCCATTGCCACTTCAGCTTACTAACTCTACGAGCTATGTCCGTCGTTTTCGTTCTCCTACGAATGTCCTCATTACGGACCCTGTCACGTAGAGAAATTCCGAGCATAGCTCGTTCCATAGCTCGCTGAGTGACTCTAAGCTTATTTATGCGGCCAGCAGTAAAAGACCACGTCTCTGTCCCTTGTGTCTGAGTTCGATATTAGTATTATTTTATTATTAATAAGCTATTTATCAATATGTTTAAAATTTTGTCGCCATTGTTAGGTTATAATTTTTGAAGTAGGTATAACGATTCATAAACGCGCTTATAATTGGTGTTTAGAGTTATTGCAATAAAGGGCGAGTCACTGATGAATATGATCTAGCAATAAGTCCGGGCCTCATAAGGGTACACTAACTTATGTAATTTCCCATTTCCCAGAATTCCCATGGCGCTCTCAAAGGAGAATTACTTTTAGCAAAATTTACTCTCATTTTCGTCGGGTAAGAAAGCGCTGTTTTTTAGTTTTATTTCTTTGATCAGGCATCTTCAAAGTGGAAATCGTTTGAAACTTAGTTTCGCCGACAAATTGGTATTCCTGTAATTTACATTTACACCTCGCCTCCCTCGCGCTGTATATATATTTTTTTAATGTTTTCCGTTCTGTTTTGAGATGTCAGTTATCAAGGATTTAATGTTATGGTTATATGGTTTACTAGTTTTCACCCCGCAGCTTTATTCGTGTTTCAGATGAATCATGTATGTTAATCCAGAACATAATACTGCGTACCTACCAAATAATTGATATTATCTATTGAATTAGGACATTCGTAGAACCGAACAATAATCACAAAATCATCACAAAATTCAAACTCGAAAGTTAAGTGCAAAAATACAAGTACATTACAAAATGAACAACGTATGTACCACTACAAACATGAACAAAAACAAAATAGCAACGCATAAATCACTGAAAAAAATAAACACTGGAAATCGCAATACGCTTACAAAGCGTTGAATTTAAATTCACCACGCATTTGTAAGACCATATTTCTGGCAGTGAATTCATTACAGCTCTGTTACTGGGCACTTGAAAAGCCGCGGTCTCTGTCAAAGATGATTGATGATTTGAACGCGGAACGCAGAAATCTGATCGCAGAACTCTAGACCGCTCTCTGTGGAATCGGTGCCAAAGAAATACAAACAAAAGTATGTGCTTAATTTATTTTTTTCTTTTACGCTCAGCCAAATATTAATTTGCGGCATGTGAATGGAATGTTGGTTATATAACTACACAAAAAAGCTTGGATAAAAAGGAAATTATGACGCGAATAGAACATGTACCTAGCTGACAAATTACCAACATGAATTTCAATGAAAAAATACCAATACAAAATTTACTTGTCTATTGTCTATATGGTTGTCACATCGACGCGAAGCGGGCGTGATAATTGACTCGAAAACAATGGCCGGCTGCTAACGTTGCGAATAAAATAAAACTACTAGTTACTATGGTGACTAGTCACATGCTGTTACTGACGCGTTCTGTCGAGAATTTTTTGCTTACGCTGTATAGTTTTGCTATACTCGCTGTCACTAGTTTTACTCTTAGATAAAAATAATATTGGAAACTGCAAAAAATTATGAAGAAAATAAATGCAGAAAATTACTTCGATCCTTGTAAAGATTCCTAGTAGTTTGACAACGTTTTCGCTATGCGTTGGTAGAAAAAGTTTGCCGTCTCCGTTCTCCCGACTATACAAATTGTACGATCGTCCCGGGCTGCGTTAGTATCGCTACCGGTACTGGTAGCGGATACTGCTCATATTTGAACAGGTTTTACTCCAATTTATTAACTTGCACTAACTGGCCCACGGGGTGATGTAAAATAGCCGTAAAGTGGCCGAGTGGGTATAATTCTAGTATAAATTAATTATGTACAGTAGTACCCAACTGACAAGGCGCGTCGTGAATCTTCGTTCGTACAGAAAAGAAAGTATGGCCCCGAAGATTAACGAAAGAATGCTTAAAACTTACAATCAACTTTAGATCACTACTATAAGGTTCATAATACACTGCAGCTGTTAGTTCCGTCTCACTCGCAAGTCACGCCCCTCGGCACGGCGCGTGCTAACATGGCGGCAGCTGCCGACCAATAGCGGTTTCCCGAGCTTTGAAAATGTACAAGAAGTATCTTCGGCGCAGGTACATCGGTAAGCCATAGCAGTTGGGTGCTACCACGGTCAAGATGGTTTATCGTGGTGCTACTATACCTACTAGTCCGTGTCACGGAATAACTTGACTACAAGACTACAAGACGTACGAGATTTTGAATTTTGTTAAGGAGTTGGCTCATTATGATTAGGTACGTTTTGTAAATTAATCCCACTACTTAATTATGTGACACACAAATTGTATGTATGAGAAATGATTATTATGATCTAAAGAAATAAATCAAATATCTCTTCCATATTTGAGAAAATAAAACAGAATTAATTAAAAAACAATATTTAATACCCCTCGTTCCGAGGTGGAGGAAAGCCGCGAACGGCTGTTGTCTGAAATCGAGAGTACACTAACTAGTGTCTCCGATTGGGGTCGACTAAGCCTTTTTTTTTTTTTTTTTTTTTTCGTGGGGAAATCCTCATAGGATACCCGACCGCCCCGGGGGAAGCGGCCAGGTTATGCCGGACTTGTACCGGCTAAAACCCCACGGTGGTCGCCATCTGCGCTGTAGAGGGGGGCGGGCTCTCGTGTTGAACTCAGATAGAATCATTAGCTGGTAAATTAAGTTCTGCTGCATTTGCTGTTAGGAAAATCAAACAATTGACGAATGTCGAGACGGCTAAATTAGTTTATTTTGCATACTTCCATAGCTTTTTATCTTACGGCGTATTACTTTGGGGATCTGCAGCAGATATTGAGACTATTTTTATATTACAAAAAAGAGCAATTCGTGCAATTTATAGTATGGGTGCTCGTGAATCATTAAAGGAATTATTTAAGGAAATAAACGTTATGACCGTACCATCACTTTATATCTATGAAAATATAATGTACATACGTAAAAACAAAGAAATGTATAAAACAAAAATGGAGACTCATAATATCAATACAAGACAAAAAGAGAAATTAGTTGTTCCGTATTTTAGACTAGCTAAAGTTCGTAAGTCATTTCTTGGCAATAGTGTGCGCTGTTATAACAAAATACCACTTGCGGTGACCAAGATGACTGATTTTAAATTTAAATCACATATAAAAAAAGTTCTGAAAGAAAGAGCTTATTATAAAGTAGCCGATTATATTGAAGATAAAGATGTCTGGAAGTAGGTAGCTGCACTCTGCACAAGTGCACCTTGCTCATACTTATACAAAAGCCAGTAAGGTCAATAATTGTGTTTTGTATTTTTAAGGTTATTATTTTTTATTTATTTTCTTGTTCTTTTTTCGCCTGTATCTATGCTTAGGTATATCTTTTTTATTTTTAATTATTTGGAAAAAAAAAGCCAAACATAGTCAGATTGTCCAAAAAATATATAAAAAATGTAACCTTGCTGAGTTTCTTGCCGGATTCTTCTCAGTTGAAGGCCGAGTTCCGAACCGGTGGTAACTTCAGTAAATTTGACCTTCATAAGTGCCCTTCTGGGGCCTAAATTGAATAAATGGCTTTGACTTTGACTTGACTTTGACTTTGAACGCGTACCTGCTCACCCCTCCACGCGCGGCGCTAAGATAGCTCGTCCCGGGGGAAGTGTGATACCTCCCCCAGCACCCTCGCTGTGCTATCGCACGATGAGTCGTGACCACATCGACCCATCGTCCTCCTTGGGGTCGCTTCTGGGCGCACAGAGCCCCCGCCCTGATTGCCCACGACCCCAAAAGCCCCGTTTAGTCGCCTTTTACGACAGGCAGGGGGACACCGTAGCTGTTATTCTAAGCCCCAGCTACAGGGCAGGAGGGCCGCCTCGAGGCACGTCTGCGCCTCGGCGGCGCCGTCTCCGAGCGGGATCGGCCCTCTCCCGATCCCGCTCAGCAGCCTCCTTCTGGACCATTACGGTCTCACAGAAGGAGGCTACGGCCCTCCACGCTGTATCCCCGCTCAGCATCGCCGACACGACTGCTGGCAGGGAGAGATTCCGCCCGGGGGTCGACTAAACCTAGTCCATTTCAACCCCACCAAGACTCAAGCCTGCGCGTTCACCGCTAAGAAAACCCCATGGTCTGTGGCTCCACAATTCCAGAACACGTCCTTGAACATCAGTAACAGCATTGGGATCCTTGGCGTCGACATTTCTAGCGACGTTTTGTTCCGTAGTCACTTAGAAGACAAGGTTAAGCTGGCATCCAAAAAGCTCGGAGTGCTCAACAAAGCGAAGCAGTACTTCACATCGAGGCAAAGGCTGCAACTTTATAAGTCGCAAGTACGGCCTCATATGGAGTACTGCTGTCATCTGTGGGCGGGAGCACCTGGATACCAGCTTGCGCCTCTAGACTCGGTTCAGCGACGTGCTGCTAGAATAGTTGACGATCCCGAGCTCACAAACGGTTTAGAGCCCCTCAGTCTGAGGAGAGACTTTGCCTCCTTATGTGTGTTCTACCGCTTGTACAACGGACAGTGTTCTGAAGAATTGGTTAAGATGATGCCCACGGCCACCTTTTACCATCGCAACTCTCGCCATCGACAGGGAGTCCATCCTCACATATTGAAACCAGAATTGTTTCGAACTGTGCGGTCTCAAAGGAGCTTCCTTCTGCGGACGCTCAGATTGTGGAATGAGCTCCCTGCCGTGGTTTTCCCAATGGAGTACAGCATGGGGTTCTTCAAAAAGGGTCTGAAGAGATTTCTGCAGGGTCGGCAACGCGTGAGTGACACCCCTGGTGTTGCAAACGTCCATAGGCTGCGGTAGCCGCTTACCATCAGGCGGGCCGTATGCTTGTTTCCTACCTAAGTAGTATAAAAAAATAAAATAAAAAAAAAACATACTACGTACAAACTTTCGCATGTTTTTATTACTGTTCTGCATTTTACTGTTACTTTCATTACTTCAAATGCGATAACTATCATTTACCACACCTTATAAGCATTGTTCCCACAGGTGTAACATAAATCTCATAAACATGTAAGGGCTAACCTTCCACACACCGAGTGCTATAAAACCTATTAGATCCTCCTTTATCTGCCGCCAGTGTACCGCCGGCCTTATTTATGGCTCTCCACTGACTATTCATTCGGCAAGATGTTATGGACTTATTTGGGCTACCCTACCATTTTTATTGGTTCCTGTTAGGTAAAGTATAATAATGTTCGGGCAAGTTTCGCTACATTGCTCGTTTGTTTTCCCCAGAGCTAAGCGCGGGGGATATTGTATTATTGAAAGGGAATTATAATACGATTATAGATTTATTACTGCGGCCATATAATTATTTGTTTTGTAATCGTGGATTTGAAATTCACTAATTGATTTATGATTCCGTTAACCAGTTTGGAAATCCTTTCAGAATATTAAATTAATATGATCTTTATTTACAAAAAATATGTACAAAATACAATCTATATATAGAAAATTTCCTCAAGTCTGCCGCTGCTTCCGATTAACGGCAAGGTTCCCAGAAGGCTGGCAGCGTTTCCTCTTTAGATAGCCAAGCTGACGCGTTGGCGGAAAAAGCTCCCCGCCCGCTGGTCTCCGGAGGTCCAGATTAATTTTGATGACAAGGTGCGAGCAAAACTGCGAGTTTCGGACCCCTACGGTCTCATGGTCTCGGCCGCAAAAGGCATAAAAATATAATTGGGTCCAATTGATGCGTATTATTTGAATTTTTGGAAATTATTAAATTTTTAATAATAGTGCGTGAATTTCCTGACGTTACTCATCGACCTAGACTGTGGAATGTAAACTCATCTACTTAAAAAAAAAACATTAATTTATTATGTCGTGCAATATAAAATAATAATACTAATCGAATTAAACTGCTGAAAATACGACACGAAGTATTAGAACTAAATCTCTTATGTAACTCATTCATATCGCTCCTGATGGGGCTCCTCGGACATTGATAACCATGAGTTAAGAGATCATTTCAAATGAAGCACAGTAGACCCAATTGAATTGAAGAGGCTTTATTTTGTAAAACACATTTGCATACTTAATTATTCTAATATTTCCGAAATAATTGAACGTGCTTACGTATTTACGTTTAAATTAGCAGTTTGAAGGAACTTCACTTTGCTTTTGTATAAATTATATCTTCAGCTGAATTTGTCTCACTTTAAGGACAAAGGCTATAAATTCTATTACGCCCACTGATTTCACATTTAAGGATGAATTTTCGAATATTTAACAGCGAGCTTTAATGGAGTTTACCTGTTGCCTTTATAATTTGAAGGCCAGACTTAATGAAAAACCATTTCGCAACCAACAAAAAGTGAGCTATCTCCTACTGTAATTATTCTCTAAGATATAAAATTTTAATCGGTTAATTGTGTTGTAAATAAAATTAACACGTTTTAGCTTTGAAGGTTTTCGTACAATGTACCGGTATTATTGAATTTATGAGTTATTAAAACAATATACTTTTTAGTGTACCTAATTTGGAGGCGTTTTAATTTTTAATGTCAACAACCAAAATGAATTTTTCCCTTTGCCCTACCTACTTTTCGTTCTTTTCCTTGCCTAGAAATATTTTTGATTATAGTCATAACTTCTACGATTTTTCACCATCATAGTTATAAGACAATTTTCAAATATGAAGACATTTCATATCCATCGTGTTACTCCTATCACTATTTCCGGTAATTGGACTGTTATGAAGAAAAGCGCTCTAACGTTGAATCGATTATGCTTCCAATCCGTGACGGATGAGTGACGGTGTGTTAGGTATCGGCCAGACGCGGGATTGAAATATAGCATTAGATTGAAAAACCAACAAAATTAGATTTTTTCTTAAGATGCGGATGAATCGAAGTTGAGTTTGTGAGTAAAACAAGGAAAATATTGAAAACAGTAACGAAAATTTGTTAGCAGTTGCGATATGATAAGACAAAAATGTAGCCCGTTTATGTCCAATGACAAGGAATGCAGAAGATTCAAGAGGGGATTCGATTCATAGCCGGATATTGAGGAGTGACAGGGTTTTGAGGAATTGATATTCAAATATTGGCCTGTAAGTTTGTTGATACATGTAATAACATTGCCAGACGTAAGGGAAATTACTCGGGAAATGTTTTCCCTGCGGTATTTACCTGTGGTTTTTGAGGTTCTTACTTTCTTATTGAGATCGAGATTACATGAAAACTGTTTTTTGGAATTGGTGATAACGGTTTTACTTTTCGGTTTTCGGTTCTAATTTTAGGTCATATCCAAATAAAAAAAGTATGTAGATACATATTTTTTTCATATCTGTAGACATACGCAGCATTTTTTATTCACAGAATAATAAATAATCTTAATTATGTGTAGGAACTTGCTCGATCATAATGTATAAAAAGTAAACATTTTTTTTTGAGTTTGTAACCTACGTTGGGTTAGGTTTCGAAAATATGCCATCTCGAAATCTCCACCCAGTAACTATACTGAAATTCCAAAACCCGCACTAATTAATATAGCTATTATATAAAAATCATTACTATAATATGAATGCTGGAACCGTATGTGGTTCTAATGTCTTTGAACTTAATTAATTTCAAGTTGTACTACGACTACTGCGAGTATAAACATTGGTAGTTGTATCGCGTCACGTTGGGGCATACATATAATATTAATTTCAGGCTTCATTTTAATATCAATATCAATTGAATGGGTTCAAATGCACAGCGGGCCGCGGATGTGACAGCGGTTTTGGTACAGTAGTACCCAACTGATATGGCGCGTCGTGAATCTTCGTTCCCACAGAAAAGAAAGTATGGTCCCGAAGATTAACGAAAGAATGCTTAAAACTTACAATCAACCTTAGATCACTACTATGAGGTTCATAATACACTGCAGCTGTTAGTTCCGTCTCACTCGCAAGTCACGCCCCTCCACACGGCGCGCGCTAACATGGCGGCAGCTGTCGGCCAATAGCGTTTCCCGCGCTTTGTAGTCCAGTAGGTCAATAATTGTGTGTTTTGTATTTTTAAGGTTATTATTTTTTATTTATTTTCTTGTTATTTTTTCGTCTGTATCTATGCTTAGGTATATCTTTTTTATTTTTAATTATTTGGAAAAAAAAAGCCAAACATAGTCAGATTGTCCAAAAAATAAATAAAAAATGTAACCTTGCTGAGTTTCTTGCCGGATTCTTCTCAGTTGAAGGCCGAGTTCCGAACCGGTGGTAACTTCAGTAAATTTGACCTTCATAAGTGCCCTTCTGGGGCCTAAATTGAATAAATGGCTTTGACTTTGACTTTGACTTTGAAAATGATTCTTCTGCGCAGGTACATCGGTAAGCCATATAAATTGGGTACTACTGTACAAGGCGGAACTTACGACTTATTTCTAGTGTTTTGTTTGTTAAGCTTATTGTCTATCGTTGGAACATTAAATACATCATAATATAATTACATTGTAATCTCTATTTATTGTTCTAATAGATAACACTAGGTTGCTGTATTTGGAAGCATATTCTATATCATGTTTGTGTACACTACCGCCCGTATACCCTTAGACGGAACGCCGCGGGGCGGGGCGTTATGAACTCGCCCGCCGATGAATACTAATAACTAACCCCTACATTATGCACCGCAGCTTTGGTATTATCTAAGCTGGGGCTCAATTCTTGAACGATTAACTTTAAAATTATTTGTTTATTTTTTAATAGCACTCCATTAACTTATTCAGTAACCATAGATATAACAATAACTTACAGAAACAAAATTCATATACATTACATGAACTTATATATATAAACTTCAGAATATACAAAAGTATCTATATTCTACATTATTGTTCACCTACACTACCTTTAAGTATTCTTAAATTTTCAAATTTTGTTTGCAACTTTCTTAATGTTTTTTTCCATAAGAACCTTCTCCAGAGTATTAGAAAACTTTAAAAAAAAGATGGATGATATTGGTAAAGTCGTTCTCAAGTTAAATAGAAATAGAGATATTTTTTTTTTATATATAGGGAAGATTTTTAAGTCGGATTATCGGCGTTATAACTTACATTACAATAAAACAGATTAGGATCTGTTATAACTTGCACCACAAATACAGCTATATTGTATTAGCATGATTGCTTGGTTATTAGCATTTATTTAGGCTCGCCTCGTTACGTAGAGCACACGGGACGGTGGATGAATATTCTATTGATATTTGCGAACAGAAATAGGTTGTGCGCCGAAACAAATAAGAGAGGCTTTGACTTCAGGCAAATCAACTTCGATTTTATGTGTAAAAGTTGAATAGACTAGTTGATTCGGAAACGGTGCAAGTAAACTCTATGAAGTATTATAAATAAATTATGCGAGCCAATGGGTTAGATTAGTCGTGAATATTCATATCCGCGATGGTTATTTTTGACAAAATCGCCGAACCAAATCAATTGCCAATGCTGCAGTATACCGAACACAGTTTCCCAATTGACCATATCACACAATATCCATTTTGAGAAATAATTCCCAGTACGGAGAATTTAAATCGTAACCGTAACAAGGAAAGTCCATTACGCCGGTTGGGCAGACCCGGTATAACCGTTGCCGTTATATAATTTTATTCTTAACAGTCCGTTCCGCCAAAGATAAAAAACGTGCAAGTTTAATGGGAAAAGTTCCGTTTCCGAGTTATGAAAGGAACCCCCCATCATTAACGGCGTGAGTTGATACAAAAGAGCTGGAATAAGAATAACTCCCATAATTACAGATGGTGTCAAGAGATTTAGTCTAGACTTGTGGCGGCTTTCATTACTGCTGAAGTGGAAAATATATTGTTTTACTTTCTACTTACACCTGGAGTATTATTTATAGAAATAAAACTTGATGTAATTGATACAAGCTTGCGTGTGCGTATGATGGCATTGAGCCATGTAACCACTACAACTTCGAAATCGAAACAGTAAACAAATGATTATCCCAAATCAATCATTATCTTGGCTTAAAATCAGTACTTGTGCTTAAATAATTACCTTGGTTTAGCAAACTGCTTATATGGTTAGTTGACCCATTGGCGAATTAATTACGACATTTGCTGAATCAAGTGCAAGATGCTACATTAGTGGAAAAAGAAAAAAGTATATCCTGGTCCCTCTCCTGATTCCCAGTTCCCATTTGACTGGAGAATGATTCTGTATTATCAGCATGTTTTGATAAACACAGACATTACAAATAGATAATTAGCTCATTAGGTATTTCTTCAACTTGGTTCATTATAACTATTGACATATTTATGTTTTTGGCTCTAAAAAATATAATATACATAATGCAAAGAAACAACAATAAGTTCGTGAATCAACCGCCAACAGGTTAACGTTTAATTGATAAAGACTCACATTTAACCGACGATATTTAAGATACAAAGTGCCAAACATAATTTTACCTTAAAAAATAAATAAATAAAAAAATCTTATAGCTGTTATGATAACATTTTAAAGCAGCGACATATTTTTACTCGCTACTAATGCATCAGTTGGCCTGTCTGCTGAAGTGAAGGGTGTAAGTTTGTTTCTTGAGAATCAATGGGTCCATTAGCTGATATCTCGTACAATTTCCTTTGAGCTCGATCAGGAGACTATGTAAGACCCGCCCTCGACAAGTTGACCCCTGTAATACGATATCGGATAGCTAATACCCATGAAGCGATGTAGGAGCGGGATTGAAGCGAATCATTTCACTGAACACGGCAAACAGTCTTTTTGCCGGGTTGGTCCGGTCCCATAGTCATTAGATATAGTTTGGTAATGTATGTGTTTGTTGCATAAGGATGGGAAGTTCTTTGGTTTTCTGAAGGTTGTTTTGTATTACATGTTTTAATAAGGTATGTTTTTTTACTTCATAAAATAGAACACAACCGCCAAATATACAGGCCTGTGATTGAAAGGTAGTTAAAAGATACATTCCTGTTACAGACAGACAGATCGACAGATAGATAGACGAAAGGATTAGTAATACTATCACGTACCTAGTACATTTCTAGCTTTGTGGTAATCATGTTGGGTACTGAACCCTAAAAATGAATTTATCCTCATAAAAGTTATTCATATGAAGTACAAGCGTATTACTATAATGTCATAAATAATTCCCTAATTCTAAAACCTCCATTGAAGATAATCCTGTACACAAAAAGTTATAATATATAGCTTTTAAATTGATGAGATTCCTTTTAATGGATAATGGATTATACTTTCAACCTCAGGGCAGGTTGAGAGAGTGAAAGTACAAAAAAGTTTATTTAATTTTATTACCACCAATTCGATAAACACGGGCTGCCTAATGGTATATTAGCGGTTCCCGTAGCCACATGGAACTTACGAGGCATCACTCAGCACCAATGAGCTCTGGCAACCTTTCTTTTTTTTTTATACCACTTAGGTGGCAAACAAGCATACGGCCCGCCTGATGGTAAGCAGTTACCGTAGCCTATGGACGCTTGCAACACCAGGGGTATCACTCGCGCATTGCCGACCCTGAAGAAACCGCTTCAACCTTATCCAAATGCAGAAATAAAACATAATGATTTTATTTATTTTAAGAGCGGTAGAACATAGCGTTTATTCGCTCAAAGAGCAGCTCGACTGGCAACCTCCACGTTACAGAATATCGCAGCCGAATAACTTTATGTTGTGTAAAGTTGTGATCCTGCGCATGAGTAAGGTCGCCAGAGCTCAATAGGGGAGGGGGAAAGCTCGGTAACGCGTGAGCGATGCTTCGTGTGTTGCGTCTATATGGCTGCGGTAACCGCTTACCATCAGGCGGGCCGTACGCTTGGTTACCTAGACGAATAAAAAAAAATTGGCTGCGGATTTCTCTAAGGTATAATTATATAGTTTACTAGCTTAGCTTTCCGCCCCGCGGGTTCTGTCGCGATTTGTCTGTCGATTCACCACAGTAACATTACACACATATAAGGGAGGGCACCTACGAGCCACAATCGCTGAGCGATTATTTTTTCGCCGAATATAAAACATTCAGAGTTCAAGACTGAAACCGCCACGTGCTACAAAAATTCAATCATAAACAACATACTATTTTTTGTAGGTTAAATTATCGGAGTTACAAAAAGTAGTATATGGGCGAACATTCTAAATATTCTCTTCATATTTTGTTTATGAAGACGATGAAAATATACTTAAAGGTATATCTGCCAGGTGGAGGCACAGGATATTATGTGATGGATGATTCAATTACACCATAATATGAACTACAACTTTATGTACCGTTAAACTAGCTCTTGTCTCTTCAAAGATAAGGTTTAATTTTACATGTGGGTTCATAAGGACAGTTGCTAGGTTTGGGAGTAAAGAAATACATCATTATTGATTCAAATACGACAGGTTGTTGTCAACAGATTGATAAATTGTGATGAATTGCCAAAATATGTGCTTTATCGTTGTAAGTAAACTCAATTTTTAGCTTCAGATTTAGCTTATTAAATAAAAGAAAGATAATAATATTTTTTTGTGACCAAGTTCAATTCATTGATTATTTTTTTAAAGCTAATCTAATGTCAGCCAACTTTACCAGCAACGCTTGACTTTACAAGTTAAAACTTGCAATGTATTGTATGTATGTTTGTTCGGGTGGAATCTTGCAGGTCGAATTTCACCCACTTCCAGTAGTCGGATTGACTTGATATTTAGTATACATTTGTATATTGGATGACAATGGAAATACAGTCAACAAAAAAGCTTGTATTAAAAATGAAATTTTTAATAAAAAACTTATTTATATCTTTGTAATTTCACTTCACACTGCCGGTTTCTATATTCCATCTAGATGTCCTTGATTTTTCGATTGTCGATTGATATTTTACATTACATTTCTCATGATTAAAATCTAAACTTTTACACTAATATAACAAAAGCGGTAGATATTTTTGTTTGATTATATCTCAGGAACTATCAGTGGGATTCGAAAAATTCTTTCACTAGTAGGATGCTACATTATTGCCGAGACTTTATAATTTACTCTTTATCCCGTGATTACGGGTGAACCTGCGGGGTACAGCTAGTAAAAGATGACTTGAATATTGAAAACGACCGTAATCCTATTATTCTACTTTTTATCCTAGAAAAACATTAGGTACCTTAACAAGTAAATTATAAAGATGTCCCTGCATTATAAAACTACAATGTCTTGAAAGGCGAATGTCTACCCTAGTTGTATAAAAATAAGAGTTATCTCTAGAAGTTAGAGGACACTGTAATCCTTTTAATAATTGTATTATCTTCGGTATTCGTTCGGTACGTTGTTTTTAACGTACAGTCGAGGACAAAAATAAGTATACACCACCAAGCCTCATAAAAAGTAGCCGTTCACATTATCATAGATATGGGAACATACAAAAGTTCAAAAATAAGTAAACACTGTTGGACAATTATGTATGTAAACAACAAGTTCAATAATATATATCCATGTATCAAATCATTAATTTGTGAACAATCAAAATACCATAAATATGTATTCATCATTATAGTCAAAAATATGTAAACTCATTGAAGTCAAGGCCTTCATGGAATTTAATTGAAAAACGGTAGGTATTTGAAAAAAGTTTTTAAAAAAATCAATAATTTTGTGTTCGGACACGTTGGTAGTTTCGCGCTCGCGATGTTGTCAGCTCGTGCGCAAGCTGGCTGGCAACGTCGCCTACCGCATGATGTGATCAAGTCGTTGAGAAAGGTAAATTTATTCTGGGCACTCACTGAGCAATTTCAACAATTCGTCGTGACATATTTATTCATGATTATTATTTCAAATATTTTGAATTAGTAGATAAGCCGTAGCCGTGTTTGGGATTGTTAGAATTGTCGTGAGATGAACTTTGGCCATATATGGTTTTCAGAGTCTGATGATGGAGTAGGAGGGTGGACACTGGAACTCCATAACGGAGCAACGTATCCCAGCCATGTTTGGGGTTATTGGAATTGTCGTGAGATGAACTTTGACCATATATGTTTTTCAGGGTCTGATGATGGAGTAGGAGGGTGGACACTGAAACTCCATTGAGGAGGAACGTAACCTAGCCATGTTTGTGGTTGTTGGAATAGTCGTGAGATGAACTTTGACCATATATGGTTTTCAGGGTCTGATGATGGAGTAGGAGGGTGGGCACTAGAACTCTATAGCGGAACAACGTATCCTAGCCGTGTTTGGGGTTGTTGGAGTTTTCGTGAAATGAACTTTGACCTTATATGGTTTTCAGGGTCTGATGATGGAGAAGAACGGTAAGCACTGGAACTCCATAGTGGAGTTGAACTTTTTAGATACTGGTCCGATTGCTCTCAAAATTGATATTTGAGAGTCCTCGGGGTCGAAATACAAGTATCTTTTCTCAGAATTTTGAAAAAGTGTTCGCCATTTTGGACTTTTGAGATACTGGTCCGATTGCTCTTAAAATCGATATTTAAGAGTCCTCGGGGTCACAAAACAAGAATCTATTCTAAAAAGTTTGAAAAAGTGTCGGCCATATTGAACTTTTTAGATATTGGTCCGATTTCTCTCAAAATCGGTATTTCAGTGTCCTCGGGGTCACAAAACAAGAATCTTTTATCAGAATTTTGAAAAAGTGTCCGCCATGTTGAACTTTTTAGATACTGGTCGGATTGCTCTCAAAATCGATATTTGAGAGTCCTCGGGGTCACAAAACAAGAATCTATTCTCAAAATTTTGAAAAAGTGTCCACCATTTTGAACTTTTTAGATACTGGTCCGATTTCTCTCAAAATCGGTATTTGAGTGTCCTCGGGGTTACAAAACAAGAATCTTTCCACAGAATTTTCAAAAAGTGTCCGCCATGTTGAACTTTTTAGATACTGGTCTGATTGCTCTCAAAATCGATATTTGAGAGTCCTCGAGGTTACAAAACAAGAATCTTTCCACAGAATTTTCAAAAAGTGTCCGCCAAGTTGAACTTTTTAGATACTGGTCTGATTGCTCTCAAAATCGATATTTGAGAGTCCTCGGGGTCACAAAACAAGAATCTATCCTCAAATTTTTGAAAAAGTGTTCGCCATTTTTGACTTTTTAGATACTGGTCCGATTGCTCTCAAAATCGATATTTGAGAGTCCTCGGGGTCACAAAACAAGAATCTATTATCAAAATTTTCAAAAAGTGTCCGCCATCTTGAACTTTTTAGATACTGGTCCGATTGCTCTCAAAATCGATATTTGAGAGTCTTCGGGATCACAAAACAAGAATCTATTATCAAAATTTTCAAAAAGTGTCCGCCATCTTGATCTTTATAGATACTGGTCTGATTGCTCTCAAAATCGATATTTGAGAGTCTTCGGGGTCACAAAACAAGAAACTACCCTCAATTTTTTGAAAAAGTGTTCGCCATTTTTGACTTTTGAGATACTGGTCCGATTGCTCTCAAAATCAATATTTAAGAGTCCTCGGGGTCCCAAAACAAGAATCTATTATCAAAATTTTCAAAAAGTGTCCGCCATCTTGAACTTTTTAGATACTGGTCTGATTGCTCTCAAAATCGATATTTGAGACAAGGGTCTCTCAAAATGGCGGCCCCTTTTTTTATTTTTTTGCAAAGAATCCATGTTATGTGGCCCAATGGTCTCTCAAATATCCATTTTGAGAGCAATCGGACCAGTAACTAAATAATTCAAAATGGCGGCCCCTTTTTTAAATTTTGAGCAAAGGTTCATTTTATGTGGCCCAAGGGTCCCTCAAATATACATTTTGAGAGCAATCGGACCAGTAACTAAATAATTCAAAATGGCGGACAATATTTTAAATTTTGAGCAAAGATTCATCTTATGCGGCCCAAGGGTCTCTCAGATATCCATTTTGAGAGCAATCGGACCAGTAACTAAATAATTAAAATGGCTGCCACTTTTTACCAGTCTGATGGTTAAAGAGAAAAAAATAAACAAAGTTGAACTGTACGTAAGTACCAAGTATTAATTTATAAATAATGTAGTATTTTCAATGTACGGATTATTTTTATAATATTTTTTTTGATTACTAATAACCTATACATATATGTATACATCCATCTCTAAAAATATACGCCAAGACTTTAGAAGGACCTTATTATAATTATATTCTATGGATAACCCACACTAACAATTTTTATGCGATTGAGATATTTTTTTGTGGGTTATAATTTCGAAGTTATTTTGACCCATATAATATCCTTATGTAATTTAGTAAGTTAGTCACGATGGACATTTAATGGAGATAAAGTTTGCTCTTTCTTTATCACAGATTTAAAATTAGTAAGACACAATATTCGCGATACCGTAAAGGGGCGGGCCGAGACGGGCGCGGGCGCGCAGATCGCTCGACACCACACGACATTGCACCCGTGCGAAGACGGGGCGGGTCGCTAGTTCAAATTAAAAGTGTAATTTATGAAACAAATGACACGCAAATGACGTCATGCCCTGTTCTAAAGACATCACAAGACGTAAATATTTAATAATGTGTGCAGCGATATATACAGGGCGAATTTTTATTTCTAGCCAGTGTTGGCAACTTCTGAACTACAGGTCTTAGAGAAAAACGCTGAAAGGAACCCCGAGCTGAATTTTGAAGAAAATTAAAATGCCATTAAAATTTATTTAAAAAAATTAGTATTTTGGAAGATATTGAATTTCTTCAAAAAAATATTTTTTTTCGAAATTCTGCTTCTTCGTCACAATATGAACAAAATTATGTAAGACAATCTTGGTCTCAAGTTGCTAGAAGTTATCGAAAATATTATTTTATATTTTCCTTGACCATGGTTTTATGCTACGTACAGTTTGACGAGGTGGAGCAGATCTCGCAGGGACCTCACTATGTTTAACCATAAAGAATTGGCTCTTAGCATTCTGACAAAAAAATTTAGGTCAATTTTGATAACTTCTAGCAACTTCAGACCAAGATTGTCATACATAATTTTGTTCGTATTGTGAAGTAGAAGTAAAGAAAAAAAAATTAAACACATTTTTTTTATTTTTTTTTATTGGCATTTTTATTTTCTTCAAAATTTAGCTCGGGGTTCCCTTTACCGTTTTTCTCTAAAACCTGTAGTTCAGAAGTTGCCCTCACTGGCTAGAAAAAAAAACACCCTGTATATGTAGGTACTACATAATATATCAATGAATATTGTGTGATCTTCAGTGTCATCATTGTTCAGATGGTTGTATACATATTTTTGGCACATTGAGTGGTAACAATTTTATGCATCTTTCAGGGAATACATATTTTTACTTTATCTAACGTGTACATATTAATAATCGTGTCGGGTACATATTTATGTTGTCTATATTGTTTACATATTTGTTAGCATTTGAATGAGTACAAATTATTGGAGCTTTTTATGATTACTTCTTTTTTATAATGATACGTGTATACATATCTTTGTCTTCGACTGTACTCTCAAGTTAGTTTTTGTAATTATTTTTTCTATTGAATATTGTTTATCGACGAGATATAGTGTCTAAGATAATCTTCTAATAGTTTATATCGAAAACGAAACGTGAAAAAAAAAATGTAAGACTAAGTCATTTTTGCTAGAAGAACGGAAGAAAGGCTTTGTTCGTACACAGAGCAAAACCCAGTTTTTAAATACCTATATCTGTCACATTCTAACGTCATATAAAAAAATGATGCTGAGACTTTCTTAAAACCTAGGATTATGTAGACTTGGCTTAACCCGTTGGTTCTCGCGAGGGACGCGCGTCCTAATATAACAATTGATGTCATAGTAACATTTTTAACCGCGAGCCAAGCGATTATGCCATCTCATGTAAAAGAGAGTATGATTCGGATTTCTAATTCTGAGAGTTGCGAATAAAAGTTAAAATTTGTCAAGAGCAAAAGAAAGGGTTCCCTTTGTGCTCTAACGAGGGTCAAGATCGACTTACAAAGAGGTCGCAGAAAATGCGCCCTGATTTTTGTCCAGAATGATGTCGCAAGCTCCGCTAATGACGTTTGAAAAATAATACACCCTAAATTATTTCTGTCGTAAATCTTATATTGGATTTGCAAAAAAGTTCTTTGGGAATTGACAAAATTAGTTTTGATCGGTTCACAAAATAACTGACTTCTGAACTAGCTTTAACTGTGATTCAAGAATCGGTTCCTACGTTAATTTGTTTAAAGTTTATGAAATGAAAAACAGAAAAAACATTAATTACATACTTAACGTGTCTGACAAAATAATAATATGATTTAAATAGACAAGCGCACACAAAAGCTATCCAACACGCAAAACCTCTGTAAAGACCGATTGAAAGAACGAGTGAAACATTTACGAGCCGGTCATCGAACGGTTCAACAAGGTTCACTTAGTCTTGTTCAATTTAAATTCACCCCCGAGATACGATTTGCTTTTATATCTCGCGCTGTCTTGAATACATATCGGTTTTCCTTTGAAACAAAATTGCTGAGCTTATTACTAGATATGTTTGTTATTTTTGGTTGATTTAATTAATCGAAATGTTCAATTCTGTACAAATAACTACTAGTTTGACATTAGGAATATCAGACAGATTGATGATTTGTTGCTCCATTTTAGAATTTGCTTGCATTCCTCTTGCACATACAATATACACTGTACGCTCTGTCTTGAAAGGATCATTGCGAGATTTGTACAAAAAAATAAAGATTTTTAGAGACGTTGGAATGACGTTATATTTGATCCTTGCATAGGGAACAACTTGAGCCATTTAAAATATTTTTACAATCCCGAAAATGCGAAATGCGAATTTCTATGGCATGCCGGCGAATCGCGACTATTCGCGACCAAAACCGTTATGTTATTGTTATGTTTTGCGGGGTTTATAAAATATTTCTTGTACCTATATTAATATGTTGCTGGTAATGTAATCTCAACATTGGAATTGATTCTAAACCCTCTAAAATGTTTTATTTTTTTGTACAAATTAATGTACGGAGCTCGCCATGATTCTTTTTTTATTGTATAAAAAACATGCATTAGAACCTACTTTATAAAAATCAATATATAAATTTTAATAATTAGGCAATTTTACTTTACAAGCAAGAGCAGAACCTTGGCAGTTATCAGCAAGTCTGAATTACAGACGCAGAGACGCGCGGTGATGCTTTTAGCCATGAAAATTCTCTATCAGTCACCATTTACGCCAGACCGGCGGGAAATTTGTGTATACTAGATTTATACACCTTTATTAAAATAACAACATAGCTAAGTCACATGTATTATTCGAAAAGTCAATAGGTACTCAAATTTTATTTAAACGGTTATATCTTGCAGTTGAAATAACAAGCTAAAGGCTTAATTTGAGTATTTTTACTATTTACTATATAATAGTCTTGCTAATCTTAGAACGGTTAATTACATGACCGAAGCAGGAAATAATATTATGTTATCTATTAAGCACATCTCAACCAGAATAATCCTGAAGCAGAAAACGCATTTGAATACAACCAGCAACAGTAGCAAAGGTTATTGCCATATTTACGAAGGCCAAATCCAACGGTAGAGCGATAAAAATGTATACAACACTCGGGAAAAAACTGGTTGGAGTCAATAAGTGGATTAGGTGAGGGTTCTCGTCCGGGCTTTTTTTATTGAGAAAACATGATCATGTTACTTTGTATTTAATTGTTTTTTTACCGGGTTGCGCGAAAGTAAAGATGATATTTTTCAGCGTATCTTTGTATGAGGTATTCTTTATAACCTCGAAGCATTCCAATGTGTGGATTGAGGTTATTAATGCCTAAACCATACAATGGTTATAAAATAGGTTCTCTTTTATAAAACCTGAATGTACTGCATTCCTATAATTCCTCTACAAAACTATGAAAACAACAATCAGAAGTGTTCACTATTAAGAGAGCCATAAATACTGAGATGTAATTTAAAATTCCAAATAAATGCGAATGTGAGTTTGTTTATTTGTTACGCGTTCACGCCTTAACTACTCAATCGATTATCATGAAATTTAGCATATAGATAGGCTATAATTTGGTATGGAGGAGGACATAGGCTACTTTTTATTCCAGGAACGCGGGGGATAGTTAGTCGACTATAATGTTAAACATCAACTACTTAAACTAATCATACTCGAAACAATTTTTTTTATAGGATGTTGCCAATTATGATAGAAATACAGAACAATTACGAACACAAAACAGTTTATCATGATAGAGTAGGGACATTTTATGCATTAACATCTTAAGAGGCCGTTTGACAAATTTTGTCGATTTCGCTGATTTACGTGATTTAACAATCGTGATTTTACAGTTAAAATACTGTATTACTACAAGTATTAATTCACAACCTAAAATATCATTTTAATTATGATCTAATGAATGAGCTACCTTTTCATTTTTATTATTTTATTTATTGCGAGATTTAGGTTGTTTTAAAAGATTTTTTATTGCCAAACTATTGAACTTTTTAATTATTTTTTTCAGGAGGTGAATAGTTTCCTAACTGAAGTTTATTTATGTTGTTTTAATTTTAATGAACGAGAGTTCTAAGTAGCCGAAATCAAAAGCAATTATTCGCCCATTTTCTCTAAAAATTTACTAAGTTAAATATTTTTTACTCAAAATTATTATATTAAAGAGGTAAAAAGTGCTCCGTTTATTTTATAGATGACTTTCAAAACAATAGACTATATTTTTTTCATACTGTATAGACGGCAAAACAATTCGTAAATATGTGATATTCTAAACCTCTTATAGCAAAAATTCAAAAACAGCCGCCTGTTTGAGGTCGATTAATCAAAATTAAATCATAAAATTAAAAAATTAGCTCGTTTATTAGATAATAATTGAAATGATCTTTCATGTTGTGTATTAAAACTTATAGAAATGCAGTATTTTAACCGTAAAATCACGTAAATTTGCGAAATCGGCAAAATATAGCATACGGCCTCTTAACTTTAATTTGCATAAGTCATTGAAACTTTATACTATGTGAGAAAAATTTGTTCGCGAGCCGAAGTATTAAACTAACAAACTAAAGCCAAAGTAGAAAATTTTTATTAATAGTGTTAGTATATTTAAAAATACCCGCTACGAAATGACTACGAGTTAATAGCATATCCGCGCATACGAGCTCTACGAACGCTACGAAACTGTAGTCACAGCTACGAAGCCATGATGCTACAGCGACTTATGATGGTATAAAAGCAATAAATAAAAACTAAACTTTTTTAAACTTTATAAAACTTCTAGTAAAAGACCAAAACAAAAAGAGCTCTCGATTGAGTTACCTTCTAGAATCTCACCTGTCATGTTTGTATCGTTGCTACTAATAAGCATGTGTAAACTTTTAACACAAACAAAAATTAAATCAAAATTCTTTCGCAAACAGTTTATAGACACTAAAATTAGACGCATAAATGAGGTTTACCTAAAAACAGGATCCAAAATATAGTACCACACATTACCACAGGCACTCCCACCACCTGCTCCTTGCCTTAACTTGTTATTTAATTATGTACCTTGTTTTACTAAACAACTGGATGTGGCTACAAATTTTGATTGAACCTGCTCAGTTTTTCACATAAGGGCCGCTATTTCTGGAGTGCTTGTCCAAATGCTGTCCAAAATTTTAGATGCAAAAGAAAAAACAATAGTCATGAGTAATCAATTATTTTGTGCCTATGTCTCTCCAGAGACTAATACGTTCTACCTCAAAATCAAAATCAAAAAGTCATTTATTCAGTTTAGACCCTAGTAAGGCACTTATGAACGTTAAATTGGTACATACAGTTGAATTTACCACCGGTTCGTAATACACTTAAACTGAGAAGACTCCGGCAAGAAACTCAGCAAGGCTTTTTTTGTGGAAGATCTTTTACCTGCAAGTATCTAATCTATTGATATGATACGTTATGTATTTTAGCTAAGAAATGCGTATTATATTGTTGGCGAAATTCATGCCTTTTGCTTTCATGATATTTTCAGTATTGCAACAACTCTAATATAATCACTTCTATCTATTCTTACATCTACGCTCTTTTAACTTCGTGAAGGCACCACTCACACAATCTTAGGCTCGTTCCCTTAATTGTATTTAGACAATTAGCATCCAAAATTTCATTAACGCGCTTCAGTAATTACTGAAGCTACATAGCATT
Source organism: Polyploca ridens (assembly GCA_951394255.1). Taxonomy (NCBI): domain Eukaryota; kingdom Metazoa; phylum Arthropoda; class Insecta; order Lepidoptera; family Drepanidae; genus Polyploca; species Polyploca ridens. The sequence goes on along the minus strand of OX596249.1, from coordinate 16,412,738 downwards.
ATTAGAAGATCTTACTGCGTAAGCTTTGATAATATTGTTTTTGTATTCGCAATGAGAACGTATTGTATTTTGTCAACGGTTTGTTGATTTATTTCATGATTAGTATAAAAGGAAATGAAAGGCGTTATTATAATGCAAAATATTGCAACAATAGTTTTTAAGTTTATGCCATGAATAAATGTGAATCATTTTCGTTTTAGAAGGAGCCATCGACTTTGTTAAAAAATATTTATTCTTCTCTTGTTGCAAATTCAAGCCGTGTGTCGCTTACGTGAAGCGGCCTTTAGAAAAACGTATCAAAAACCTTCGTCGCTTACCATATAAGGCCTCCTGGGCCTGGAACGTCACAAAATGACTCATTTTTTGATGAAGAAAAATAGTTGCTGCCTATCCAAATCTAACCAAGACTCATTAGCATCATCAAGCATGAATCGCAAAAAACCCCTGTTTTATAACACTTTCATAAAGATACTTATTTTACCTTAAACTTATCCAGCAAATCATAAAATGAACCAGACCAGACACATCTATTTCCCACTAGGTATTGCTTACATTTATTTATGATTGCTGTTAACTAACGTACGCACTTTATTTACATGGGTTATTGAATCAACCTCAAATGCATTTCCTGGCATCACGCAACATTGCATTTTTGTGTAGTTTTTATTGTTTGTTTTGTTTTTATATTTTTTATTTTGTCATTAATGTAATGTTGTGTGTTGTCCTGAATAAATCCTTTTTCTTTCTTCTTTTTTCTTTTCTTTCATTAGTATAGTGAAAGCGCGCGGCCGCCAGCGTTCGTCTGAATGGTTCCTTATTGCCGCCGGCGCCGGCTAGTTTGTTCGACTACCCTATAATGTTATACAAATGACCATTGGATTATGATGTAATGAAGTGACTGTTATTTAGGGTTCGTTTTTATATTACGATTTATGGTTGCAATGATTAAGGGCTGAAGCGATTTATGAACTTAATGAACTGCTTAAGTTAGTAATGGGTTATTAAAGGGTTATTATGGAAAATTATATATAGGCCTTGTTATCATCATCATCAGCCTATAATGTTCCACTGCTGAGCACAGGCCTCCTTTCACAAATCAGGGTGAAATGGAATGGGCAGATACTCCACCACGCGTGCCCACTGCGGATCGGTGGAGGTAGGCTAGTGGTCAACCTACTGTTGGAGTTTTCAAGACGCCTAGAAGCCTCCAACTAGCTTAACGACTTATCACAATTAAGAGATAACCGGGACCAACGGCTTTACGTGTTTTTCGAAGCACGGAAACGCTGATTTGAAATACCACTAAGCGGTCACCCATCCAGGTACCGACCACGACGGTGGTAGCTTAACTTGCCGATCGATTAAGAACGGCTAATCATGCTACAGCACGAGCACTTCAGCTTGTTGTCACTTGCTTTAAAAGAACATGAACGTAATTCTACAATCTACACATTAATAAAATGTGGGCAAAAGACTTTAAACTGATCCGAACTTCCGAAGCACTCGTTAGTTCCAATTAGCTGAATAGCGTAAAGAGAATTTTTGTCCTCGGTTCTCGCTGAATTTATAACTAAATATTATTTGATATAGTATGGCTATCCCATTCTCAAATTTAAAGTTAGGGTGGATTAATGAATCTCAAAGATTGAGACACGAAAAAATGCTCATTGTCGAATCAATGTACCCTATGAATCATGCGCCTAAAGATTCCCTCTAGTTTGGTTTCTGATCCACTATGTTGTTTGTATCTCAAAGTGCGGGTCCGCAGGATACAAGCACCAACTGCATACGATGGATATTGGAATAAAGCAAATGAAGCCAAAAAGCTCTACCCTATATACATATAAAGTAGCCTGAAGCCACGATGCCGAATACAGATTGGAAAGATAGGCGGCTTAACATTTTTATTGGATACAAACGCTGTTTTACGGCTTTGTGCGGGCCTATCTACGATTATCACGAGTAGATGTAAAAGTAAGTACTACACATTCTAGAAACATCTTGTAATGTTTCCTCATTTGAAAATGTTAAATGTTCCATTATTTAAAACTTTTAAACATGTGATTCATGCTGCAATTATAAAGCCTAAGCTGCCTGTAGGGAACTGCCAATTATTACCCTATCAACAGTTTGGGCAGCCATTAGCTGACCATGCACTGCTATAATTTATTTGGTTCAGCAAATATTGTATGTAATATATTTATTAACTCTGTGGCAAGTTGATTTAATTTTTTTTAATTACTTTTTTATTTTGAAGTCGATTAATAACTAATAGTAAACGACGTTTAATACCAACAAATTATTTTCATTTAACATTTAAGGAAACAATTACGTTAATTAATTTTCCAAAATATTTCATCGTTACTAGTTCGTAAAGCAGAATATTTAACTTTTTTGGTTTAGTAAATAAGTGAGCAGTAGGGGAAAGCACAATTCTATTGAATTTTGGTACACTTTGTAGTATCTCAATTATTTTCGGTGTATACTTTTTGTTTTTATTTTGATTGGCAAGTCATATTACATATATTCAAGTCAGGTAAATTCACACAGTCATCATTCTATCGTGCCTGCACAACGACAGTGCTTTAAATCAAAATGAATTGAGATGTACGACCCTGTCACACCGAACTAACTTGGGAGCTTGCTGGCTTAGCTAGTAACTGCATTGATATAAGTATTTGGATTTGCGATCGTAGTTAAAAACATAATACGACGTTGTAGTTTATTAAATGTAGACTAGCCATATTTTTGGTGATCTCTAATTTTTTATCAATCAGGAGTAAAACGGCGTTATTGAATACAAATTACAGACTGTAGTTTACTAATATATGGATTTGAAAATATGATAATAAATTATGATAACGTAACGTACCAATATAACTTACTTTTAAAGTACGCATTTCAGTTAGAGAATGCATGACAAACGACGCCAGTGCGAGTTGAACATTAGGTATATCTCCTTTAAAAATACATCAATTTATGAAAAGCAAATCAAATATCAAAATAGAGCTGTAAACTCGATAGCAGCAAATATAATTTAGTTTTATTGAAAGTAATTGAAATGATGCTTTTTCAGAATGCCAGACATCGTAAATCAAATCCATGATATCTAAAAACAAACGAACGATTTTACAAGACCAATGAAAATATCGAATAACTCATTGATTTGATGGTATCTACTAATAATCAAATTGGGAGTTTGTTTTTGTAACCCAGCAAAATAACAAGAAAGACTTGACTTATTGTGTAGGACTAGGTATAACTTTTTGTGTTTTAAATAAAAAAAATATTTTATGTTGCGTACACGCTATGCGAACCGAGCACGGGCCGAGCACACGTGTGTAGCACGGATTTGAGTAGCGTAGGCGTTCGACTGCGCTCTGCCGATTGTCAGTTTTTTAACTAACACAGGGATTCGCATCGCGCTTGTATTGTATAGTGCTTCAAACTTATCTGACCCGTTGAGAGAGGCGCAGTTATCGCATTTGGTGGAGCAAACAACCAATGCCGAATGGCAGGTAGATTGACATTTCAAACTGTCGTCGTTAGTTCCTCTTTTGGCCACCGGGCCACATAAGTTTGTAGCACTATAGGCTCGTTATACGCTCACACTTGACATCGCGAGTAACGAATGAATAGAGACTCGGCTCGTATTTGGTTCGCGTAGCGTGGACGCAACATTAGATAGACATGAAATACCTTTTTTTCTTGGAACTGTATTTGCACAGTTTTTATTTCTAGGTACAAATATATACGTATACGGATCATCCGATAAAAATAATTTGTTAGAACGTAAACTCTGGGTTATTATTTCTTGCTACTTTCAAAACGAATATAGCCCCAGGCTGGGATATCCGAAACTTCTTTAACGAAATCCAATATTAAATGCCATTGCAAAACCGAACTAACTGCCTGCTATGGTTTCAAATAAAATTACTATAGGTAATACTAATAAATCTATTTTTATCAAAATTAAAAATATTTGATTTGATTTATGTTATCATATAATTTTTGAATATAATATTTTTTCTCGATATGATTCTTTAAATTGTTTGAGCAAGTTGCGTTTCTATAACAGTGTTTTATATAAAATTGAGACACTCGATTTCATTCTACGAACTCGTTACAGTATTACCCAACTGATAAGGCGCGTCGTGAATCTTCGTTCGCACAGAAAAGAAAGTATGGCCCGAAGATTAACGAAAGAACTTACAATCAACCTTAGATCACTAATATAAGGTTCATAATACACTGCAGCTGTTAGTTCCGTCTCACTTACAAGTCACGCCCCTCCGCACGGCGCGCGCTAACATGGCGGCAGCTGCCGACCAATAGCACTTCCCGCGCTTTGAAAATGTATCTTCTGCGCAGGTACATCGGTAAGCCATATCAGTTGGGTACTACTGTACTCATCGTTAATTCTATGAAACGTTAAATCTTGTAAGTAGTCACAATATCAGTTTCAAATTTAAGTTTAATACGAGATAAGTCGCAGCCATACGAATAACGATTTTTTTCGTGACATTATCACGAGTCTTGAAAAAAAATCGTTAATGTATTGGAATGCGTTTTAGGATCATGATCCTAAAACTCATTTCAATACATCTCTCTCACCATACCATACGGAATCGGAATTCTCTCACCATACCACTCAGTCCTTACCGTACGAAAACTCATTCACAAAACTATGAATCTGTCTGAAATCCAGGATTCCACTGCAAAAAACCCTTAAAAATGCTTACATCCCTAAGCGATGTCTCCTTTAAAATATTTCAGATGATCCGCATCCCGGATGTCGTGGCCGATGTAAAATACGTGCCTCGTGGGAAATTTATTTGCGGGAAGATGCTGAGCCACCATAATATGCCTCTGACGTCCCTTACCGCAATGGAATTAATTGGGATGGTGACATCACATATTTTTATGGAAAACGGATGAAATTAATAGTGCCTTTTTGGATTTGGTTTTTTGGTAGTTGTAATTTTAGTTCGAGACAGTAAAGAAAAAAATAAAGCTGATGATAATCTGTAAGCTTGTTGTATTGTACATTGATAATTTAAAGGGTATTATGTACAAGTGTATAAGAGTATATTTCAAAAAGTGTATATTTTATCAATTTGAAATGGTTTTTAAATAGAAGTAAATGAATATTAATCTATTAACTATTATTTTTTATAATGTTATGATGATGAAGATATTTAAATAGACTAAAGGTCTACGCTACGCGAACCGAGCACGAGCCGGGCACACGTGGAGCACGAATTCGCGTAGCGGAGTTTCTTGCCGGAGTCTTCTCAGTTCAAGTTGTATTTGGAACCGGTGCAGAGCCATTTGTTAACGTTCATAAGTGCTTTATCAGGGCCTAAATTGAATAAATGCTTTTAGAATTTTGAATTTTTTGAATTTTTAGACGGACTTGCGAGTCTCAAACGAGCCTTCGGCTGCGTTCCGCCAATTGTCAGTTTTTTGACGAACACAGGGATTCGCATCGCACTCGTGTTGTATAGGCTCGTTGTACGTCCACACTTGACATCGCGAGCGACGAATGAAGAGCGGCTCGGCTCATGCTCGGTACGCGTAGCGTAGATGCACCATTAAGTAAACAATGACACAATAAACATAATTGAGCCATTTCCACCAAATACACACCACACACATAGTGATTGGAAAGCTAAAGTACGGGACGCCTCGTCAAAATTGTTTCCCACGCCACACAGCCATAATGAAAAAAAAACACAAACATCCAATCCAATCCAATCCTCTCGGACGCATACACTCCCGCGTGAATTGGAAACTAGCCCGCACCTGCTCCCGATTGTCGAGGATCAATTCCAGTACCGCATATTGAGATGTTTTTAACATGTAGTGTTGATTGGACGAATCAGTCGTTCACTATATTTTGAGACAGGAATGTTTCCTTTGAAAATATGACACATATAAATAAACATTGGGCACTTTTGGCTAATAGTTTACCTATTATATCCTTAGATTTTAGCATTGTCCTATAGTAACGAATCTAATAACTCGTGCCATCGTAATTTTTAGATAAAACAAATCCTAACTTTATTAATATTTTTTGTTTGTTTATTACGCCTTAACTACTCAACGGATTATCAAAATTCAAAATCATTTATTCAAATAGACCTTCGCAGGCACTTATGAAAAGTCTGACTCTAATACTCTAATACCGGTTCGGAAGGTTGCATTTGCTAAGAAGAGCCGGCAATAAACTCAGCAATTACTCTTTTCAAAACAAGCTTAGATTCATTACATAATATTTACATTCTAATCGCACTGACAAGTGACAACAACATATCATAAAATTTGGCATGCAGATAGGACTTAGACATTTTATCTCGGTAACACGGGGAAAACGCGGGGGACAGCTAGTTAAGTATACAACAAACGGTACTATCAACAATTACCAAAGTATAATATAACTAACTAAAATAAATAGCATCAAATTTTATTAATGGCCTGAACAAAGATGTCACTTATTATTCATTGTCATTCGCTTACTTACTGGCTTCGAGTATTATTACAGACGACACGGTACTTTAACTTGCTGAAAGTGTATGCCAAGTGTGAAATTGTTGTTTGCTGTAGTCGTATTTTGCTTTTATATATGCTGTTAGCACAACGTGCGGAAACGCATGATTCTAAGTATTTTATATCACTCGAAGAGTTGATAGCCAATAAAGGCTCACGATCGGTGACCATGTGTTGAAAATCGACAATTTGTTTTCATCAAGGTAGACTCACCTCACCTTAGAGTCCATAGTAATATGAACCCTACGCAAGACAAGAAGGCTTATGATGATCAGAAAAGCAACAGAATTTAGTAATGTTTTATATGTGGCGCATATCCCACAGAGTGAGTTCTAGAGTTCCGAGTTCTGCATTCCGTGTTGACTATTGTCCATACAGCAAGCAGTCTAGATTTCTAGAGTTCTGCAATATTCGCTACTGATCTCACATCATACACTTTTTTTACTTTCAAAGGCCCCACATAGCTTACAGTCAACGCGGAATGCAGAACTCGGAACGCGGAACTCTAGAACTCTTCTCTGTGGGATCGGCGCCTATGTATCGATTGTATTGTAAAAAATGTAAGAAGTTTTATTATAATGTTGTGAGTATTTTTATTGTTTTGAGAAGTAAGTCTCCTGTTTGTTAACTTTTGATGATAAAACGGCACAACCAATCAATGAATTGATGGCACACGGGTCAGAAGATCACGGGATGGTAAAAGATTCTTTCATTCCGGGAAAATATGAGATTCCTCGGGAACGCGGGAGAAACCGCGGGGTTTAATTTATATTATAGTTAAAAAAATTGAAAAACTACTATCCGAGCAGATTCATTGAGAAAGCTCTCGCGCATCTTTGTGCATAGCAGCATGTGTTCTGTACAGTTAAGACCCAAGAGTGACTTAATACAATAAAATGCTTAAACTCGTGTGCACTCGGCATTTTCTTCTTTGTTGCGTAAACTCATGATCCTTAATTTTATTAATGCCTTATGAGTATTTTGTAATGTACTCATGAAATGTATGTACTGGTAGTCTACTTATACATTCTACAACTTACAAAAATATTTTTATAAATAATACAATAGTGGTACAGTATTACCCAACTTATATGGCGCGTCGTGAATCTTTGTTCGCACAGAAAAGAAAGTATGGCCCCGAAGATTAACAAAAGAATTCATAAAACTTCCAATCAACCTTAGATTACTACTATTAGGTTCATAATACACTGCAGCTGTTAGTTCCGACTCACTCGCAAGACACGCCCCTCCGCACGGCGCGCGCTAACATGGCGGCAGCTGTCGGCCAATAGCGTTTCCCGTGGTTTGAAAATGTATCTTCTGCGCAGGTACATCGGTAAGCCATATTAATTGGGTACTACTGTATCACGCTATACGATCTCATGCGAGATTGATGACAACATAAACAAGACGGGTGCTTCACATATGCACTAGATGCGAGTAACTCAAGATTAAGAAATGGTCGTTTTTGGAGGAGGCTTTCACTACATGGCTTCGAGTGTCATTATATTAATTTACCATTACAATTGAGAAACATAATACATTTACAGTCCAATAGAGATTTCCAAACTTCAGTGGCGGTTATAAATAACAATGCAATTCCAATTTGTATGGTGTTAAGATTTGTGGGCATTGCTCTGGCACTTTGTAAACTCCATTAGTGGAGTGTTTACAAAGTCAGCTTGTATATTAGGCCAGAGCATTACGTCCTCGAATTACACTGGCTTAGAATACAGTGCATCTTTATTGCAGTTTGTTTGTGATGATGATGAGATGAATGAAAGATGATCTTCGATAGCAAGTTATAATGCGTTAAAATTACAATTTTGATGAATGTAAGGTATGAATGATAGACATGTGCGTATATGAGTTGTCGCTGCGCTGCGATGGAACGAATGGTCGTAGATAGGATGGGTGACCGCGCCCCGCGCCTTCCGCCCTTTCCTGTTCGTCGTCCGAGGTTGTGGGGTGGTACGGTTCATGTAGATATAGATGCGTAGACACAGTTCTCAAGTTCTATTTACAGATTGTGTCTGTTGCATTCCTAATGTTGTTGGCAATATTCTGGTGTGTTGTGAAATGGTGTGTATTATAGTTTTTTTTTCAAAAAGCAGGGGTATATCTTTTTAATGCGTACTTCTGGTTGTTTCAAAATAATCCTCTGATAACTCTATTTTACAAGCTTTTATTTAACTTGCAATGTATGTATGTATGTTTGTTCGGGTGGAATCTTGCAGGTCGAATTTCACCCACTTGCAGTGGTTGGATTGACTTGATATTAGGTATACATTAGTATATTGGATGACAATGCAAATACAGTCAACAAAAAGTACAGTCAAAATGAAATTTTTAACAAATAACATATTAAATTTATCTTTCGTAAAAGATATTATACAAGATGAGATCATAACATAATAATATAATTTTAAAATCCACAGTCATCATCAAAATACGGGTGTATAATCAGAAAGTTATCGTCGCTTATTCAGGCGCGCAAAGTCGGTATTTAAATTACCGAACGATACATTATTTTCAGTTGGCAAGTTGATGTCATAAACTTGTGCCAGCATTTTATACGCCAGTTTTCACAATTTTTCAGACTAATGGGACATACTAGAAGTGTCCAACATATTATTTATTACGAAAGCATAATGTTAAAGCGGCTAAAACAGAGTAATAATAGTAAAAATAAATATAACGTCCTAATAACTATGTATAGTCTCTTGGAACACAATCCTGACTGTGATCTGTTTGCGGATGGATGGCCGGATATATTGTGTGAGTGTTGCGTTTCTGTGAGAAGGATGTATGAATGTGTGTTTATTAATGTTTAAATATGTTTTATTATGTAAATAATTGTATTTTTCTTATTGTTGTATATCTTTAATTATTGTAATTGGTGTGTAACTGTAATAATTAAAGTTAAAAAAAAAAGAACAAAAAAAAAAGTGAACTTCCCCTTGAGGGATAAATGTATAGGTCATTAGTAATCAAAAAATAATATTAGAAAAAAAACGAGGGAAAAAAAAATTTTTTTTTTCTTTTACTTGTATGGAGAGTCTCTATGCAAGTCAAAGAAATTTTTTTTTTACTAATGACCTATACATTCATCCCTCAAGGGGAAGTTCATTAATTTATTAGGACCTTATAGGCATATATGATGAAACACAATCTAGTAACTAATAAAGCTGGAAAGTCAGATGCCCGGTTATAAAGTTTAAAAATTGCAATATTTTATCGAGTAAAAATTAAATTACTTATTGTTCTGGATAATACGAAAAGGATGAAAATAGTGTATTGATATTTCACTTATCTTTATTCACACTATACTCCAACAGTAGCTTGATCACGAGCCTACATCTACCTCCACCGATACGCAGTGGGCACGCGTGGTGGAGTATTTGCCCATTCCCTTTCACCATCATTTGTAAAAGGAGGCCTGTGCTATACAGGGTCGGCAACGCGCGAGTGATACCCCTGGTGTTGCAAGCGTCCATAGGCTACGGTAACTGCTTACCATCAGGCAGGCGGCATACGCTTGTTTGCCACCTTAGCGGTATAAAAAAAAATTATGAATGATGAGCATGATAATATAAACTCGACAGTTAAAAAGCTACATAACGATATCTCCGTTAAAAAGCTTTTTTAACTATGACTCTCATCTTTTTAACATTTTAAGCCTTGTCGGTAAGCGCAAACGAAAATCCTATTTTGCAATAATTACCAATTAAATCGGACAGAGAATTTGGCCGAAATACATTATTTTGAACAAAATGTACCGTAAATGTGTAAATTACAATAAATGTCCCGGAATAAAGTGATTTACGGCAGCGTAATTTGTATATTTTGTCACAGTATGATACATTTGTTTTTTAGCTAATGGTCAGATTTCTATTCTGCAGTAGCGGTGAGTTTCAGGTAACTCGTAATTTTTCTAAGCAAGCAATTATAGTTACCGGCACATAACTTGACAAGAGTTGTTAGCATCGTATAACAATGACAAGCAATAACAGTATCAATTTCTTTGTTACACTAAGCATCTATTCACAAGTACCGCAACCGCACCACAGCGTCGCGACAAAAAGTGCTCAAGCTGTGGTTACGTGTCGCTTCGGCTTTTCGCGGTTGCGTTGTGGTAGCTGAATACCTCAGAGTCTGAAGACAAAGGTCTTCAGTCAGTGCGTGTTACCAGTGATGACAATACATACGGGACAGAGACGTAATCTTTCACTGCTGGCCGCATAAATAAGCTCAGAGTCACTCAGCGAGCTATGGAACGAGCTATGCTCGGAATTTCTCTACGTGACCGGGTCCGCAATGAGGACATTCGTAGGAGAACGAAAACGACGGACATAGCTCGTAGAGTTAGTAAGCTGAAGTGCCAATGGGCAGGCCACATCGCTCGAAGAGCCGATAACCGCTGGGGAAGAAAGGTTCTCGAGTGGCGACCACGTACTGGAAAGCGCCGAGCGGGACGCCCTCCCACCAGGTGGACCGATGACCTGGTCAGAGTCGCTGGGCACCGCTGGATGCAAGCGGCCCAAAACCGTTCGAAGTGGAAGTCAATGGGGGAGGCCTATGTTCAGCAGTGGACATCCATAGGCTGATATGATGATGATGTTGTGGTAGCTACAAAATGTTAAAATGTTTGTACCGCTAGTTCATGGTGTCGCTGGTGGTTGCGTTGTGGTTGCGACCTCGCTGCGATGTGATCAGTTAGATCAGTATTACACACGCGGTCGATAATGACGGGAAAATGTGGTCCGTGTGAATTCAACTATTCATTTTCATACATACCTACTAGCGCTCGTCCACGTGGTGTGGTTGTGATGTTGCGGTTGTAGTATGGTTGTGTGAATAGAGCCTAAGTGTACATGCGCGAACTTACTCCCACTATGCCAAAACCTTGCTAAGTTACTTGCCGAAAGGTGTACCAGATAATGGTGTACTAGCACAATTAAAAAGACCGGAAAATGGTAAGGCGATTAAAACTGTGAGTCGAAAACTAGTGTCCGAATATCTAATAGTATTTATATTAATATTATGCACACGATGGTAGTAGATAATCTATTCATAAGCAGACAGATAATGATTATAAATATTTTTAATCAAAACTTAGGTAACATTTTTATAAAATAGAATATTATTATATTAGAACAGAATAAATGTACATTTTCAACAGTTGCAGTTTGAATGACAGACAGCACTACGGGTACGGTAGTGACAGTGCAATCCAATACTGTTTGTTGTGCTCTCAGAAAGATTCGTTGCAATGTTTTCATTCTTTCAATCAAATTCTACCTATGACACTGACTTTTAATAGCATAGAATTCGATAACGATTTGTGTCTTGCATCAAACATTATCAAATGTATCAAATCATTCCAATTAATATTATGTTTCTATATTGGTGACTTAAGTAGTATATTATATTGAACTAGCTTCTGCCCGTGGCTTCGCCCGCGTGGCCTACAGGAAACAAATAACATATTTTTATACAACAATAAAACAACACAAAACAAAACAACTTCACCCCGCTTCGAGGGTGGAATTATTAAAAACGCTGAGACACGTATAAATTAATTTTCAATCTTCAGCCTAAACACAAAATTTGAAGATCCTAACTTCGAAACTGATGGACTTTTATACAAACTTTCATCCCCTATTTTACCCCCTTAGGGGTGGAATTTCGAAAAACCCTCTAAATTTTATGTCTCTAGGACCAGTGGTTTGGTCTGTGCTTTGATATATCAGTCAGTCAGTCAGTCAGGACTTTGAATTTTATATATATAGATGAACACTGAAGTAACAAAGTCAACATAAAATGCTAAATAAAAGAACAAAATATTCGATTAAAAAAAATCCTAAATAAAAATAGAAGCACTCATTTAAATGAGGAACTAATGCCACACTAATGTAGGCACTGAAAGAAAATCGGTCACCATTAACAGTGTAATGTTCGCTAATTTTCAATGTGCCCACAAACTAATTTGCATAATTTATTCGCCAGCACACAAAATGGATTTGAATTATTAAAACTGTGGTCTGAACTTTAGTCCCTTCATTTAAAATTCTAAATTGTGTCCTAAAATGTTGTTTTTGATGCCAATATTGGGTGAGAAACTCATCAGGTACCTAAACTACCTAAATAATTTATTTTACATAACTTGTTTTGGTTAGTATATTTTTATATAGGCTGTGTATAATAGATATAAATACACGAAGTTGTTTTGGTCGGCAACAAGCGACACAGGAGCGGTAGTACAAAATATATATTCCCCAATATATACTGTAAATATGTTGAGAAATACCTTATTCAATTTCAAATAAAATTACTGCAAAGTATGGTTACTAGGCACATTCATAGACTAGACCTAGGCACAAGCCGCCATCGCCCCACCCCTTTACTCTCTCGTACTCCCGTTGAGTATTATGTCTACACTTTAGCTTATTACTTGATTTTCAAAAAATTTTTTTTTTATTTTTATTATTAAAAAAAACAGCTCCAGTTTTTAGCACCAGTATCATTTGTATTATCGACCCTGAGTCGCTCGTCGCTGACCAAAACAACGACCTGTATAGATAAACTTTATTGTTACACCTCTTATGATTTATAACAATGGGTCCTCCTATCACTAAGAGTGATCAAGTTCTAGGAAAGAAACTGTTATAAGAATACCTGAGAAAAAATTCCAAGCTTCCAATAAAATTAATGTAGGTCGAATGCATACAGTCTTACATTGTAATAATCAAAATCAAAAAGTCATTTATTCAGTTTAAGCCCTGGTAAGGCACTTATGAACTTTAAAGTTGGTACATACAGTTGAATTAACCACCACACATAATAAATTAATTGTACTATAATTATAATGCAATCAAAATGTTTTGATAATTTGCAATCTTATTATTGCATCTAATAACTTAATTATTAAAATGAAGACTCACGACAAAAAAGTACTAAAGCAGCCTACATTGACTGATCATCATTCAATAAAAAAGATGGCATGCGTACAAAACTTACCTAATTAAATTATTGGATATTATATTCAACTAGCTTCCGCCCTGCGGTTTCACCCGCGTTCCCGTCATAAAAAGTAGCCTACGTCAACCGCGGTTAGTGTAGCTTCCCAACAGTGAAAGAATTTTTCAAATCGGTTCAGTAGATTCGGAGCCTATTCAATGCAAATAAACAAACAAACAAACAATCAAATCTTTCTTCTTTATAATATTAGTAAGATAAAACCAATCAGAATTATAATAATAATTATTATTTTAGAATTATTTCCTGTACCCAAAAGTTGCCTGGAAGAGATTAGCGATAAGGCCGCCTACATTCTATAACTTTAATGTGTAATACTGACCCCTTATCATCACTTACCATGGTAAAATTGCAGTCAAACACAGGCCTATAAACAGTTTAGGCCTAAAAAAAGACTTAATTGTTATTTGTACTATGTCAGTTGTATACAATAAAGAATATTTTATTCATTCAGAATTGACTAAATACTGAAATTGTATACAATAAAGAATATTTCATTCATTCATTGACTGAATACTGAAATATGAATTATAATAAAGAATTGTACAACCAATAAAATGAAGCGAGGTTGAAGAATAAGCTCCATTATGCCAATAGGCACTAAAACATCCTACGCTTTCATATTAATCATATTACCAACTAAGTACTTCATACAATTTAAATAATTCATACAATAACACAAAACAAAAGCTGTGCTTTCTATTCAAATTGCATCAGTTGCCATTGCTACAAATTATTATAGGAAACTATTCTAAGACTGCGCACAGCACAAAGCGACTCCAATTCCGTTTGCAGTTGCCCTCGCACCCGGGAGCTAGGGTGGCCATATCAGGATATATAATTTGAAAAAATAATTGCTTTTTGCACATAAAAAATTTCCAATTTTTTGTGCGCATGAATTTGTAATTTGTCTTTAAATAAATCCAATAATATATATCCTGGGACATTTTTCATACACGGTTATCTTATCCCAAACTAAGCAGAGCTTGTACTACGGAAACCAGACAACTGATATAATACTTTTTGTTACTAAATATATACACCCCCTTATTCATAGTAAAGTTATCAAACGTTGATTAGCTAAAATTCCGAAGTCTTTATCTGACAGGTGACATTTGTTGATCGAAAGAGTGAGACGGGGCACATTTTTACACCGATTTAGTTAAAAAGCGATGAATAAGGGGGTAAATCAATATAATCAGATAATTGACAGATAAAAATAGTAGTGGACATCAATTCCTTTCGACCCTCGTATAACAATCTACTATTTAGAAATTTTAATCAAAAGACTTACGGCCTTACTCATAAATGCTATTTAACTAAATCTGCTGAATAAATGGTCAAATAAATAACGTCACCTTGCTGTCATTGTCAAACAATTTGACGTTATTTAGGTGACCCCTTAATCAGCTTATTAGTTAAATAACGTTTTATGAGTAAGGGGGTTAGATTTTACCTATTGATACATACTTAGTAGGTATATTTTTCTAGAAAAACTCCATTTATTAACTGGTCACCTACTCGGAACGTAAATTATTTAATAGTTTCTTAATTAGCGTTAATCTTGGTGCGCTGTATCTACCTTGTAATTTGTGCTATTTAACTCGACTGACGAACTGAGGGCGTATTGCACGCCAAATTAGATGTGGCATTTGCTCATTACAGAGTGAATCCCGTAGATTTGTAGTTCTATTTTGTGTGACCTTAATTTTTCCTTTGCGCTTTTGATTGAAATGATTAAAATTGGATAATGAAAGTTTTGACATAAATTACGTAGGTTGTATTCTAGGCGAGCTTCAATACGCCGACAAGGCTTTGCCTTCAATGCAATGTGGTTGTGTGTTCGATGAAGTTGGATCAAAAACAAAATAAAGAAATTATACAATGGATTTTCACTGGATGAATCTAAAAGACGCGGATAAGTAGATTTTAGGGTTGAAGAAGTAAGTAATTGGTGAACAGACGAAAGAAAGAAAGATGGACAAAGTGGAACTTAACTTACTAAAATTGAAAAAGGCTAATCGCCTGCACTATTAACTCTGCTGAATATTGGAGCTATAGTCGATATAAAAAAATATAGGTATTGCAGTTATAAAAAGAAACACATATATTTGTTTCATGATGTCAATGTCTGTTTTTCGCTCAAAGGAATTTAAAAGCATGTATGTTTGTCTTATCACAAGTAAAACCGTAAAAAGCTTAGCAAATGTAGCGACAAAGTTCCCGGGGTACTCGACAAAAAGCACATAAAAATACATGGGGCGTGCTCAAGACAAACGGCTTGTGTATACAGTTAGGATGCGCTTTTGTCTTCGTTGGGAGAATATAAGTTTTTCTATTTTATACTTGGCTTTGTTTGCTTCAGTGTGTGGCTAAAATACGTTACGAATTTAAATTTAAGATATTCAAAAATATTATAAATTATATTTTTGCAATTCTGTTCAGTTATTGTTGTCAAGTTAATGTAGTCCATTCTACTAACAACAATACTATAATATAAGATTGAAAAAAATATGAGAATGTTCGTTACCCAATCGTTGGCCCGCGACTTGGGACTCGATTTCAATCGGTCACAAAATAAATAGCTTTCCGGATTTATATAATAAATAAAAACTAATGCAAGGTAAGACAAAATACCTATTTACCAAACATGAATATGAATACGCCCAGCCCTCAGGAAGGTTCCTATACTCAACAACCTTTAGAACTCTGGGTCCTTGGAAACAGAGGTTCTATAAAAAGCACACGCCGCAGTCATCCAATATTTGTGGCACGCCGATACCGTACGCAGTATTTCACCGCAAGGAAGGTAGGTACTCACCGAAATTGGATAACGTCAAAAAATTCATGATTATATGTATTTAGATGTCAAATCATACCTTAAAAAACTGTCTAATGACTTCAATGGCTGAAAAGAAAACTACTTACCCCCTTATTCATAATCGCTTTTTAACTAAATCAGTGTAATAGTGTGCCCCGTCTCACTCTTTCGATCAATAAATGTCACCTGTCAGATAAAGACTTCGGAATTTTAGCTAATCAACGTTTGATAACTTTATTATGAACTAGCTTTTTGCCCGCGGCTTCGCTCGCGTAGTCTATAAGATCTTTACATTCGTGTTATCAACGATATATTGTTCGTGAAGATTGTTGTTGTTGTTGTCAAAATACTCGTATATTCGTGTGGACTTCGGTGGACGGTACCGATCGTATGAGGGTATTTAGGGGATGAGGACGTGGCAAGACATCTTAGGATTCCCCAAAATTTTCCTTGTAAGAGAATCGGGTAGGTACCCGGTATTTGGCTGCAAGCTTTCTTTTTCAAGAGAAGTAAGGCATATCGGGTTGTCTCGTTCAAAATTTGGAGCAGTCCAAGTGACGGAGTACCTTACCTTATAGAAGATTGCAGCCAAATAAGATTACTTTGTGTTGTTGTATTCCTGAGGTGAGAAGTGTTGCCAGAGCTCCATAAGGAAACAAAGTTTCTCCTCAGGCTAAGGGCTCTAAACCACTTGTGAGCTCGGGATCGTAGAGAATTCTAATGGCACGCCGCTGAACGGAGTCTAGAGGCCCAAGCTGGTATCAAGGTGCTCCCGCCCACAGATGACAGCAGCACTCCATATGGGGTCGGACTTGCGGCTTATAATGTTGCAGTCTTTGCCCCGATGAGAAGTAAGCTGCACTCCGTGTTTTTTGGATACCAGTTTGACTTTGTCTCCTAGATGACTACGGAACAGAACGTCGTTAGAGATATCAACGCCAAGGATCCCTTAGCTTTTTATGATATCGAGGGAAGTGTTCTGGAATTATGGAGCTACAGCAAATGAAGAGCGAGTCGCGTGTGCGTACCGGCCAACGTTAGACGCGTCGATCTATTGTTTGATCCCGGACCGTTCTAGCCGCTTACTTCGCACGACCGTGCATTTAGTTTGTTTACTATGTATACTGTCGGATATTTAATCAATGGATTGTGACAAGGATTGCAATAATACGCAAGTTGAGGTTAATTTGGAGAATGTGGTTATAACGAGCGAATATATTGAGAGTGAGATGACAAGTAGTAGTCCTGAGATTCAGACGAGTAGTAATATGGAAAATTGTGATGATAAAGGGTCGGAAAGACCCTCTAAAAGAAACAGGGAGATAGATCAGGAAGAAATATGGTCTACGGTTATGCGAAAGGCAAAAAGATTTGGGAGGTCAAGTAATTCTAATGGCTTAGATAGAATTCCGGAGGATAAAATAGAAGTGAGCATTACTTGTACAGAAAAATTGCCTAAACAGTTTGGATTGGCAAAAATGCTCAAATCGGAAAATATTCAGAATGTGATGAAGGTCAAGTTTATAAATTCCTATAAGGTTTTGATCCAATTGAACGACGAAGACAGTGCAGAGTCATTAATTCAGTCTGAGAAATTCAACAGTAATGGTTTTAAATGTCAGAAAACGTTAGAAATTAATCAATCTTACGGAGTTATAAAAGATATAGACTTAAACTTGACTGATGCAGAAATCTTACAAGATATTAGTTGTGGTACAACGATTCTGGCGGCTAAAAGATTAAAACGCAGGAATACTAGTGATGGGCACTGGGAGGTGAGTGAATCTGTGCGAATTTGCTTCAAAGGGTCGTCTTTACCAACGTATGTATACATATATGACACGAGAGTTAAGGTCACCCCTTATTCATTTCCGGTAACACAGTGTTCCCGATGTTGGCGATTTGGTCATAATGTTAAAATGTGCCCTTCTAATAAAACTATTTGTCCTAAGTGTACAAAAAACCATGCCAACTGTGAGACAACGAAGTTTCAATGTAATAATTGCTCTGGACAGCATATGTCAATGGCGAGGGTTTGCCCTATTTATATCAAGGAAAAAAGAATTAGAGAACTAATGGCCGAATTTAATTGCTCTTATAAAAGGGCACTTACCATATATGTTCCGCCATCACCCATCCCTTTACATATCTCGCAAGATCCGCCATTACCTACTTTACTAGTATCGTCTCATGAAGTGATACAAAATGTAGTTGTTCCTGAGATCAATGTTACCCCCACATATGCAGAGACTACGCAGCAAACTCAGGAAAAACCAAAGACAAAATCCAAAACAGGGAAACGATCTAGTATGGAAAAAAAATCCCATAAAAATAAAGAAGATGAGGCTTTTGAATGTATGTCAGATGTCAGTGAAAATGATAATAGAACAGCCGAAGAACAACCGAAGGAGCGGGACAGTAAAACAGAACATAAAGAAGAATTTTCATGGAAACTTCTGTTCAAGAAATTAAAAGAGAAAATATTCGGAGATGAAAATAGCACATGGGAAGAAAAAATAAAAGGTTGTATAAGTATATTTTTTGAAGGGGTATTGACATTTATATTGCAGTATATAGGAGACTTGCCTTGTTGTAATATTATAAAACATTTATGGACCGCAACACCTCACACATCACCCTAAACGTGCTTCAATGGAATGCGCAGAGTATCCGACCTAAGAGTGCCGAGTTTGAAACCCTTTTAAATCAAGAAAAAATACACATTGCCTTCATAAGCGAGACTTGGCTAGACCCAGACAGTGATTATCGTATAAGGGGCTACAACATTTTTAGATCTGATCGCGATGATGGCTTTGGAGGTGTGGCTATTTTAACACATCGGTCAATTAAAGCGCAACAATGCACAGTTCAACTTACAAATATAAGGATGGAGATAGTACATGTCAAAATTTCAAACTGTGACCACTTAGAACATATATTTTCCATATATTGCCCACCATCTGTAAGTACGTCTATAAATGATTGGGATGAAATGCTTACTATAGTTAACCGAAAAGCCCTTATTGCTGGAGATTTTAATGGTCACCACACGAACTGGTCCTCCAAAATAGATGCTAGAGGTCGACAACTATTTGATTCAATTTTAGATAATGATTTTGTTTCGTTAAACGATGGCACACATACGAGAGTCAAATTGGTAAATGACATAGTCCAAAAATCCTCCCCTGACTTATCACTAGCTTCTGTGGATATAGCTTTAAAATTGGAATGGATGGTCTTAAATGAAAATCTAGGAAGCGACCACTTAATGATTAAGATTAAAACTAATATTTTTGTGTCAAATGCTCTTAAGAAGAAACGTAATTTTAGGAAAGCGGACTGGCAAAAATATAGAACATATTTAGAGAGAGAATTTTTGGATTTTACATTACCAGAAGATCACCTAGTTGGCATATAACAATTTTATATATGCAATAAATAAGGCAGCTAGTGAATCTATCCCATCTATTAAAATTTGTGAGAACCCTCTCCGTCAACAAAAATTTATTCCCAGGCCGTATTGGAATCAGAACATCTCAAAGGCTGTAGCTGAAAGACGTAGGGCGCTTGCAGCATTTCGAAAAAATTCAACACCAAATAATTTGGAAACCCTGCAAAATAAAATCAGCGTTACACAGAAAATGATTCGTGATGGGAAGTCTAAATCATGGCAACATTTTTGTGATAGTGTCGATGGCGTGACTTCTTCAAGTGAAATGTGGGCTAAAATGAAATGGCTCAAGGGCTATAAGTCTCCAAGAAGTAGTATTAACCGAGAGGAAGCAGAATCTTTGTTATGCAGCTTAACGCCGGATCATGTGTCACCAGCTGGCCCTATATTTGCTTCTAGGAACCGACTCTTGTCATCTCCGGTTTCGATACAGGAACTTACAAACTCTATCAAGCGGACAGATACAGCACCAGGCGTGGATGAAATATCATACTCTATGATTAATAATCTTCCAGATATAGGTAAAAGCATATTAGTATCCTTATTTAACAGGTTCTTATCCTCAAGTTTTGTTCCGAGTCAATGGCAAGATATAAAGATCGTTCCTGTCCCGAAGCCGGGTGCAGGTAGGAGTGTTTCGGTTACGAGTAAAAGGCCTATTGCATTAATGTCTTGTCCGTGCAAGATATTCCATTCAATTATCACTCGTAGACTAGAATGGTACTTCGAAAGAAACAACTGTTTCTCAAATGAAACAGTGGGGTTTAGGAGATCGCGTTCTTGTATGGATAACCTGACTAGATTGGTATCACGAATACAAAATGGTTTTACTGAAGGGCTGTTTACCATAGGATGCTTTATTGACATCGACAGTGCATACAACAATGTAAATGTGATTAGTCTTTTGAGCACTCTGGATAGTCTTGGGGTGGGGGACATCATATGTAACTATCTCTGGAAGTTTTTACACTACCGACGCTTATCTATTGAAGTAAACAATAATCAATTTCTGGTTCGGATCGCGGGTATTGGTATAGCACAGGGTGACCCCTTATCCCCATTGCTATTTAACGTAGCTACTATTAATATTTGCAAGAATCTAAGTCATGTATTTGTATCGCAATATGCAGATGACTTTGTTATATATGTTAGTGGTAGGAATGTTGCTGATTCAGTTGCTGATGTCCAGGATGCTCTTTGTGAACTAAATACGATGGTAGAACAGATAGGTTTAAGTATATCTCATAGAAAAACTAAAATATGTGTATTTACAAGGGGTTATACTAGGAATTTAAATAGGTACAATGTAACGTTAAAAATAAACAATAGAAATATTCAACAAGTGGACTCTGTAAAATATTTGGGTATGTGGCTGGATAGAAGTTTAAAATGGGGTAGACATATTAACGAAATTCGAGAGAAAACACTTAAATTCCTTAACATCTTTAAAGTTCTTGCAGGCTCTCGATGGGGTATTCACCCTAAGCATCTCAGGCGACTTTATATATCTATTATTAGAAGTAGAATAGATTATGGTAGCTTTTTGTATGACGTTAGCGTAAAAAGTCATTTATACAAACTGGTTATAGTACAAAATCAGGCCATGAGAGTGGTGGGGGGATTTATAAAAACTACACCAATCCATGTCATGGAAAGCGAGCTATGCCTTCAACCCTTACACATACGTAGAAGATATCTTGCTTCAAAATTTTGGCTCAGATCTAGATCCACAGATAATAATATCACTATTCAAGTTTTAGAAGAATTAAAACAGTTTTGTCAAAATGATTATTGGACCAGGAAAAAACTGCCTTTACTTGTTGAAGTTCATCATCAATACTGTAATATTCCTATTCGTTCAGACTCGATATTAAAAATGTACTCTCTTAATACATGGATTACTAATTATGATGTATCTAAAAATATTATTGTATTAGTTGACGGCATAGAATCGGCAAAGAGACAGGTTAGTATCGCAGACTTACGGAATATGAGCAATGAATATCTAAATACTAAATATGGTTCATGTTATAAGCTTTACACGGATGGATCGAAGGATGATGATGGATGTGGAGCTGCATTCTTTGACCCGCAGATAGATTTATGCGTGAAGTTTAATATACGTGCTTATATTTCTATAATGCACTGTGAACTTATCGCAATTGCGGAAGCGCTCTCATACGCGGAATCTTTAGACACCAATAAATGTATTATTTTATCAGATTCTAAAAGTGGCCTATTACATTTGGCTCGGTTGACCTCTAGTTTTAGAGGACATCCGATAGCCTACAGCATCATCGATTCCCTGTGTAGGCTTCGTGAATCAAATAAGGAGGTGATTATACAGTGGATACCCTCTCATGTCGGCATCATGGGTAACGAGGAAGCTGACCAAGCAGCGAGGCAAGCAACAACTAATGGTATTCCATATAGTTGTCTACCGCTTCACAACGAAATATTAAGTAAAGTAAAGATAAATTGTAGACATATTTGGCAGGAGTATTTTGATGAACGTTCACGTTTTAAAGGTATATGGTATAAGAGTATTCAATGTCAACTTCCTCGTTACCCATGGTTTGATAATCTGGATTTAAAAAGAAGGTATGTAGTACTATTAATGAGGCTTCGCTCCGGGCACATCCCATCCAACAAGTTCAAATTTCTGATGGGAATAGCTGATTCCCCGAACTGCTCGGAGTGCGATATTGTAGAAGACGTTTATCATGTGTTGATGGAGTGTGTCCGTAACGAAGCCCAGCGACAGGAGATGGACTTCTTATGCAATCATAATGTAGGAATTTGTAATGGTATCTTGGCTTCCCCGTTGTCTGAGGAGGCCAAGATAATGATTAAGTTGTATATTCAAGTGTTGTGAGTTTTAGGAATCTACATATGTTCCAACCAACTACGTAATTATGTTGATTATTGTTTTTTTACCAATTTTTTCTGTTATATTTTTGTGTTAAGACTTACGGGGGTGACATAGTCACTGTGTGACAAAACTCCTTTTCAAAATAAACAAGATTAAAAAAAAAAAAAAAAAAAAAAAAAGCAAATGAAGAGCGAGTGAATGGAAGTAAGAGAGGTAGGTACTGCATGGGAAAGTACCTCCACATTACAGAATACTGCAGCTAAATAACTTAATGTTGTGATCGTGCGCGTCAGTGAGGTTACCAAAGCTCGTTGGGAGGAGGAAAGGTTTATAACGCGTGATGCAGCGTCCATATGGCTACGGTAACCGCTTACCATCAGGCGGACCGTGTGCTAGAATACCGACTTCATCGCAAAAAAAAAGTGAAGTGAGGGTCGGCAACGCGCGATTGATACGCAGGATGATGCAAGCATCTATAGGCTACTATCAGCCTGGCAGATTGCATATTTGCCACTTAAAGAAAAATTGTATCTTATCTGCATCTAGGTACACCTATTTACTTAAGTGCCGCATCAATGCCAGTATGGTACTTTTATTGATCAGCTTGGCCACCACATGTTATTGTGCGTAAGAAGCCCAGGCACGCCACTCCAACCGATCTTAATGACATCATTCATAGGGCTCTTGCCAGTGCCCACATGTCAGCTATTCGTGAATCGAGTGGCTTGATGCGGGACGACGCCGACGGTAATAAGCCTGATGGAATAACATTAATGTCCTAGTGGAAAGGACAGCCTTTAATATGGGATGTAACTTGTGTCGATACTCACGCACCGTTACACCGCTAAGAGACTGTCAAAATAGCCGCAGTGAAGCTGACTGTGCTTAAAATCTAAAGCAGCGCAAATGTAATCAATTACCTGAATTGTTGGAGGCTACATATTTTTATCAGGAGGTCAGAAGATCATCGTATTTAACGCGATTTTTCGAAGTATCTGATTACCTCATGCTTCGCGTGGCCAGAGGGCTGGCGAATACCTTGCCAGTATATTAGCATCACCATACAGCGCCGGCAACGCTTTAGGCTTAATACAGGCAGCTGGTAGCGATTCAATAGCTGATCCACTACCAACTGATAGTAGATTAGCTCTTCTCTTTGTAAACGGCTGTTCACTTCTTTTTATTTGTGTTCTATTTGTTTTCTATTTTGTTTATCGAGGAATTACATTTTAAAATGTATGGTCTGATCATGATACAATTTTTCTTCACGAACATTTTAGCGTTGATTACACGAATGTAAAAATCTTATAGGTGCTTGAACAGGTGCTGCTTGTGGGGGTTGGTCTGCTTAAGTTTGCCATTTATTTATTTACTTATTAAATATAGATTCAGTCTACTTTGTAGTTTTGCGGCCGCGCCGGGGCCCGCAATTGTTGTCAGTGCGATTAGAATGTAAATATTATGTAATGAATCTAAGCTTGTTTTGAAAAGAGTAATTGCTGAGTTTATTGCCGGCTCTTCTCAGCAAATGCAACCTTCCGAACCGGTATTAGAGTATTAGAGTCAGACTTTTCATAAGTGCCTGCGAAGGTCTATTTGAATAAATGATTTTGAATTTTGAATTTTGAATTTTGAATAGTCTACGCGAGCGAAGCGCCTAAGCCATTTCTGAGGAATCGGTGAATATTATTTTTAATAAAATGACGTTGCGTTTTGCCAATGACCAATCCATAAAGGACGATGACGAAGCCTAAGATAAAGCACACTTACCCAGAAGAAACCTATTCACTCTGGCCTTGAAAGTCCCTAGACGTCGGACGCAAGTCCCACTCCCTTGCTATCCGCATTATACATGAGGATATACAAATTACTGTGTCCGTACTTTCGGTATGTCAACAACATACGTCTGAAAATGTTCCCAGCGTCTAGTAGTTCAGTATAAAAATGGGGATGGTGGAATAATTCCTGCGCACACTCTTCAAAACAATTATATCCTGTAGAAAATCGATAGGCAAGCAACCGTTCGATGGTCGAGGCTCGTGAGTTTCGCCTTAATAAAGATTCATCTCCAATGAGTACCCTTTTCGACGGTCTATTGAGTCAAGGGCTCAGCGGATCCATCCCAGAGATGGCAGCAGTACTCTATGTATGACCGAACTTTATAAAGTATATAAAGTTAGCTAGTATAGCTTTATAAAGTTGTAGCAACTGTTCAGGCATGAAGTACCGCTTAATTTTAGACAGGTTCCCAGCTATCTAACAGCTGTTTATGCCTTCGACTCAATAAAACAGTCCAAGTTTATTTTGGCTGTTAAATTCATGGCGAGGAGATCAAGCCAATCGCACATAGGCAAGGATATATTTTGGAAAGCAGGAGCCTGGTGGAAAGGACTCCTTTTGGCGGTGAAAAGAGACGCCTACATACATGCATGGAAAAAAGAAACATACGCGTCGATCAAAGAACCTCCTCTTTTTTTTTGAGTCGGTTTATTATGGCACCTTTTGTAACGGGAACAGTGGGAAGTCGTCCCTCAGCATGCTGCATGGAGGAAAAGTATTTTTAATACGATTTTTTTTTTAATTTCGCTGGATCGTTACCTAGCTGGGCCTTTTTAAAAAATCTATCAATACGGCTGTTTTTTTTTTTAGCTTTTGCTATGTAACTAAACTGGCTTTTTTCAGTGGACTAAATGGGAGGGAGTCTCTGATGAATTTATATTCCTCATCCGAAATCATCTTAATTTTTTTTTTATAGAAGCTGTTTGTGCCTTCCTCCCTTACACGGAGAAAATCCTTACTAAGCAATGATTGAACGTGTCATAAAATCGTGAGAACGAAACCATAGTGCGATTTAGGAAAAAGACAACGCCATCTAGTCTATCTAGTCATCAATATTTTAGTACTTACATCTGTGTGTAGCCGTGAGACGGCCTGCAAAATTATTAAATTGGGATATCTTTTCTTCCCGTTATCCGTTTTTAATGAAACAAAGCCTAGTTGAAGCGCCAAAAAAAGTCGAATCAGCTCGTGGAAGTTCCATGCAAATCCATTCAGTTGATTCTGAGATTAGCGTGTTCAAACAGACAGACAGACAAAAAAATTTTTTTTTAGTTTTTTGTATTCAGTTCCTCATCTCAAATCACCCCCGATCAGTTTTTGGTAAATATATTCAATGTACAGACACGCCGGTTCTACAGTTTTATTATATGTATAGATAGATAAGGAGGGGGTTAGTTTATATGGTACATTTATTGTAAGTAGGCAATTGATATTATTTTTAAGACGCAAGAAATTCTTTGTCGTCTTTATCTCAATATGAGTTCCGCTTTCCAAATGGTCTAGCGTTGTTCAGTGACGCTGGAGCACGCGACCTGATGGGAGGTCATTTACGTAGATGTTCCGTAGTTCCTTCATTCAGTAGCCTTTTACATGACCCTCCTTTATGTTTTATTCTCACACATACAAACCATTTTAAAGCTTATTGGCAACAAAATGAACTTACCTATACGCTCTCAGGCAATATTAGGTATATTGCCTGAGAGCGTATAGGTAAAGCCATAACGTCCCTATCAATTTATACGATTAATTAACATCTGTTATGGATGTTTTTCTTCGCTTTCTCCCGTAATGGAGTTTTATAACTCGAGATTGGTACAGTTGTTAAATGGAATTTGCTTGGCCATTGTCATCGTAATAATTGGAGATATTTTAATTTAGGACATAATAGTTTTTAATTTTTAATAATTTCGAAATAAATTGCGCGATATTCCACTTGCTCCGATTCCACTTTGTATTGAGATATTGCCTAAAATGTAAGCTTCATTAGACGACGGATTTTGAAGTGAAAATAAATAAGCTTAAGCATTTTTATTTCATTTTGGAGCTTGATTCCTTTTCTATAATATCTTTTTGGTGATTTTGTATCCATTGCTAGGTTGATTATAACATTGTATGAACTGGTGTACCCCGCGGCCTAATCCACGACGCCCAAGTAAGAAGTAGCAGTATGTCCTTTTTGTTTATTTATCGAAACGGTATTCAGACATACTAATTAATAATGATGATAGTTTTACGGTATCTAATTTTGTTGATACATGGAGTGCTCCTAAGGGCATCCGAGGTAAAATATTTGGGGAAGCTGAAAGGAGCCGTGAATGGGGCGGCGGCTCGTAAAGTGTTTCGAACGATTAAACGCTTTTGACCCAGTGCTTGCTATAAAAGCGACTATGCTATAGTTTAGCATGGAGAATGTTACGTTGTGATGCTGGTTTTTTGTGCCATGTGTGAATTTCGTAGGAAGGAATATAAAATTTGGGTGATGTGTTATCAAAAAAGAAAGCTTTTTCCAAAAAACAAGCACAAGTTTTATTTTTATATATTGGAATTTAAAATAAAATTTATAATAAAAGTATACTAAGTTTGTCCGAAAGAGTTCGCTTCTTATTCTTAGCGATAACACTGCCTATTGTACTTAAAGTAGTTTTAACTCTAAGCATCTATTTTTATACTCTGTTAAATACTTTGTCGTACAGGGAAAAGTGGAGGGAATCCGATCGCGGGGCAGGTCACCTATGCGCTGGACTGACCAAGTGAAATCCGCAGTAGGGTAGTAGTATCCGACTGCTCCAGAAAGTCTGCCAATAGAAAGAGATGGCGGGAGATCGTGCGGAGAGCCGTGTCCGCCTCTACCATCGTTGTGGCCACAAAGTGACCACGACCGCTCTGCCAAGAGCGAAACGACAGAGAAGAAGAAATACTTTTTGTACAATAAAGAGTTATCTATTATGTCCTAGAAAGGTCGAAAGATCTTAAATGATGTATATCCTGTGCATAGGTGATGATGCAGAAAAGAGCTTTTATTGTCTAGTAACATACCATGACAGTCTACAGTCTACACAGTTAGTAAATGATATCTCTTTTAATCTTTCCGTATGAGGCAATTTTAAAACAATAAGTGCATTGCGTGTTGTGTCGAACTGCTCGACTGAAAAACGATGCGTTTCACTGACAGTTTGGCAAATTATGAAGCTAGTTTAATACGCGATTTACTTAGTTTTAACTGTATTATGTAGTAATATTTCCTAGTTTTATGTAGTAATGATAATTTCTTCAAATGACCTATAAAAAAGAGCTACAATGAATTCAGTCAATATTTCAGGTTTCAGATTTTCAGTAGCACGTTATGAAAAAAATATTTTTTCAATGATTGAAAAAGGGTTTAATTTATTGAAACATTTACACGGTAACATACCAAAAAATAAATGGTTAGCCAGGGGAATAATTCGCAGTAAGTTGGCCCATTAACTTTTATCTGGCAGGGGAGCGACGCAGGAAACCGAAATAATGCAGGTATTTTTTTTTAGGAATGACTTGTAATGTCGGTTTTTTTAAATCAACAAATAACAAACTTATATTACGTATAAACGCTTCGATAACAAAACAATATGCGTGTTTCAAATTATTAATAACAATATGAGCAAACTAGGTTATATACCTATCATAAACATATGATATCCGATTGTTTGCGGATGAACCTTACTGATTACATCGCGTATCGAGCAAACGCGACATTTCCGTTACTCGTAAACGTGCCCGATACACCCCCCCCCCCCCCCCCGTGACGTTTCCCTAACAATCTGTTGTGTTCCCTTGTTTCACTTTTAATACCGCTGTAGCCTCTGGATATAGGGGCATTTACTTGATGACGGTTGGAGGTTGTAACGTTAAATGAGAAACCATTTTGTGCTTCAATTGTTTTGCCTGTGTATAAAGAATCAATAATGTAATTAAATAAATAATAGGTATGTTCGGAATTTAAACTAGTGTTTTGAAAATAATCATTTTACAAGCTTCGGTTTTATCAACAGTAGTGAAAAGCTCTGTATTTGTTTAAAACAGTGTTTTTCAATCTTATTGATTTCGCGACCCTCTTACAGGTTGAAAAATTCTGGCGACCCCCTTGTCAGACAGACAAAGAATTTATAAATTAAAAGATTACGATAATGATTTTCTTTATTTTGATACCTTTACTTATTAGTCTGCAAGAAGCCGCGAGAGGTTTGCAACAAAGTAAGAGGTAAGTTGGACGCCCGCTTGCGCGAAGTCTACCTTGCCTTTTTCCCTCAGCCGGCGACCCCCCTAAGGTTTCGTGACCCCCCTAGGAACCCACTGAGATTGAAAAACACTGATTTAAAACAGAGGTCAGAATTCTGCATGCAAAAATACAAAGTTTGACAAAGTAAACATAAAAAAATACCGGGACGGCAAATGTCCCATTTCAATGTCAAATCGTGCAGTAATTAATTCTCATCGTTACTAGGTGTTATTTTTCTTTAAATCCAAACTAATTTCTGTTAGGAATAAAAAGGAAGATATAAGGGGAAATTCGCATTTCACCCCTAAATCATGGCGAGACAAGGTTAATGGGGTTGAAGCCCCGGCGGTCACGTAGCTTAGGCGAAATTTTATTTTCAACTCCATTACCTACAGTTCTTTGGCAAATGTCGTGTCTTTATTTAGAAATGTGTCTTTTAATAATTTTGTAGAGCAAGTTTTTGCGGAATTAAATTAACAACAATTATATTCCATGGCCAAACCATTCCCTATGGTAAAAAAATAATTCAATAACACCGATCACACGACCCGTACGACCCAACTCTCCAGGTAAATCAACCGTTAAGGCTCGTGCTACGGTAATTGTAATTAACCTGCCTGAATACGTGGAGAGTGAATCATTTAGTAGACTCCGATACAATCCTCTGTGACTCCGATTCATGGCCGATCGGAAACTTGGCATCAATCTTTCGTAGTAAAAATTGTTGGTTTTTTTCAAAAATGTATGATTTTTTACACTGCTAATAAGTCATCTTACAGTACAGTGTGCAGTATATCCTCATGTATATTATATCGCCTAATTTTTTTGAGTAAAAAACATGCTACGAACTTTGTGTCCAAAATTGATTTATTTAAGAATCTATGGTCAAACAATATTATCATCCGTACATAGATGGCTATTTATTATCTTATAGGGGGTAGTTATTTTCGTGAATTCATGAAATAAAGGAAAGCAAACGATGTATTTATAGTGGCGAGCAATGTCTGCGCAAATCTGTTTTCTCTCAATGATTTGATCACAGACCGTATCAAATCTCAGCTAGGCGCCAGCCAAATGTGTAATTTGTACCATCTTAGCTTTATCTATATTAAAACCTTATTACGTTGCAATAAGATCTAAATTCGGCGTGGTATAAATATTAGGAATTCTGTAAGTATGTTGCTTAAAGTTTGTTGGGCTACCAAGCTGGTTCAAGTGGTGTCACGATGGTATGGGAAAATATAAATCTTCTATAATGTAGCAATATTGTCAAGGGAAGTAAACAAAGAATGGAACTATCTTGGATGTTCTAAACAACTAACAATTTAGGGCAAAATATGAACTGAAATATGGAAAGAATGAGAGTAGTCAGAATAATGGCACGCTTCTATAAATAAGCAAAACATTAGTTATGGAACTTACATCGTCATTTGTAAAACCTTAATCGGGGTAAGCGATAAAAATATTTTATACTAGCTGTCCCCCGTGATTTCACCCGCGTTCCCGGGATAAAAAGTAGCCTATGGTATGGATAAGGACATAGGCTACTTTTTATCCCGGGAACGCTGATGACAGACGATGTAAGTTCCATAACTGATGTTTTGTTTATTTGCCAAATTGCTGCATGCCAAATTTCATGATGATCCGTTGAGAGTGAGTATTGTATGAGTAGTTGAGGCGTGAAGGCGTAACAAACAAACTCACTTTTGCATTATTATTAGGATGTTTTCACGTAGTTTTCACTGTGAGATAGTTGCGATTTAATATAAACTTAACATTTTAAAATAATACGAATAACGATATTAATATCTATTTTTACTGAAATTAAATATTAGTCACCTACAACTTACTAAGGATAACTAGTATTGATGTGGCAAAAATGAACTTAAAAACTTTGTAGCTTCAAAGATTTTTAATCGCATAATTGAACAATTCTAGTCCATATTCACTTATATTGCACAAGTTAAACCTGATTCATCTACCCTAAGCCGGCTTAACCAGCATCCAACTATTCGAAAAGCCACCCCTTTGATTCAGTTTCATTCAACTTTTATTGGCGCTTCGGGGATAATAGGAACAAACTCTGGCCGCACCATACTGAAAAGTGGAATAATATGTGGTAGAATTTACCAAAAAGTTGATTGAATTTAAAGACAAAAAAATACTTGAATCATTTGAATCGTGATTGAGGATGAAGATGATCAATTGGACCGAGAGGGCAATAAAAGAGATGAATTATTTTAATGTTTTGACGAAGATAAGCTGATACAACGACAACACTCTCTTTGCAACCTTTGAAAGATTATTTAATTTATCATACATTTTTACGATAGATAAGAAAGTGATTGAAACTGTATTCTACTACTTCAAAATATTCTTAGAGACGGCAAAATATCTTTGATGTGTTTGTATATATTTTCTAACATTATCACAGCTAATCGAAATTATATATATTTTTTTTTTACTGATAATAGGTTTGTGTTTGACCGCAATCTCACCATGGTAAGTGATGATGCGGCCGAAGGTGGTAAGCACACAAAGCCTAGAAGAAACTGGCTCTCAAGTGCAGCTGTCGGAACACACCGAAAGGTGCTTGGTGACAGATTTTCAACTTGAGGCTGGGAGCAAGCCAGGCGGGTACTACAAAGTACCCTACCACCGTGCTTTGGTTTCCTCACGATGTTTTTCTTCACCGAAAGCTCAAGCTCATTGTAGGATTCGAACCCCGGACCTTCGTCTCGGTATCCGATGTCACTACCACTGAGCTATCATCGCCTTAAAAATTAATTAAGGATATTTAATGGAAACGGCAAAATATACTGTAATAACTTTATTTGTATAAACATAAAAAGGCTACGAACATTTTTCCATAACTTTTTCTTTTGATCAGAAAGAAGGTTAAAATAACATTATGCGTGGATGAAAAAAAATATGCTACAAAATTACAAGAAACAGTTGAAAGCACAATCGGTAAAAATCTCGCGAGGCCAATTATTGGTTAAATTAACCCATCAGAAGCCGACTCTACACGTCAACCCCCGATAATTGGCTAAGTAGGGGCCTCATTTAGATCCCACTTTGATCACGCGACGGTTTAAGCACCCTTGAGGAATTTATTCACCCGTATTGTCAACTAATCAATCAAATTCCAAGACATAACTTTCATGACCATAAATTTGAAGCTGAAAAGTTCAAAAGCTAATAAGTTGACTGATCCACAGATAATCCTTACTACTTAATTATGACAAATTGAGAAGGCAGTGAAACACAATTTATTTACTACTCAACAGCAACTGATTCACAATATGTAAATTATTATGGCAAGTATAATTTATTATGAAATAATCGTTCGAGTCTAAAAGAAAGAGTTGTTGCGTGACCGCATTGCGTTTTGGGTGATGTTTCAGTAATAATAGGAAGCAAGTGTGTGGTATTTTTCAATGTTTAATATACGGTCTCCCGCGGTTTCATCCGCGTTTCGCTCTTTCTTCATACCGAGACTATTTATGTTCCAAATTTCATCGTGATCAACCGATCACCAGAAAAAAGGTAACAAAATGACAAACAGAGTTTCTTTCACGTTTATAAATAAATAAATATATAGGGGACATTCCATTATATTTTTTTTTTTTTTTTACTGTGAAAGTGATTTATTGTAACTAGAAATTATAATATAACTCGACACTGGCAATAATAAGTTCTAATTTCACATAAAATATGTAAATGTAAAATTAATTAATTACCTAGTTCATTTAAGCCTAATAAAGTTAATACTAATAATAATAACTAAAAGAAACTAATATTAGAACTAATATAAAAAGAATAAAAATATGTACAATTACGGGGCGTCAAAAAATTCGTCCACATCGCTGTCAACAGGAAAAGTGCCCAGAAGGCTGGTAGCATTGCCACGTTGGATGGCAATGCTGATTCTTTGGCCAAAAAAAAGGCCAGCCCTCTGGTCTCGTGAAGAGTCGACCAACCGCTTGGCGATATCCCGAAATAATAGGTGTGCACTCGGACCCCATGGCCCTAGTGTTTCAACCCCAAACGGCTCAAACACATAATTACCAATTAAATTGTTGTATTTGCGCCGTTTGAGGTTTTCAGCACCTGCAGCAGCCGCTCCAGCACAGCACACCGTGCTAGGAAGATGGGATGGTGCAAGGGTGTCGACGCAAGTTGCGTCCCACACCAAAGACCTACCCAACTTCCATGGCATTATGGTCATACCATCTGGTAGTTAGTTGTTGGATTATGGGATGAATAGCCAAACTGAAAATGACAGGCCCGAGAGGGTCACCTTGTTGGCAACCAACTGCAGATTCCAAAATGTTGTCCTTATACAATAATTTTGATGGATGCCTATAACATTGCCACATAAAACCATAAATTTCGGGTAGTTCTTTTTTGACTTCAGCCAACAAAGTGTCCCTGTTCACGGAGTTGAATGCGTTTTTGACGTCAACCTTGAGAATGACCTCACCTTTATTTGAGTTAAGAAACGAGGATAAGGCATGTACGGCAGCCTCACAGCCCCCTCTGGAACCAAAACCAAGTTGAAGGGGCTGGAACTTATTTGCAAGCGATTATAAACTTTGCAACATATTTTGGCTGCCAAACGCCTGTAGGTGCAACCGACAGCAATGGGACGAATGCCGCCGTCCTTCTTGCACAAGGCACACAGGTTAGCCCCATACAAGACATCGACGACGGCGTCATTCACGCCGCCGGAGAGCATTAAGTTGATCAGAACCGCAAGCTCCTTCAAGAGCGATTCACCAGCTTCCCCGGCGCCTGAACTCAACAAATCTTTCAAATGCTGTGGAGTCAGGCCGTCGAGGCCGCCGGCAGAACCACTCCGGAAAGAGCTCACGGCTGCGATCAACTGCGGGGCTGTAATTTGGAAAATAGATGAATCCTGAACAAGGGGGTCGGGGTAGACGGGTGGGTCGGGGAAGGTGAGACCATCCGCAGGCGCTGGGTGTTTACTCTCTAGGGCTGCAAGAGTCTCCGGAGAGTAAGGCGCCACCACATCACTGCTGAACAGTAGTCTAGCCGCCCCCCTTATATCACCCTCACTTAACTTGGATTCCACATGGGCACAAATGCCTTTCTGAGAAATATTAAAAAAAGGTAATTTGGAGCCTAAAATGCGGGCCGAATTGTTGCAGTTCTCTTTAATTTGGTTTGTTAATGATTTTTGATTTGCCAAATTTTTTTGGACATGCAGAATCCTATAAGGGAAGGTGAGTAAGTGCTCCCAGGCATTTTGTGAGTTCTCCTGGGTCGCGTGACGAACACATCGCGCTAAACTTAGAGCAACAGAGTGCCTCGCGCCCCGGGGAACTCTTTTTAGGACAGGAGTTGAATTACTGAATTTAGACAATGTTTTCCACAAAGTTTCTTCAAAAGGTCTTGATGTCGGGGATGTGGCTGTCGGGGGTGTGGCTGGGGGGCACAAAGGTACACTATGAGGTTTGTGGACCTTGCCATAGTGAATCTTAAGCCCCCGTTCGCCTTTGAAAAAACGAGCCTGGGAGCAATGTGGGCATCTTACCAGCTGAACATCCAGTGATGTGATAGGTTGACTGGCACTAATTATTCCGACGTCGCTACAGCCGGCGCCAAACATAAAATAGAAAAAGAGTAGTTACACTTACACAAGACTTACGAAAAATCACAAAAGTATAAACACTAATAACTATAAAATTCACTCACAAAAAACAATGCAAAAAACATAATTAATTATAAATAAACAAAACGAAAATGTCTGTGGTTGCCTAGCGACCGAGTGGGGCGCAATCGCGCTGGGGCGGCCTGGAGTGCCCGCATATCCAATTTCTTTGGCCGCGCCTCGCCGCGCCAGCCTCGCCGTCATTTTAACGCAGCGCAGCCCTGGTTACCGATGACAGAAGGTGTCGCGTTGCGTCCAAACTTATGATTGTCACAAAATAAGCCGCTGTGAAACGTGTGGGGCGCACGCACAATGAACCTCCAACTGCTGAGCAGAACACAGATGCACTCTCTTCGCTTTTCACGGCAGAAAAAATTCGTGTCCATCAAAGGCACTATTCACCTATTTTAGCCATTTGAACGCCGTTCGATGAATACAAAAATACACGAAACAAAGACTTTTTGTTGTCTTGTAATGTTTTGCACCAAATCAGTTACTAAATATATGGCAAATTAGCACATAATAATTATTATTTCCTTTTTGAAAAAATATTCAACAACTTGACATGCGCTGTCCATTCATTATCATTTTTTACAATCGATTATATTTAAATATTTAATTTTTTGTATATTTAATCTTGAATGACCATGATCAGCTTTGGCCTACAACCTAAATGATAGAATGCATTGTTGTACATGCGCTGATGATGACAAATCCGTTATGAAGCCCTCGAAGTTTTGTTTTTGCATGTCATCTATTGACAAAGTGTATGAAATCTAAAACTGCTACTTACACCTTGTGGAATTCACTACACTTTATGGCAAAAAATGAATTTCAATTTTGAAGTTGATTTCAAAAGATTTTCAATGCGTTATTAGCAATGGAGACATGGCTAACAGAGAATTGCCTAATTATGATACACAAAATGTTTTCGCTCTCAGGTTTTTGACAAAATTGTTACCGCTAATCGCTCCAACTCTACCATTACACAGCACTTCAAGAAATGCTTCCCGTTTCTAGTTTGCCCGCCCACTTCCGAAGCGGTCTTGCTCGTGACTTACGCCAGGCTGGCTGCCACAACAGCTTTAAAATGGTCGATAGAATACGGTAATTAACGGTTAATTGCTTTGAAACATAACAATAATTCTATTTGCAGCTAAAAATGCGGGTTTGTGGCAATGGACTGATAAAATGATCTCAATCTTGTTCTTTATTTTACTCAATTTGATTTTCACAGGTTCTACATATTTTTTGTTAAACAGCAATCAGGGTAATTCATCATTGCTTATTAACAGCCATACCTAGATAGTCTATAGATAATATCAATGTCAAAGCCATTTATTCAAGTATCCGGTCAAGAACTCAGCATGGTTACATTTTAAAAATATTTTTGATAATCTAACTATGTATTCGTCTTCGCTATATATTCGTCGATAGCTTAAAATAATCAACGCCATAGGTTTACATAATGAAAGACTTGCATCAAATGTATTCTTCATAAAGAGTTACGTGTTTAGCAAGATAACAAATTCTAGATTTGTGGAGATCTAAGAAGCTCATTTTAAAAGAGGGTGTGTCTCTTCTTGTTGCATTATGTTTCTCTTTTTTTGACACACAGCGAAAAAAATCTACGGTAGCAATAATAACATTTTGGTAGAATTGGATATGTTCTATGGAACATGTCGTGCTCTTTTGCTGACTTCAAAACAGTGTCAGATGAGAGTTGATATGTCATTAACTTTTTAGTGTAAACCCTTATTGCGGGCATCTCAAATTAACATTGTGCTATGTAAAAAAATATATTTTGAAAAATATATTTTATACGAGACCGTCATTTTAATTAAATGACTTTAGGAAAATTAATTATTATGTTCCCAATTAATTTACTTTTAACGAGGTAAACAAATTAAAATAAGGGTTATTCAACAAAAGCAATGTCGTAACGGGATGTATTCTGAACACGTACCAGGTGATATTATCGAAATACATATTTTGATTACAAGAGTACCCGACGAAAATTTGCTTAATCATCGTCAATACCGAGTCACATGATGGTGGTGGTATACTGCTTTCTACAATGTGAATTCAAATGCAAATTCAAAATCATTTATTCAAATAGACCTTCGCAGGCACTTATGAAAAGTCTGACTCTAATACTCTAATACAGGTTCGGAAGGTTACATTTGCTGAGAAGAGACGGCAATAAACTCGGCAATTACTCTTTTCAAAACAAGCTTAGATTCATTACATAATATTTACATTCTAATCGCACTGATAACACTTGCGTGCCCCTGCGCGGCGGCAAAACTAAAAAGTATACTGAACCACATGTGACAATCATGAACTTTAACTACTTTATTATTCTATACCAGGAATTGCTCATAATCGTCCTAGCTGGGGCACGAATCCCTTCAAATAACGAAGGATATTAAGTTAAATGTAGTTATTGGGTCCAGCCGAAATGGTGGAATTCTCATGTTATGCAATGCCGGTGGTAAAACGTGGAAACATCTTATATTTAAATTCAGTGATAGCTAAAGCCTGAAGGAATTAGATAGTTTGTAATGAATTATCAAGTGTAACATAAACGTCATATAACATTCTACATGTAGTGAATAATAATGGACAACAAAGAACACTCACAACCCAATTAAAAATGAATTGTACCCATCCAAATACCTTTTCTCAGCCTCATAATTATTCGACCTTAAAAACACATCAAAATTTAGCGTTTAAATACATAGAATCAAAAATAAGTGATGGGGACATTAAAGGAGCAGCCCGTTTACTCTTCTCTAATGATACGTTGGCTCCCAATAATCAGACTACGTTACAAGCTCTTCTTTCTAAGCATCCACCTTCAACAGGTAACCAAAGTCTCCCTGACCCGCCTCAACCCACCGACCCAACTGTGATATCATCACCGCAGGATGTCCTTAGAGCCGTGATGTCCTTCAACGGTGGCTCAGCTAGCGGTCTAGATGGTTTATCACCCCAACATTTGAAAGATCTACTCGCGGGGGCTTTGGGCGATACCGCAGAGTCGCTGTTGAAGGACATAACGGATCTTATAAACTTTATGATATCAGGAAAGGTAAATGAGGACATTCTGGATACCCTTTACGGAGCCAATCTGTGCGCGCTGGAAAAAAAAGATGGCGGCATTAGGCCAATTGCTGTAGGTACTACCTATCGCCGACTTGCAGCAAAGATTTGTTGCAAAGCGGCTTGTACTGATTTGGCCTCCTATTTTCAGCCCGTACAGCTTGGCTTCGGCTCTAAGGGTGGGTGTGAGGCGGCTGTACATTCCCTGAGGACATACCTTTCTTCCCGCGTAGGACAAGTTCTGTTGAAGGTGGATGTAAAGAACGCTTTTAATTCCATCGACCGAGGCACTCTGTTGACGCAAGTTAAAAATAAAATCCCTCTCTCATATCCATTCCTTTGGCAAAATTACTGTTCCCCAACCAAACTTATGTACAAAAATAATACTTTGGCTTCTTCCGTTGGTTGTCAACAGGGTGATCCTCTTGGACCGGCCATTTTCGGACTCGCTATTCATCCCATCATACAGAAGCTAAATTCAAAATTTAATTTATGGTACCTCGATGATGGGACTCTAGGAGGTGACGTGAACACAGTCCTCGACGACCTCAATACGCTAGTTCAAGAGTTCCATAAAATAGGCTTAGATCTAAATTTTTCAAAATGCGAACTTTTTATATCCGAAACTACCATAGACCAAAATTTAACTTTTTCGCGATTTAATATATTAGCTCCAAATTTAAAACTTATTAATAAAAGTTCACTTCGTCTCCTAGGTTCGCCCATATTCGAGGAATCCTTCGATCCTTTCGTCGACGAACAAATTCAAAATTTTTATGCTACATCTGAACGGCTAGAAAAAATCAGTACCCACATGGCTTATTTTATTATCCGACATTGTCTTTTCGTCCCAAAATTTATATATGTTTTACGCAGCAGCAATCTTTGGCAATACGAAAATATATTAAGAAAATTGGACAACATTATTAGGCATACCCTCATAGCCATTCTCAACATTGATTTGGATGATCGCACCTGGACTCAGGCCTCCTTACCCATACGTTTTAGTGGTCTAGGGATCCGCAAAATTTCGAGTGTTTCATTACCGGCGTTTCTGTCTTCAGTTCACAGTACTCGTGACCTCATTGGTACAATTCTTAATCCGTCACTTAGTGATTTTGAGGTCTCGATGCTGTCTGAAGCCAGAAACGCTTGGTTTATGGCCTGTCCAAACACAGCTGCACCAACGCAAACATTTTCACAGAGGCAGTGGGACGAGCCGCTCAGCGGCTTATACATAACTCTCTTATAGAGTCTTCTAATAATGCTGCTGAGCGAGCTCGTCTCATCGCTTCAACGAAATGGGAGTCAGGGCTCTGGCTTCATGCATTACCTTCCCCCAACATCGGCACGTTTCTAGACAATGCTTCATTCAAAATTAGCTGTTGCCTTCGATTAGGAGCAAAATGTATTGTGCCACATCGCTGCCTTTGTGGAGACAGTGTTGGACATCTTGGCCATCATGGCCTCTCGTGTTGTAGGAGTGCTGGGCGGATGTCACGGCATGCGGCCATTAATGATCTTATCCGCCGATCTCTTGTCACCGCTGGCGTACCAGCCATTTTAGAACCAAGTGGCTTGGTGCGGGACGATGGCAAGAGACCGGATGGAATGACTTTGGTGCCCTGGAAGTTGGGACGACCATTGGTTTGGGATGCTACATGCGTCGATACCTTGGCACCGTCTCACCTTCCAGACACTTCAGTCATGGCCGGTGCCGCTGCCGCCCAGCAAGAATGCCTGAAGCGCCGCAAATATGCATCTATAGGCAATGGATGCATTTTTGTGGCGTTCGGTGTAGAAACGCTGGGGCCGTGGGGCCCGGATGTCCAACTTTTGTTTAAAGAGGTCTCACGGCGCCTTATTGAGACCTCACGTGACAAGAAGGCTGGTGTCTATCTAGGACAACGGATCAGCATTGCCATTCAACGTGGCAATGCCGCCAGCCTTCTTGGCACGTTTACACAGGGCAGCGATCTGGCACAACTTTTTTACTTGTAAATATTTAGATTCGATATATTTTGTAAATAGGATTTTCTTTTAATTATTATTTAAGTATTATAAATATTTAGTAGTTGTTTTAGTTTTTAAAAAGCTACAGAGGTAGTTGATTCGGGTTAACGAAGTGTTCGGTGAAAATAAAACGTCAGCTGTATCTAAATTGCAATGCATGGTACATCTTAATTCAAACACAACGTCCATGGATGCTAAAAAGGAAGCTAAAGCAATATTGCTAACGGAATTCTCTTTTTGCCCCCCTTATAAAGTTAAATAACATTTGACAACTATTAATAAACATGTCATGGACATATTCAAAAATAGCTTGCAATATCGTGAGCAGTATACACGTCCGTTAATAAAGCGAGAGTGGACAGTGGTCATTCCGTGAGAGGGTCGGCCAAATTGAAGGAGAGCAGGCGCGCCCATTATGTTCCAAACATTTATTTTTATTATTACTAGGCCGCCATTTAGTTTTCTCCGCTCCGATGTTTTAACTATCGTGCGAGTATTTTGATTTTTTTTAACAGAGTAAACTTTTTTCTATGTTTAGGCAATTTTGTGCATGCGGAGGTTGTATTTATGCGAAATATTTTGCTATAGAACACGTCATGCTCTTTCGCTGACTTCAAAACAGTGTTAGATAAGAGTTATTTCATACCTTTTGACCACTTTGAAGGCGGTTATTTTTTTTTATTAAAAAGTTTATATCTTTCAATTTTGAGTTTCTAGATGTAAAGTTCTCATCAATACAAATTAATGAGAACTTTACATCTGATTACAATGCGGAGGTTGTATTTATGGAGGTAAAAATTGGTCCGTGTTTCGTTGCTCTGAGATATGAATTTTGTTTTTCTTGAGACTACTAAAACATAATCTTCATGCATTTCTTCTTCAACGTGCTTCACGGAATAAAATAGAGACCATAATTTCATGACACTTATTATTTTACTCAAAAAACTAAAATCACGAATTTGCCCGTGCGTACTAATCCACTTTACCCGTGTGAACGTGTCCGTTGGCAAGGTGTCATCAGTGGAGGATAATCCTATTAATTAACACGACCCTCTATTTCATGGCTTCCATATTGGATATCGATACCTATCTATTACTGCCGTTTAGTAATTGTATTATTTAAATTAATATTAGTTACCTACTCTCCGAGATACTGTTTATAATTAGTATATCGGCGGATAGAGGATGTGACCAACACATCCAAGAGAAGCGCAATGACACTCATTTTGCTTGAAATTTATGCCCACCACCGACAATGCGCGCTGATTGGCTAAGACAAGGACACATGGTGCTCTGATTGGCCAAATCAAAAACACTCGATGCAGTGATTGGTACCTACTTACTGTTCAAAATCAGTGCAAAACCACTGATAGTTTCGGAATTTGTTGCCCGGTATTACTAATCTAAAGAGAACATTACCCTGCCTGATGTAAACATTATTTATTAAGATACTGCAGAAATTTATAATAAAATTGTAGGTACGCTTTTAAGATCAGATTTGTCGGCTTATTATAGTAATTTGATATTATGACTTAGGGTAAATAAATGTTGCCCTTACGTAAGTCTCTGTGTCTTATATACTGTTGAATATTTATGATTGAGTTAATATATCAGTAATAGGTGCTAGAAATAATAAATATTTTGTTTTAGAAACATCAAAATATATCGTAATGAAAAGGGTTAAGCCTTTTTAACCCATATTTTCTGCTCCATTATACAATTATACAATAACATTAGTCCATAGAGTTGGTCATAGTACTCTTGGAAATTGTTTAGAGAGTGAGAGCAAATTTATTAAATCTTCTAGTTTCTTTCTTATCTATAAGTATTATCATGTACATCATAACCTTCATATCAGCTTAAGGATGTCCCCTGGCTGAACATAGGCTTTTTCTAATTGATAATGGCGTTAAATCAAAAGTAATAAATCTGGGGGCACGGAAGTGCCCCCCGCCAAGACAGCCAAGCGAAGCGAAAGGGCACTACCTACCTTTTCTCGAAGCGCTTCGTCGTTTTTTTGAACCCTCATAACTTGGGTTTGGATTATACCAGATAAACAAAATTCTCGGGATATGATGCCAATAGTGAACTTATTAAACGTATCAAGTTTCAATAACATAGCTCTTATAATTTAGATTTTATTGATTTCTAAAAAACCGCGATTTCGTCACTGACTCACTGATGATCATCAAAACTCATAGGGTACTTCCTGAAGTCCTAGAAAGCTGAAATTTGGTAAGCTTCTATTAGTACACAAACAACAAAAAAATTATAAAACTTGGAAATTTCAAACAAAAAAAAAACATAAGCAACTTACAAAAAGAAGTGAAATCCCACCAAAAACATTTTTATGTAAAATGTTGCCGCCAAGACATATGGCTCGTACGGTCAAAAAGTTATCAGATCTCATGTAGAACCAAGCTTATAACTCTACATGCACTTACTCTACAAGCCCTAACTTCACAAACTCTACACACCGTAGTCAAAATATGTGGCTTGGCCGTTTCAATACTACAAGAATTGAATAACAAAAAAGTAAAGAACAGTGAATACATTCGTCTCACCTTACTCCCATGTGACGGTAGCGAAACGGCCAAGCCATATATTATTTGAATAAGGTGTAGAGTTTGTGAAGTTAGGGCTTGTAGAGTAAGTGCATGTAGAGTTATAAGCTTGGTTCTACATGAGATCTGATAACTTTTTGACCGTACGAGCCATATGTCTTGGCGGCAACATTTTACATAAAAATGTTTTTGGTGGGATGATCACTACTAGGTCGTCTAAACATTATGCGACATCACGGTCGAGTCAAGCCGCGTTATAAATGCACACGTAGACGTGCCAGAAAATTGCCTTTTCAGCTTCAATAGCTCATAATTATTTAAAAGCAATATTTAACGTAATTTTTGGATCAAAGCTATTTTAATGCAAAAGTAATGCGTTGTTTAAACATGTTGGTTTTAACAAGCACTCATACGAATGACAACAATTCTGATATTGTCACGTTTGTCTACTTGCTTCCATGATAGCTTGTTTGTCTCCTTACAACCTTTCTTGAAAAAGTTAAATTTATTTTTCTCAATATCCCGCAGCCAGAAATCCAAGTATTCGTGAATCACTTATAAAAACCGTAATCTTTTGATAGATAAATCTGTTGAGTAAGTAAGTATTGTTCGTAGTAAATCTTAGTGGAAATAAACTTCAGTATTACAAGTAAAATTATCGTAACAATAAGACTAATAGAATACTGATGTTACGACAAAGCAGAAATATAAGTGTGTACTCAATTTTTATGAAGCATAAAGAATGTGGACGATTGCGGAATGGAATATAAAGAGCACGGAACAACGTAAACCTAGATGTTTTATTTCTCTATATATTTGTTTATAGTTCCTATTTTAATGGATAATAACAGTTATTAAAGGTAAAGTGGTAAAAGAAAGATAAATTAAACCTACCGAGGTTTTATTTTCATCCTTAGCTTTCCAGCGATCCTTATGTTATTCAAATCAACTAAAAAACAATGTAGCTAAAACTGCCAAACTCCTGTAATATGTTCAGTAAAGGTGAACGCACACTTATCCGAGCCGAACGCGTCGAACGCATCGAACGAAACGTATTTAGAATTCTGTATATGAAATCTTATGAAAGCCCGCACACTTGTCCGTGTCGAATCGTCCGTATCTGGATACAAATTCTAAAATTCGTTTCGTTCGATGTGTTCGGCTCGGATAAGTGTGCGTTCACCTTAAAAGTGACTTAACGATGGTAGGATGGTAATTATTTCATAAATATAGTAGAACTACTCAATTAAAACGTAGTCTAACACGTTCTAAAATAGGAATACTTCAAGAAACAAAACCAGGTAGGAATATTTATACATTTC
Source organism: Polyploca ridens (assembly GCA_951394255.1). Classification (NCBI taxonomy): domain Eukaryota; kingdom Metazoa; phylum Arthropoda; class Insecta; order Lepidoptera; family Drepanidae; genus Polyploca; species Polyploca ridens. The sequence continues at coordinate 16,369,232 of OX596249.1, read as the reverse complement.
GGAGTGTAGTAAATAGCACCAGGGGCAATTTGCCTTGACCGTCTGTTTGTCCAGTCCCTAATTCAAAGTAACACAGTTAACAACAGTGGTGGTGGTTATTTGTATTTGTTATTCACTTCACAACACGTAGTTAAATATTTACTGGACTCACGCCGGTGATGGTGTAGGTATTTTCTTATCTTGGTTGAGTAAGGTTTGGTTTATCTCTCTCGCATGATTTACAAGCCGTATATCGAACTTATGAACATGCGCATTAAAATCAATCGGTGTATCAATTTCAGTACTCCGAAATACAGTCTCATATATTGTGAGACGAATGAATTATATCCACTTATAATTCTACAATTAGTAGCAAAACTCGAGTTGCTTAATATAATCATTCTAATACTTTTTGTTGACGGTTTCGTTAAGTAATGTGATGTGTAGTTAATAAAATATGTGCAACGAGTTTAATACAAAGTAGAGAGAATAAAAAGCTGTACTTTCTGAACTATAAAATAAAAAAAAACTGCTAAAATCAAATCGGTTTTCCAGATAGCGTAAAAATGAAGAAAATAGCCAGTCGCTCAAATCCAACTTTATTATTAACTCGATAACGTTTACCGAAAGAAAAGAACAAAAGATACTATACCGCAATTGACACCCGTCATGAAATAAAAAGGGGCGAACTCTCGTAGAACTTTGTTACACAATCACGTCGGAAGTCGAACCGCTTCGAGTGGTAGGTCAAACTTTTGACTCTAAATGACAAACTAGATGGGAAGTTCCAGAGTTTGCGACACCCGCCTACCAGACAAAGTCTATTGTGATTGTGGCCTTTGAAAATTGTGTACCGACCGCAGATTAAGTTGTGGAGATTGGCACATTAATATTTGTTGGATAGCCTTTATAAAAAAGAAAGATTTTTCATCTTAAGAGGAAATGCTGGTGGCAATTGTTCCATACAAAAGTAATCCTCAGTTTCCTCTCTAGAGCAATGATTATTTTACCATACAATCTGTAGGTACCACTGTATGTCCCTCGGTTGTATTTTTCTCCATAAATTAATTATTATAAGAATTAGGAGCCTTCTAAAATCACAAAAACTTACCATTTTTAACGCCCTTATCAGACGTCCAGCGAACAAATTGACGAATATAAAAAAAAACTAAGGAAAACCGACAGACATAGCCGAAGCCCTTCTTATTATGATTCTTTTTTTTTAATCGTTCCAGTTTTGGAGCAGAAAACCGGGGATTACGAAATAACGATTTCATCTAATTTAAATAAGTATAATCGTAGTTGTCTCTATCACCCTCGGGCGGGATAGCTCGGGCAGAGCGCGAAAGCAATAGATATGTTATTTTTTTTTGCAGCCATCCTTTCCTGTTAATGTCCGGTTTATGAAAATGTTCTTTGAGAGAAAGGCGTATAGGTTTATAGTCAAATGAAAATAATATGATTGTAAGTATTCCGCTAGGTATTTAAAACCTAGTCACTTGCAGGCTTTCATTGTCTTTTAATACATTCGGTCACATCATACCTACCATGGTGGAATTGAGATCAAATACAAGCAAAAACGTAAGAACTTAATAATGGCATAATTTCGGATGGTCATACACATTCATATATTTTAAACACGACTTAAAAATCACTCAACCATACGTAACAAAATCCTTGTACTTTGCCGGTCATGACCTCAAGCCCCTGCTTCAACTTTGAAACCGCATGTTTCTTTCAATGAGATATCGCGTATTCAGTCGCAACCCCGCATACATTCCCCGGATTTAGTGGGTCGTGATCCAACATGCGACATCCCACTTTACGATTGTATGTGTACCAAGGAATTTATAGAACTTGCTGATTTTGGATGGAGAAACACCGAATTTTAGTATACAAGTTTTATCTTAATCCAAACGTAAGCAAATATTTTTTTGAATAAACTTTGTAATATTATTACTTTGATTTTTCATTCTTTATAAATAAAATCTTTCGACTTTCTAAGAACGATCGTAATCTTACAACGGCCTTAACAATCTATCGTCTGATGTTTTATAAAATCAACAAAATTTCTTTTCGTTCGTGACTTGGCATGCGAGACTCGAGATATTTATCGTAGAATGTAGACTTTGCTTTACTTGAATCAAATGCCTAAAAGGCCCTAGAGAATATAATTACTTCAGCAATTTTTTTACAAAAAAATCATCGTTTGAAATACAAAGGTTGCTAAAAACTATGAAAGGCCTTTAAAACACATGACACTTATTAATGAAACACTATAATATGTCTTTATGGAAAAATACACTTGGAATCTATTAATATTAACCTTAGCAGTATAGTATAAAATGACAGCGCGTTTGCCAAGCATGCATTTGCATTGCATTGCAAGCTATATTCTGTCATGTTTCCAAATTCAAATTCAAATTAAAAAATCATTTATTCAAATAGACCTTCGCAGGCACTTATGAAAAGTCTGACTCTAATACTCTTATACCGGTTCGGAAGGTTGCATTTGCTGAGAAGAGCCGGCAATAAACTCAGCAATTACTCTTTTCAAAACTTGCTTAGATTCATTACATAATATTTACATTCTAATCGCACTGACAACAATTGCGTGCCCCGGCGCGGCGGCAAAACTACAAAGTAGACTGAATCTATATTAAATAAGTAAATAAATAAATGGCAAACTTAAACAGACCAGCCCCCACAAGCATACACGGCAAAGCCACCATCGAAAGTGTCTGACAACTGAGAAATCATCGTTTAATAGTTCGTCAAGTAACATACAGGGTGTTGTTTTGGTCGGCGACAAGCGACCCAGGAGCGGTAGTACAAAATATATATTCCCCAAAAATGGACTTAATTCCATTAAATACTGTTAATATGTTGAGCAATACCTTATTCAGTTTGAAATAAAATTACCGCAAAGTATGGTTACTAGGCACGTGCACTGACTAGAGCTAGGCACAAGCCGCCATCGCCCCACCCTTTTACTCCCTCGTACTCCCGTTGAGTATTATGTCTACACTTTTAGCTTATTACATGATTTTCAAAATTTTTGTTTTTTATTTTTTTATTTAAAAAAATTTAAGTATTTTTTAAATATTTTTTTTAGCACCAGTATCATTTGTATTATTGACCCTGAGTCGCTCGTCGCTGACCAAAACAACGACCTGTATATAAACAGCTTTTATAAAATTACAAAAGTCGAATAATATTTTTTAAAACTTTAGGGTGTCTGACAGGGGGTTTCCACCGTTCAAAGTGTCAGACAATGGACGACGTGATTTCTAATATTAGTCCAAATAAAATATATAAAAGCTAACCTTTATACTTTAACGAATTTGAGGTGCAATTTTTGACACCTTTGTTACCTGGTAACTTCCAAAGCCACCGCGATCCAAACTTCATATTCGGGGATCGTTTTTACCTCTATTAGGGACATACACAGAGAAACTTTCAGATTTTATAAAATGAAGAAGGTTAGATCATCGTGGGCTCTTACTCTAATAAGCTAGTTGGAAGCCTACTAAGCGGCTTGAAAACTCCAACAGCAGGTTGAACACTAGCCTACCTCCACCGATCCGCAGTGGGCACGCGTGGTGGAGTATCTGCCCATTCCCTTTCACCCTTATTTGTGAAATGAGTCTTGTGCTTCGCAGTGGGGCATAAAGGCTGATGATGATGATGTTACAGATCTGTTTGTGAATGGAACTTGATGGTAAATGAGATACATATTCTTAGCATGTATGTAAAAATAAATAATAATAATCCTGGGACATTCCTCACACACGGTCATCTAATCCCAAACTAAGCAGAGCTTGTACTATGGAAACCAGACAACTGATATACGACATATACTACTTTTTGTTTGTAAATACATACTTAATGTACATTATTACACCCAGACTCAGGATATACAGACATGTTCATGCACACAAATGCATGTCCTGTGTGGGAATCGAACCCACGACCTGCGGCGCGATATGGAGTCTTAACCAACTGCGCCAACCGGTCGTCTAAAGGTGAAAACATTGCATGAGTATAAATAAATAACGCTCTGAAAACTTTTTTTTAAATATCCAAAGGTGATTTCCGTTACCTGATTTGTAATAGAGATCTCGAGAGTATATTTTCCAGAAACTTTACAGTTATAGCGCCATTAAATTTTGCGCTGGGATGCAAGAACTTTAAAAAGTAGCATGCAATTTATACCACAGTGGGTGGAAAAGAAAGTCGTTTAAAAGATATATTAACTGAGAAAATGCTTGAAAATATGGGACCACTGTTATACATCACGACAGGGGCTGATTTAGTGCGTCTTTATTACAAACGCAGTTAGAGATCATTATTATGATTATAAATTGTATTTTAAGGTACCTAATAGTAGATTGCCAGGTGTTGAAATTTTTTAGAGTTATGTGTGTGATTTTAAAATGCCTTTATTCTGTATCAATGATTTAAGAATCATGTTTTGATCCCTAAAATATACAAAATCACAATAAAATATAAGGCCACAAAATTCTATTCTAACTCAAGTAAAAGTAACAATCCTAAGTATTAAAGGAGGAAGGAAACCTTATTCACATAATAAGAGTACACAATGGTCAAGAGGATGACAGCACAACACAGAATAACGTGGAAAATATAATTGCAATTGTCACACAGTGGACGCGATGCCACGCTTCGTTGAATACAATAAAACTACAAAACAAATAAGTAACACTGCTCCCAGGAGTTTCAATATTGCCAACATGTAGATATTGTTGCAGCTGTCTCGTTCATGTACTGTTACTTACATTGTATTAATTAAAGTCTAGAATTCATCACTGTCCTTTTTATTATTTTCATTGCATTGAAATAGTCGAGATTTAAATGTAAGCTTCATTTTATTCATCTGTTTGTGAGGTATTCAGACAAATTATAATTTCAGAGATAAAGGGGGAGAATGGTATAGTTTTGAAATTTTTCATTAGTTAGAAACTACGCAACATAAAAGAAATTAAAGACCTGTTTAGAGACAGTATGTGTAAAATCTTTATTCAGAACATTAAATCACAGGTGAAATTGAGGAAAAAAGGAGCAAAGAAAAACAACTCACAAACCCTTTTTACTCCAAAAAGGAAATAAGTATATTTATCACCAGCTCAAACAAATCGCTTCACACTTTCTGGATGTTCATAAAAGTTACTGAATCAAGTAGTAAACCTCAAAGTTTCGTACGAGGACTTCACCACTTGGCTTTCAGCTAAAACTCTCGGTATCAAGAAAGCCTAGCATGAAACCACCAAAACTTCGGCCATTGCCGACGACTTTAATATGAATTCCGTAATACTCCGGGACGTTATCGTTATAAAATTGACGTTGTTTCACTTTCGTCTGTCCTCATTCTAACAACGTTATCTCAATAAAAAATTGATTGCCATACTGAAAATAACAATTATTTCCACTGGCCATTTAAAAAGGTTCTTGCCTAATTGGCAAAATATCATACACGTTGTTTTAAAAAATAAATAAAAATATTGGACAATTAGACCAGTTTGAACAGTGGCGAGCAATTAACAGGAAATAACGATACTAATGACTTTTCGTTTAATGATAACAATGAAAATACAAACAGCCGGAAATTCAGATGAAAGCTGACGCGAACACGGCACGTGCCTCTCTTGGAGGGAAATACTTAGCTCTGTGAGGATACAAAACATTCGGTACTGTTTCAACCCCCGCCACCCTTGAAGCTTTGCTGCGTGCTACGCTCAGTTGAATGAAAGGCTGCGTCGTGAGTAGGCGTTTTGTTCCGAAATTGAATTGTACGAACTTTCTCTTGCGTCACATGATATTATCCGCGTGTGAAATTAAGAAAATAAGTGTCATATCAGGGTGATTCTAAGAATTGGTTTAGTGGGGATGGTTCGATGATACTGGTGCGATGGTGCGTAGACGTGGAGTGAGGCGTGTGGTATTCACGCATCTATGCACCACATTATTATGGTTGCTGACCTGTTTCAACGGTAAGTTTTGTAAGGGTCAAATTGGGTGAGGTTAGCAAACTTTATGACTTCTTTTGTTTTTTTTTATTTGTTACGATTTATCATGTTATGTTTGGAAATAAACGTAGGTACCTAAAATTTATGATTGAAGTGCAATTTTGAGAGAGGCAAAGTTTATAACTCGTCTTTCAACGATGAGCTGATGCAAATCTGAACTCGCTTGGTGAACCCAATTTACCCCCATTAAAAAAATAATAAAAAATTAAAAAAAGAATTCGCCGTTTTAATAATTAAAATTGGGTTCATTATTTATTGTTCCCTAAGATCGGCACGAATTTCTATAACACAAAGTCATCGCTTACCTACCTAAATAGCTTTCAAGTTTTTATTCAGCTAATGCGGGGTTTGCGTTGCAATGCCTCTTTCAACATTGAGAAGAATTTTATTAATTAGGTACATTAATTTAGTAGTAATATCATTATATGATTACGTGATCTTTCGAGCCCTTTTTAAGGATCCGTAGCCAAATGGTAAAAAACGGAACCCTTATGAATTCGTCAATCTGTCTGTCTGTCTGTCCGTCCGTATGTCACAGCCACTTTTTTCTGAAACTATAAGAACTATACTGTTGAAACTTAGTAAGTAGATGTATTCTGTGAACCGCATTAAGATTGTCACACAAAAATAGAAATAAAAACAATACATTTTGGGGGTTCCCCATACTTAGAACGGAACCTTTTTTTTCATTAAATCCATACTTCTAAAATAAGAGAATGATAAAACTAAAAAAAAATATGATGACCATTATCATGCAAACTTCCACCGAAAATTGGTTTGAACGAGATCTAGTAAGTAGTTTTTTTTAACACGTCATAAATCGTAAACCGCAATTAACCTTTCATTCAATCAAGTCAAATATAAAAAAAAAATATGTTACTTGCTGCTACGGAACCCTTCATGGGCGAGTTCAACTCGCACTTGGCCGCTTGGAGATGATATGATATTATAATCATAACACAAACTGAAATTTAAACAGCACCCTGAAACCTGTAAAGCGTACCTACTATCAGCATCACCCGAATCCTTATTTAAGCTTGATAAGCCCAGAAATCTTATAATAATGTCCGGACGATTAACCGGGACCGATACGCCGAGTCCGGACGACACGTAGTATCCGGTTATCCGGTTACAGTCCGGTGCCTTATGGGCGATTCTATATCTATCGCACAAGTATATGGCCCGGTTTCAATAATTTACGGACCGGTATCGGTTAAGAATTTTTAAAATTAAGACTCTTATATCTTTACTAACAATGAAGCAAAGGCCTCAAAGTTTTGCATAGCAGACGGTAAAATTTCCTTACGAAATGATCTATATGCCTAGTTTGGCAATAAAAAACCTACCATTGGTAAGCATAACGATTTGTTTTTGTTTATTGAAACCGGGCATAAATCACTCCGTAAAATAAAGTGTTTATATTCCCTTTGTTTTGTTTACGTGTAGTTTTTATTTTGTTTTTGTTTAGGGGCTGAGTTCTTTTAATTTAATCTTTAAGAATAAAAAAATGGAGTGTCTGTGTGTTACTTGAAAATAAAAGCTTTTTACTAATCGTATAATTATGAAAGCATACCAAAAAACCATTTTTTATTTTTGTCTATCTGTCTATTTGTTTGGGCTAATCTCCGAAACGGCTAGACCGATTTTGACTTTCACCGGCAGATAGCAGATGTTTTAAGGGTTAACTTAGGCTACTTTTATTTTATAAAAATAATTAGGGTTCCGCGTAAAAAACCGTACGGGGGTGAAACCGCGGGGGTCAATCTTTAATAAACTTTGTAGAATGATGTACTATTATAAAATGAATTAATTCCCAAGCTAGCTAGTAAGTAGCATTTGTAAACAGACATAATATTGACATGATATTTTTAGAGTACACATTTTGTAACAGGTCCTACGTGTGTAGACATTTTGAATGTTGTTGTTAAAAAAAATCGTTATGCTTATGAATATTTAAATGGTAACGCGCTGTGGGTTGAATGTTTGGAAAGGCATAAAGCGTTCTGTCAACCGTGCTTAGGGTAACCAACCGAGGTTTTCTACATATAAAATGTATATAAAGTAAAGAGAGATCTGCAGTGTCGCTACTCTAGTTAACATTGTTGATAATATGATTATCTGGAAAACGTGTATGTGTATATTCAAATTCAAAAAATTCAAATTCAAAGTTATTTATTTTCAAAATACTATCTATCATAGAACACAATAACAAATCTCTTGCCTTAAATTAGTATATTTTTCTATTTATAAAGTGGTTTTCCTATGGCCCCAAACTAAGCATGCTTGTCTCATGGGTACAATATTAAATACACTCAAAAGTAACAAAAATATATAATCAACACAACTAAGTAATTACTTACTTGAAAAAAAGGACCTAAATTACTTCTGTAAGTGTTTTCATCATCGATAAAGTATCAGCTATTTTGTGAATAAAATATGAGGAGGTCTGGGTCTAAACGACGACGTCCAAATCGGGAGCCATCGATCAAAGAAATCACATCTCATTTAGAATGTACAGTTAAGGTGGATGCTCAGCATGAGCCGGAAAATTTGAATTATTTCAAGTTTTACTGTTTTTTACTCTTGTAGAATAATTGGCTAAATATTACAGTGATTAGCGACCGTAGTAGTTCATTTGATATATTGTGGAATTGATTATTTTTGTTTAATATGAACTGTTTTTGTAAATTCAGTAAAATAGTTAGTTTTACGGTTTTTAGAGGAATGTTCAAATATGATTCATATTATACTAAAAACATTCATTACACAATGTACGAAATGAACTACTAAGGTCGCGAATCACTGAAATATTTTGCCATATTGTTCTACGACGGTAAAAATCACGAAAACTTGAAAACAATCAAATTACCCGCATCATGCTGAGCATCCACCTTAAGTAGCAGCAATTTAAGTACTGAACACACCAACGTGCGCCCCGTAATGAATATTTACTTTCAGTATTTTCAGTATACAATTAAATAATTTATATTTGTTTCTAGAAAATGTAATCAGTACATAAATAGTTACCCGCTTATTCATAATCGCTTTTTAGCTAAATCAGTGTAATAGTATGCCCCGTCTCACTCTTTCGATCACCAAATGTCACCAGTCGGACTTCGACTTCGGAAGTCAGACTTCGGAATTTTAGCTAATCAACGTTTAATAACTTTATTATGATTAGTTATTATATATAATTATATTATTGCATACAAAAATTGATAATAGTGTGAGTCGGACTCAATCACGAAGACGTTTCATGTATGCAATAAAAAGAAATAAATTAAAAATAAGAGGTCTCTTAATTTGTTTATTTTATTTGATTTTTTGTTATTTTTTGTTATAGCGGCATTAGAAATAGACATTCTGTGAGAATTTCAACTGTCTACCTATTACGGCTCATAAGATCTGAGCATAAGATCCACTGACGTACAAAAATCCAAAAAGAACTGCCTCCTTTTTTACCCAATTTCCATGCGTTTGACCTAAAATTAGGCTCGAAACACACTGACTAAGATTCATTTTCGAAAAGCATCATATTTCACCGCTACAATCATTAACGTCACGAGCAAGATTGCCGGCTCGTAAAATATGTTATTATAATACCATACTACCACTTTTATCAAGTACGGTCACTTTACATATTATATATTATGTTACTAAAAGCCACAATGTTGTTACTTAGCGGCTTAGACGTTTGTTAAAAATACCCCGCGAAAAACTTGGAAGCTTAAACCTGTTTATATTTCTTTTCTCTCTGCTTGCAAAACCAGGGGTATCAATCGCGCGTTGCTGACCAGCAACCAGGTAGGTTTACTTATAAAACGATATTTAACTAAAACATTGTTTAAATGGTCAAGTAAATAAAGACCAGTTCACACCGATATAGGACGCGGCGCGACGCAGCGCGTTATTTTTAAGATAGCGATACAATGTAGAACTTTATTTACAACACAAAATGGTAGTACATTCCGTTGAGAATTCAAACTGTGCCTCAAGATGTCACCGTCACGTATTTGTACTAGAAGAAAGAAGCAAAAACTTAATTCGCAATATTTTGTGTCACTGATTTTAATTTTAGATTAGAATTTTATCTTATCAGCCGCATCTGCGACAACAGCCCCCTTATTGAAAATAGAGAAAGCAATACAATTATAACGCAGCGAATAATTTGAAAGAAGTTACACAGTACTTTTTGAAGCGTTGAATGACAGTTTTCCATAAAATACATTTTCGTTCCTGGTTATGTTGAATGTTTTTGGTGTTGAAACCAAAAACTACCCTTGCATAATATTACATATTTTGTACCATTTTAATGACTACGGTTTTTCCCATCCAGATATTATTATACTTCGTCGGAATCGCAAACAAAACGTTAAGATAACACGGTCCGTTTTAATGTCTCTCTAAACCGGACATATCCGGCATATGGCACAGTCCGGTGTTAACGCCTCGATGGTGCTGTTCCGGAGCTTTTGGATAGTTAAAGTTTAATATTTGGAATCCGAGTGTTTCTGTGCTTTTATTTTTTTATAAACCTTTTTGCTTTGCATGTATAATTTACTAGCTGTATCGCGCGGTTTCACCCACGTTCCCATGATAAAAAGCCTGATACTCGGGGATAATGTGCTTCTTATTAGCGAATCCGACTGGTACTTCCAGAGATTAGCCCGTTTAAACAAACCAATAAAAACTCTTCCGCTTTATTATATTATGTATAGATATTATGATATATTGAAGGCGATGATAGCTCAGTGGTAGTGACGTCGGATACCGAGACGAAGGTCCCGGGTTCGAATCCTACAATGAGCTTGAACTTTCGGTGAAGGAAAACATCGTGAGGAAACCATAACACGGTGGTAGGGTACTTTGTAGTACCCGCCTGTCTGGCTACCACCCTCAAGTTGAAAATCTGTCGCCAAGCACCTTTCGGTGTGTTCCGATAGCTGCACTTGAGAGCCAGTTCCTTCTAGGCTTTGTGTGCTTACCACTTTCGGCCACATCATCACTTACCATGGTGAGATTGCGGTCAAACACAGGCCTATAAACAGTAAAAAAAAAAAGATGATACAAACTAATGCACTGGCATACCGATGTTTTTGGTGATTTTATAGTTGTAAGATGTAGGCTAACCCCCTTATTCATAATTGCTTTCTAACTAAATCAGTGCAATAGTGTGCCCGTCTCACTCTTTCCATCACCAAATGTCACCTGTCAGATAAAGACTTCGGAATTTTAGCTAATCAACGTTTGATAACTTTATAATGAATAAGGGGATTAATGTGTAATGCTTCGTTGGACCTATTTGTAATTACTGCGTATCTTTAATCAAAGAGTAAGTAGCAAGTCTATCTACATTTTTCATGCATAACTTGCCTTTGTGGTACGCAGTGCTTTGATTGGAAAATTATGGCAGCATGAATTTTCCTACTAAGTATTCCTATTTAAAAACACATCATCATCATCTATCTGCCCTGTTTCCAATTATTTTGGGTCAGCGCAATATGCACGCTTTTTCCATTCTGCATTTCTATTCTTCACATGAGCATTCACTCTCTTCTTATATCATCTTTCACAAAACCCATCCGTCTCATTTCGGTATTACTCTTCCCGACACAACAATAAAATAAAAAGCTACATAGGATTTATTGGGCAGTAAAAGTAATCATAAAACACTGTCATGTAAAATCAAACTCAGATACAGAGTTATCTTTATTTGACGTAAGAACTGACGTTTCATTTGTCAAACGTCAGATTTTTGCAATAACCCATCGAAAAATATACCTTTGCGGAAGAATTCAGGTAGATTCTCGACACAATTTTGAAAACATATTACGTATGGGCATCGGATTCTCTGGAAAAGTCGTTACTTTAGTAAAACAAAATATTATGTAACAACATTTAAATTAATAATTTCTTGTTTGCATATAGAAAACTCTATTACTAATTAGTACTGTACCACAGATATACATCCCAGATATACATCTAAATAGATGACGTGAGTGTATGTACTTCGCGTGTCAAAATCTGTGCAAAAACGGACAATGTTCTTCTTTTGTAATTGATTCGCTCGGATAGGGAACTCGCAGAAGGCTGCATGTCTACAAGAGATGTGTAGCGAGCGAGGGATGTGTCTCTAGCTGACATATAGGATAGCTTCATTTTCACGTTAAAAATCATATGCCAACCTAACTAAATCAATCGTATGACTTTATGGTAGGGACAAAAAAAGTGACACGCTTGGTTTTAATACGTATGGAGTTATGGAGGGACTTGCGTTGTCTATTTAGATTGATGTCTGTGTACTGTACTCTAATTGACCGAGCGAGCGCGAAGACCCTCCGTTTCAGCTTGGCCAAAAATGCTTTCGTATTTCTGTCCGGCTGTTTTCCTCTACAGGTCGCATTTTTCTACCGATTCTCGTGAAATTTTGTGGTAAGGTTCGGTAATAACATTTTTTTTTTCACATAATTATCGAGACTAGTTCATAGAGCCACTAGTAGTAATATTGGTTGATAGTAATACGTAGTATTTATATACTCTGAGGTAATACCAATCAATCCGACATGGTCACCCTATCACACTCCGCGTCCTCGCTAAACTGAAGTATAATTACTTAGTTAAAGCACAGTCATGCTTTATTTTGCCAACACGGACTTCTCTGACTGTGTAAGGGTTGTACATAAATTGCTGTTGAGATTTTTTAAGGCCACTGTTTGACGCCTTTATTCCATTTATACCTTATAAAATTAAATAATAACTGTTACTAAATGCTATGAAGTTGTTATAAGAGCTTTCTGTTTCAGTAATGATTTGCTGTATATGTCGTGTGTGTATTATTATTGACTTTTAAATTTTCCAGTAGGTATCATAAATCTCTGCTGAGATTCAGTTAGGCTTTATTAAGTATGGTAACACATTGGTGCCGATTCTGTTGTAAATCGCACTAAACTAATTTTAGTTACATCTCATCTCTTTCTTACGAACATTATTGAAAAAGTATAGAACATATTTCAAGTTGTAAAATTAATCTTTGCCGTCTTATTTTGCGTGTATTTAGGCGTAACCACGATAAATGCCGACTAAATTTAAATTGAAAACAAGCATTGGAATAATTTGACAGGACTAAATTTCTTACATCCTTTTCTTATGTTATTTGTTAGAAAGAGACTTAGTGAGATTAAAATTAGTTTAGTTGTGAACAACAGAATCAGGGCCAATGGCAATCTTCTTGGTGGTGTTGGACACACTTTAATGACGGAACCTTAATTACTCTCAGTTCATGTTATAAAATAAACACCAAAGATTATTTTAATTTTCATCAACTGTTGAGCCCTATGTCTGAAGATAGAACCCTATACGGGAGTCGTAAGTGATAAAGATTTCATGGGAAAACTCCAAGCTTAGTGTGAGTCTATTTTAGCTGCTCAATTACTTGAGCATTCGACAGACATTTCCTTGCGAGTGTCACTTAAGTCAAAGGCGAGCTTTTACGTGCTCTGTGGGATTAAGATAGCGTGTTATTAGTTAATAGTATATTTGAAGCGAGTATTTTAGTAGATCCCAGTGCCGCCAGACCTATCTTATTTTCTGATGGACAAAATTTACAGAATTGAGTACGTTAGTACGTACTTCAATGTATATATTAAAGTGATATGAGTTTAAAGAGTCAGATAGGCTTGAGATGCCCTAATTTTGTAGTCCAAAGAAAACTTTTCACGTTATTTTTGAGGCTTGTAGAAATTTTGTTGAAATTTTCCATGAGATGTTCAATAAAAAACAGTAAGCTATATTAGATCTCGGAAATACTAGTCATAAAATTTACGAGTTACACCAATGATTTTATAAGTAAAAGAAGTAGATAGGTTATAAGCGCTCCGCGAGTGGCACGTTAAACTTCACTGAAAAAAAAAAACTACAAAACTAGCTATGTAAGTTGACGTTTTGTTGTCGGGAAACTGACTTTAGGTGTCGGGAAACTAACTTTAGTTACATTTAATCAAATAATTTAGTAACGAACAAAATCTAGTTTTGTTACAGGTAAGTTTAATTCGCAAGTCACTCTGTTTAGGTTATTGGTCGTCAAATTTTGTGTTACTGTTATATACAATTTTGTAGTCACTTGTAGTTCATTTTTTTCAGTGTTTGCTAGTTAGCTCACTTTAGCTATGAGTCACGCACGTCAGAGCGTCAACGACATGACATGTATGACAGTGTGCCATTTATGAAGTTCAAATCTTGTGTAGGTAACGTATCTACCTCTTGACTTATAATGACATTGGGTTACAGGATATAAAACATGGCTATTATAAAACTACTATTTTTATTTCCAAATCTTTAAAACCAACCAGCTTGGGCCTTCTCGGTTCAGCGACGTGCCATCAGAATTGTTGACGATCCCGAGCTCACAAGCGGTTTAGAGCCACTCAGTCTGAGGAGAGACTTTGCCTCGTTATGTGTGTTCTACCGCTTGTACAACGGAGAGTGTTCTAAGGAATTATTTGACATGATGCCCACGGCTACCTTTCACCATCGCAACTCTCGCCATCGACAGGGAGTCCATCCACACACATTGAAACCAGAATTGTTTCGAACTGTGCGGGCTAAAAGGAGTTGCCGTGGTTTTCCCAATGGAGTACAGCATGGGGTTCTTCAAAAAGGGTGTGAAGAGGTTTCTTCAGGGTCGGCAACGTGCGAGTGATACCCCTGGTGTTGCAAGCGTCCATAGGCTACGGTAACTGCTTACCATCAGGCAGGCCATATGCTTGTTTGCCACCTAAATGGTATAAAAAAAAACTTGGTAAATAATACTACACCTTTAATGCACCTAAATGCTTTAAAGCGTCCAGGGAGAAATAAACGAGTTCTTACCAAAGTGGATGGTACAAATGTAGGAAAGTAGGACACGCTCGGGCCCGATGGAGTGTTGTGCAAAGTAGTGTCTGTCATTTACATACCATTGCGGCTCCTTTCTAACTTTACCTGAGGATGTGATTGATTGTGTAATTATTTCAACCAGTGTTCGCCCAGTGATCGTTTTTTTTTTGTTTGAATTAGTAAAACTCATCGTGCGTTGTCAACTACATAAAGCAAAGATTCTTATTTGATACACGAATAAAAACGATGTGATGCCGTCAATACGATAAAAAAAGAATTAATACGCACAGCATGCAGTACCTAACTTATTGTTTTTTTCTTTTTTTTTAATAAAGGATGATAAAACTCTTTCGCCTTATTTACAACAAAATATAATGTAGATATAAATAACAGGTTTTCTTTTAATTTTAGTATTTTTTTCCGTAGTCGGGTTACAGTTTATTTTTCAGAACCCTAATATTATATGACTCAAAAGCAAAAAGTTGGATTTAGATTTTTTGTGTTTGCTTCAGGAAAGCTTACTTAGAGATCGATGTTAAAATATAAATCAAACTTTCTCATCATGAGTTTGGAATTAATTAGTCACGGAAACCCAAACAAATTTTAAAGCTGACATTAAAATTGTATTCAAATAAAATTGTTTGAATTACTATATATTTCACAGAATAAACAGTTTAAAATAATTTAATATTCTTACAGACTTACTTAACTACTTACTTATCGCTGCTAGAATATTAAATTATTTAAATCAAACAAACTAGTCATTTTATATTGTTTAACACAATCAGACTGACTCTTGTAGGTGTCGATATAGTCTATTGGACTTACATACAAATCTTACAAAATTTTTATTAAAAAAAACACCAAACAAACCGTCTAAATAAAAAATATCATAATCATAGCAAATCAATTCAACAATGACAACATACTTAACATCTTAACTCAATTAATTTAGGGAACAAACTCAATTGCTTAGTGACCCAACTAGAACAACCAGGTACTTGTAGGTACTGAAGGTGTATCGTTGAGGTAGATACTCCATACTGAAACTAGGCTAACATTTCACTAAATCGAATTCGATTGAGTGCCATGTAGTTCCGTACCGGTATTGCATTCTCTCGATTAACTGTAGATAACAGGGATGTATTGCAATTGAATATCCGATTAATCGACTAATGTAATGTACTCAACGTTGTATGCATTGTGAAAATCGTTGAATCCAAAACTAGTTTTGCTTAATGAAATATTGTTACTGATATTACGCTCGAAATGCTTTTTAAATTAAATTCTGCTTTATTTTGTAGTTTCTGCAATAACATGGATATAAAAATGTTAATAATATAGAAAAAGATAGGTTATCATTAAAATCAACAGCAATTACTAAAAAAAAAATTTTTGTTTGCGAAAAAACCATACTTTGAATAAAAAAAAAACAAGAAAAAACATTTGTTAAAAACAATAAATGACCGAGTAAAACTGGTACCGTTACTGTCAGATGCATGTACCGTTGGTAAAGAAAACATATTATTAATAGCTGCGGACCAGCCCAGAGGTTCCATTTGGAGAATAATATATTGTGACCTTTTAGAGCGGGTGGCACTCGAAAATGTCGCTTATAATGACTTCGAACTTGGAACAAATCAATATCCTGAAACTATTATTTAATTAATTTTCAATATCAAAGTAGATATTGATAGCGTCAAATTTTAATAATAGATCGGTCATCCGATAACTAGACGACATTTTAGTTGAGCTTACCTCTAGTTTTGTCACGACTTGAGATAGACATCTCATTAGTATAAATTTTCATGTTGAAAATGCTCTCTTGGTTTTCATGGAGAAAGAATTTTCACCAACGATGCAAATTTTTGATGCATGAATTTAAGTTTTGTAGTCTAAAATCAACCGTATTTTAACTAGAAATTATTACCAATACTATAAACTTTCAGAAATTTATGAAAAATCACATATTTATTGAAATAACATCAATGTGAGTCCTTTTCCAACAAATATCGCGAAAAATAGGAACATACCTAGTACGTTTTATAGTCTTATGATATACTCCTCTGCACTTTATACATTCAAAATTTATTATATACTTTATTTTAACAAAGCATTGAAGTACGACAGAATTACATTTTTAGGTTGTTCCTTGCATTTAAGTAGGACCAAGGATGAATATAAATAAGCTCTCAACAGCGTTGACTTGAGTATTGCATAAATATTAATGGTCGTGGACTAGAAGACTGATGGATATTCAGGACGTCGTGTGTCGCCAACAAATTGTTTCTTGTTGTCAAATGAATATTAATTGTATACATTATAATATAAACTCTCTTGTGTTACGTATATTGTGAGTTTTTGGACTATAGTCAAATACTGTATAAGCATATAATTTTTTCTTGGGTAATTTTTTGTTATGAATTTTTTCATACACTTTTGTTCGTGTTTCATTACAGTTGTAACCAAAGTTACTGTAATGTGAAAATTTTATTTAATTTGAATATCATTGATATTATAGGCAGTGTTATGGTGGATACAAAAAATAAGCTCGTTATAGTTTGGAATAATTAAACAATTATTAATTTCAAAAGCGACATCAAAAATTGTTTTTGTCAAAAAGAAATCTAATTATAATTGGATGTGTTTTAAAATAATAACGTTTTCAGAATTAACGTACTTTTTTGTTACAGGTATAGACACTGTGAAGATAGTGAAAGTGATAGTGCCAGAAATAATACAATATGGTGTTCAGGACGCTGTTATTTTAGACTGTGATTACACTTACACCAATGACACAGCTGGTCTGATGGTCAAATGGTTCTTTAGAAACAAAGCTAGGCCAGTGTATCAATGGATAGCGTCACAAAAACCTCAAGATATGGGGATATTAAGAGGTAGAGTTGACTTAACTTATAGGGCATCTAGTGATCCGCTAAAAATGCATAGAGCATTACGTATAGTTAAGCCTAATACAGACATTTCTGGTGATTACACGTGTGTAGTGTCTACTTTTATGGAGGAAGACTCGAGAACTAAGCAGATGATTGTCTTTGGTGAGTGTT
Organism: Polyploca ridens; assembly: GCA_951394255.1. Classification (NCBI taxonomy): domain Eukaryota; kingdom Metazoa; phylum Arthropoda; class Insecta; order Lepidoptera; family Drepanidae; genus Polyploca; species Polyploca ridens. The sequence continues at coordinate 16,351,267 of OX596249.1, read as the reverse complement.
TTGAAATTGATATATATTTTTTTTACAAAATAAACCATCCTGATATCACTTCTTAAAAATATTCATCATCATCATATCAGCCTAAGCATGTCCATTGCTGGAACACCTGGAACGATCCTGGGCCGCTTGTATCCAGCGGCGCCCAGCGACTCTGAACAGGTCTACCTGGGATCGTCCCGCTCGGCGCGAACCAGTAGGTACGTGGTCGCCACTCGAGAACCTTCCTTCCCCTTCGGTTATCGATTCTTCGAGCGATGTGGCCTGCCCATTGCTACTTCCGCTTGCTAACTCTACGAGCTATATCGGTAATTTTTGTTCTTCTATAAATTTCCTCGTTTCGGACCCTGTCACGTAGAGAAGTTCCGAGCATAGCTCATCCAAATTTCCTCGCTATAATTGATTGTATTGCACCTCATTTAGCTGTTATTTTTAATAAATGTATTGATTGTGGTGAGTTTCCTGATCTTATGAAACATAGTAAAGTAGTGCCTTTATTTAAATCCGGTAGTACATCCGACCCCACAAATTTTAGACCAATTTCCATACTACCGACATTCAGTAAAGTATTCGAGAAAATTATACTTAATCAATTGATGGTACATTTCAATAGTAATAGACTGCTTTACAGTAAACAATTTGGTTTCACTAGGGGTCGCTCAACAACCGATGCTGGTGTTGAGCTTATTCAACATATTTTTGACGCCTGGGAAAATTCACGAGACACCCTCGGTGTTTTTTGTGACTTATCCAAGGCTTTTGATTGCGTCCATCATAAAATACTGATCAGCAAATTACATCACTACGGCGTTAGAGACACTGCACTTGATCTTTTGATTTCTTACTTATGTGACAGAATTCAAAAGGTTGAAGTTAATGGTAAAGTATCCCCTGGGTCATCAGTAACTATGGGTGTACCACAAGGTTCTATCCTTGGACCTTTTCTATTTCTCATTTACATCAACGACTTACCATATCTTGTAGAAAAAAAACATGAGATAGTATTGTTTGCTGAAGACACTTCACTTCTTTACAAAGTGAATAGACATGATTTTAATTCTGACGATGTGAACAATGCTCTTTCTGAAGTCGTTGATTGGTTTACTATTCATAATTTATTGCTAAATGAGAAAAAAACAAAACGTATCAGATTCAGTCTACCCAATGTGAGACATTCGGACACAAATATTGTAATTAAAGGCGAAAAACTGGATCTTGTTGAAACAACTGTATTTCTAGGTATCACTTTAGATAATAAGTTACAATGGAGCCCTTACATTTGTAAATTGGTGGATAGACTTAGTTCTGCAGCTTATGCAGTGAGAAAAATTCGCGCTCTCACTGACGAATCTACGGCAAAATTAGTTTATTTCAGTTACTTTCACAGTTTGATGTCTTACGGTATCCTCCTCTGGGGTAGTGGTGCCGAAATCAATAGAATTTTTATACTGCAGAAGAAGGCTGTCCGCGCAATATATAAAATAAGGCCTAGAGATTCTTTGAGAGACAAGTTTAAATCTATTAATATAATGACAGTGTCGTCACAGTACATATATGAAAATCTTATTCATGTGAGGAAAAACTTAAATAACTTTCCTAAGAATAGTGACACTCATAGTTTGAACACTAGAAATAAGCACAAACTTGCTGTACCTTTAACTCGGCTCAGCAAAGTCCTTAACTCTTTCAAGGGGCAATGTATACGTTTCTATAATAAAGTACCCAAAGAAATCCAAGAGCTACCTATACATAGATTCAAAAAGATAGTTAAACAGAAGTTATGCACGAAAGGGTACTATAAAGTTTCTGATTTTGTAGATGACAAGAATGCATTTGAATGAATTGTTCGCTTTGCAGGCTATTGTTATATATATTTTGTAATTGTAATACTTCTATTTACATATTTAAAAAAAAAACACTTGCTGAGTTTCTTGCCGGAGTCTTCTCAGTTCAAGTTGTATTTGGAACCGGTGTAGAGCCATTTGTTAACGTTCATAAGTGCCTTATCAGGGCCTAAATTGAATAAATGCTTTTTGAATTTGAATTTGAATTGAATTTGCTAAGTGAGTTTATTTATGTGGCCAGCCTAAAAATCTTAAATTGTGATGCCAGGAGAAGAGAGGAACCCAGAGAACTTATTCCAGAACTCAATTCTGACCCCACTGTAGTTAAAACTATACCGTAAATCTTAAAAAATAACTTCATTATATAAATTACACGGCCACTTCTACCACACCTTTAAAATTTAGATGGAAATAATATAGTGAGCGATAATATCTATATGGATTTTTATTGGTATTTTTTGTTATTATAAACTTATCAATCAATAAGTTTTGTAGACAGTAATAAATAATAAATTCATAAATTAATTAGAGATAGAACATTATTGTAATTTATCATCAAACGTCCTTAGATCGTATATTGTTATGGCATACTGAATTACTATTCATGACACGTTTAATTTCTAAGTGTGCAATTAGTTCGTATTGATAGTTCATCAATTCAGTTCAACTGCTGGTATGATTTTGGTAATAATAATAACAACTAATATCTACTATTATTGCTTCCGTATAGTTGTCTAAATTTACATTACGAGAAATTATCTCAATGCGGATATCAAATTCAATATATCATGTTACTCAGCTCATTTTATATATAGAATTTTCAAACAAAATAGAAAATCTTTGGAAAATCTCCTATTTTATATGAAACGAGCTTGGGCGAAATTCTATGCCGGTTATTATTTGACTTGTATTTTATTACTGGTTTTTGCCAGCGGTTCAAACAAACTATCCCATTGTAGTACCGGAGACGCACTTTCGTCTGATCCAGAACAAGACGGAGGACGACACGGTGAACGTCATCTGTGCTGCGGAAGGTGCCTTCCCGGCGCCGGACCTGACGCTCGCCACGCCTGACAGGTAAGTTAAGAGGTGTGTAGAATGTCTTCAGCTTATTTGAAAGGCTTTTTGAGTAATACCTTCGCTTATCCTATTTTTTATGTTTACCTATAATTTCCTTCTCATTTCAACCGATTGTTTGACAAGGAGGCCAAGTGGAAATAGGGTTGCCATCCGTCCGGGTTTCCGCGGATTTGTCCTAGTTTAGAGGGCGTCCGGAGAGCGTCCGGGCGGGATTTTATTTCTTGTCCCGTTCTTTCTCGCGAGGGACGCGCGTCCTATTATAACAATTGATGTCATTGTTATATTTTTAACCGCGAGCCAAGCGATTAAAAGTTTTCATTTGTTTTGAAATAGGGGTATACCTACTGCAATATAACCTAAAATTCTATCGCATCGAAATCTGTTGGATATTGATTGATGAATTAATATGTATTGGAGTCTAGTTAGTATGGTCTGCTAAGGAACGTTTGGTGGAGTAATTTGGCCGACTCTGATATAATATTTGAAAGACTCTGAAAAGAATGGTGTATTTTATTATAAGAATAGATTAGTCAACTACAAAAGACCAAGATACCAAAGATCAGGATCCATAATTACTAAGCCGAATACTTTTCTTCCAGGCGACTAGAAGGTGTAGCTCATCACCTAAAGCTGGTCAACGGCAGGTACTCTGCGGTGGCATCAGTGACGCTCAACGATGCCGACCTTCCGTCACCAGCCGAGTTCATCTGCACGTTGAGGATATCACAAGCGAAGTACGCAGTTAGAAAAGAGTCTATTTACTATCCAGGTAAATAACATTTATATTATGAAACGTGTTGTTTCTATCAATGATTGATAAGAAAGTTCATAAGATAATCTTGTTACCCCAATACGAAACGAAAAGGTTTCACAAAATTCATTAAACCGACCAAGTGCGAGTCGGACTCGCATACGGTTCCGTACAATATTAAAAAATTCAACTTTGCTATGAAAAAAAAAACGCCAAAAGAACGATGTTTCTGGTATGGGACGCCCCTTACATTTTAAATTTTGTTTTATTTTTATTATTTGTCTTTATAGCGGCAATAGAAATACATATTCTGTGAAAATTTCAGCTGTCTACCTATTACAGTTTATAAGATACAGTCCACTGACAGAGAGACGGACGGACGGACGGACAGCGGACGCTTAGTAATAGGGTCCCGTTTGGCACCCTTTGGGTATGGAACCCCAAAAAAAGGAAACTTTAGGACCAACGTTAAATAAAATTAGTTTTTGTGTTGTACTCTCTTGCTAATCACATTACTTTCCGAAGAATAAGAATGATTCATTTTAAATTTTTCAATCTCATTTTTCGTGAATATTTCTAGGAAAAGTTTTATGGATTTTGCTGAAAAGAAGTTATTTGTCTCATGTAGGTACGGAGTCTAATTGAGCAAACATTTTTTATTAAAGGGGATAGTTTATAATGTTTGCTTCCATTAGCTGAGACAAAAAGTAAAGCTCACAGCAAATACAATTTCCTACGGATGTTGCGAGGATAAAATGGTCCAAAATAAGCAACTGTTAACTGGTATTTATCCAAAACAAGCACTTTAACCGCTTTATACGTAGAAAAACGTCATTAATGCAGGCGACAGGGAACGGAAAGAATAAGGAATGGAAATGTTTTTAACGAAGGCATGAAAATAACAATTCACGGAATAATTTGTGAGAGGGCCATTTAAGCTTTTTATCAGCGCAAAGTTTGTGTACACAGCTATCTGAAGTGTAGGAGTGAGATGAAACATTTCCTGCAGCGGTCTCTGTGAATAATTTTGTGCTTCGTTAACTCCATTGTGGAGAAAAAAATTAGTTTAACAGAGCACCGGCGAGGTAGCGAGCGAAAATATTATTTTAGGCATACGCTTCTCATGATCCCTAATGAAAAGTCAACAAACATAGTTTTAGTGTATACCTGCAGGAACTATTTTCGATTGGACGTTGAGAGATGGATTATTATGATAGATTGAGTTTTCTGGAGGATCTTCCACAAATTTATTGACTAAACGGGAACAGGGATTATGATTGAAGTAAATTCTGGCGTTTTGTCGATAATGTTTTAAGGAAGGAACCGAAAATTCGAGAAGAATTATAAGTAAATATCAACTTTATTGAAAAGTTTAAAATAACAAGGGCGTGACAAAAAGTATGGTTTTATAATGACAACTCTCATGGTAGGTTCATAAATATTGAATATCATGTCATTATTGTTAACAGGGCCTATAAGCACAACTCCTGAGATGCCCACAGCAGCTGATATGCAACTCGCTGCTGCAGTTGAATCTAAAGGTAAACATAATTCGACATTTACTTGTAACAATATTGTTAATTTGAGTTATGGCCTTGAAATTCTTAAATGCATCCTAAACTTTAAAGTCTAGCTTAGTTTAAATTTAACCGTTTCTAAATAAATGAATCCCACCAAAAAGCCACATATTTTCACTACGGTATGTAGAGTTTGTGAAGTTAGGGCTTGTAGAGTTAGGGCGTGTAGACTTATAAGCTTGACTCTACATGAGATCTGATAAATTTTTGACAGCGCGAGCCATATGATCTCGTCATGACAACATTTTACATGAATATGTTCGCAAAAAATTTTTATTTAGTTCTTCTTCTTTTGTTAAAATTTCCAATTTTATATTTTTTTGTTGTTTGTGTACAAGCTTACATACAAAATTTGAGCTTTCTAGGATTTCAGGAAGTACCCTAAGAGTTTTGATGATCATCAGTGAGTCAGTGACGAAATCGGGGTTTTTAGATATCAATAAAATCTAAAGTATAAGTGCTATGTTACTGAAACTTAATATGTTTAATAAGTTCACTATTGACATCTTTTCTCGAGAATTTTGTTTATCTGGTATAATCCAAACCCAAGTTATGAGGGTTCAAAAAAACGACGAAGCGCTTCGAGAAAAGGTATGTAGTGCCCTTGCGCTTCGCTTGGCCTGTCTTGGGGGGGGGGGGGGGGTGTCTTCTTCTCTGTCGTTTCGCTCTTGGCAGAGCGGTCGTGGTCACTTTGAGGCGTCCACAACGATGGTAGAGGTGGACACGGCTCTCCGCACGATCTCCCGCCATCTCTTTCTATTGGTAGACTTTCTGGAGCAATCGGATACGCTATTCCCTACTGCGGATTTCACTTGGTCAGTCCAGCGCATAGGTGACCTGCCCCGCGATCGGATTCCCTCCATTTTTCCCTGTACGACCAGCCGCTCTATGGAGTCGTCACTCTCAGATAATTTGGTCAAAATGAACACATTTTATTTTTCTTATACGAAAGGATAAAATAAATATTTCAATTTTTCCTTCACAGGGATAAATCTCTACACAACAATAAGCATGGTCTTGTTTCCGGCTTTAGCTGAAATACTCGTTTCATAAAGTATAGTACAAGAAGAAATTCCGGCATGAAATATAAATGTTAATAAAATCTACCGTTTCGCTCGAATGTGTCATCACGGTAGACATTCCCGTTTCAAGTGATAAAGTTAATTTGACAATCGATACGACCTTGTCATGAAATAAAAAAGACACTTTGAAGAAATACTCGGCAACTAAATGAAAATTGATGGTTATATTGCAGAGAAGTAGTATGTATAGGATTTATTTTATTTAAGAAGGAGTATAAGCAAAAACATCATAATATCAAATTTGAAATTCACTAGTCATTATTTAAAGGGTATATGCAAAATTTAACAAATTGTCATGCAAACTAAAATAAAACTTTGCGAGCCGGAACTAAATTGAATTGTAAAACTTTTGAATTGTACAGATAATTTGTAATTAAAGTTATATTTTTCATAATATAAAAAACTAAATATAGTTTTAAATGAGATTATATTTTGTTTAAAATAAATGTCTTAAACAAGTGAAATGACCTAAAGCATTTTACTATAACTATAGAAATACAGTTTGGACGATGAGATGATTATCTCAAGAAAATGTTTTCTATAAAAGAACACTACACAAAAATAAATTTAAGTCTTTCATATTTTTCTTTGTTTATTTTTCATTATTATGACAAATTATTTAATTACCAAGTGTTAGGTAGGTACTTACCCCTTATTCATAATAAAGTTATCAAACGTTGATTAGCTAAAATTCCGAAGTCTTTATCTGACCGGTGACATATGGTTATCGAAAGAGTGAGACGGGGCACACTATTACACTGATTTAGTTAAAAGTGATTATGAATAAGGGGGTTAAATATAAATATTTTTCTGTTTAAGACAAATTTTAGAAGTACTATATTTACGTATTTCAGCGTATTACATCGCAGCTTTGAAGTTTGTTAATTTCTGATGGTATGATATAGCAAAAAAATATAGATTCGATACAGTTTACTTCTTTTGAATCAAATTAAGTATGGCATCTGATATAATATTGTAATCTACCGAACGCATTGTTTTTCGGAGAGAGATGATCCTGATAAACAGAATATCGAATTTAGTTAATTTTGATTTTTAGTCACGGTTTGTAAATAATTTTACAAAATTAGAAACAACGTACCTTCGCTCTTATTTGTTAACTTATTTTAATTACTTGCAGTTTATAAATATTTTTCAGCATGCAATGGATATAAAATGAAATATAAATAACGTTTGTTGTAAATATTTGTATGGAATGTGTATGAATTTAATACGTTATTGAAATGTAATAAATTCATTTGCTGTGCATATTGTGGTTTATGGATAAAATCCAGTAAAAAAAACTGATTTCTTAAAAATAAAATAAAGAACATTGTTGTGTATGACAGTCATTTTATTTTGTCGAAATCCCATTTAAAAACAGTAAAGTAAAAAACAGTAGTTAAAGGTCTCAAGATAGTGTGAAATTAATGTTTTTTTGGCAAAAGTAAAAAAAATATTAAAAACGTAAAAAAAAGACAAAGTACTTTCTATAGCATTTTTGAAAGAAACAAGACTTTAAGAGGACTCAATTCGTCATACTTTTCATACAAAACCTCTGTACTTATTATGGCGTTGTTAAACATTTTTCGTTAGATGTTTTGAACAAATTAGTATCTTGTGCACTATATCTAGCCGTGTATCTTGGCGAAATTTAAAAAAAAGTGTGAAACAAATTCTGTCAAAGCCTCCGAAAAACAGCGTTTTTGCCTGAACTTTGGCCATATCTAATGTACCTATAAATTGTAAAAGTAAAGAAAACATTTGCAACAAACCAGGCTTGCAAATGTATTGGAGATACTAAATAACTTTTTTTTTTTCACAAACTTATAAGATTTTTTCACAAGAAGTATACTCCTGGAACAAGTTTTATGAATGCGAAATCATGAATGACCTAGCGAAGCGGCCGCGAGTGATCAGCGGAATTTACCGACTGATAACCGACGGCTCTGATGCTTTCTCTCTTTTTTCGCAGTCAAACATTACGTTGGATGAAACAACAAGCTTTTAGACTATGCTTGCGTTGAAGTTGCGTCGGTCACAGAGGGTCGCCTTAATTAATGATTGTGTACCTCGAAGTAACGAATTTAACATAATTATAAATGTACACAAGACACAAGGCATTTTTACAGTACAAAGCTGATGACAACATCTGCTAAATTTTTAAGAGCATGGCCTACATTTTAGCACAGAGTTAATAAATATACGTATTTTAGTTTATGTAACAAACGAAGAGTATTTATTTGTCTGGATGTCTCATTTGTTTTGCACGAAGTAAATAACGCAATCAAAACGTATGAGAATTTTGACAGGGCGAACGAGTTGAAAAAGTTTAAAACGAGGAACAAATTGAGTAAGTGAGGTAAACGGTAGGCTCTTCCACAAAAAAAAACCTTGCTGAGTTTCTTGCCGGAGTCTTCTCAATTTAAGTGTATTCCGGACCGGTGGTAAATTCAACTGTATGTAACAATTTAACGTTCATAAGTGCCTTACTAGGGCCTAAACTGAATAAATGACTTTTTAATTTTGATTTTGCTCAACTACATGTCTTGAGAGCTTGTTTAAATGATCTCCATTTGTTGTTGACTACAGGTAAAGAAGGTTGATTAAATTTAAGCTGTGATGTAGGTATTGTTGTTGTATAATGTTTAGGTACTTGTTTTAAAATAAAGTGACTTTGGTTTTCATGTTGAGCTTGATCAAATTTTAAAAATAGCTAGAAGAAAGTGAGGGGTGTAAGTGTAAGCTTTTTAATATATTTTTTTACTATAATGGTGATCAAGTGTTATCCTAACTATTATTACTATAACGATCCTGATGTTATTATAAATGTGAAGTAAAGGTAAGTTTTTTTGTTTGTAACGGATCATCATGATAGCCATTTATCTATTCCATGTGATAGCCTATGGTATGGAGAAGGACATAGGCTTTTTCTTTTTTTTTTTTTTTTATACCACTAAGGTGGCAAACAAGCATACGGCCCGCCTGATGGTAAGCAGTTACCGTAGCCTATGGACGCTTGCAACACCAGGGGCGTGATGCCCCTGCCGTTTGCGCGTTGCCGACCCTGAAGAAATCTCTTCACGCCCTTTTTGAAGAACCCCATGCTGTACTCCATTGGGAAAACCACGGCGGGGAGCTCATTCCACAATCTGACCGTCCGCGGAAGAAAGCTCCTTTGAGCCCGCACAGTTCGAAACAATTCTGGTTTCAATATGTGAGGATGGACTCCCCGTCGATGGCGAGAGTTGCGATGGTAGAAGGTAGCAGTGGGCAACAAGCTACAAGCAAGTGGGCTACTTTTTATCCAGGGAACGCGAGTGAAACTGTAACGAGTGTCGCGCCTCACGAATAATCCGCAAGATTGAATGTACGAAGTAAACCGTAGTAGCAAGTACAGTAGTAAACACACAATTTATAATTTCGTAATCGGGACGCTGGTGACACAATAATTTTAGCTTACGAATACAATTTGTACCTACGTCAGGGGAAACGAATGAGTGTGCCGAGTGAATAAAATTGTGCGCTGTTGTTGACTTGGTTGCGGGGAAGGTCTGTCATGTTACAAGGTTTGTTATATCTAGTTTGATCAAGGAGTAAGTGTACAGTTATATTGTTTGCTTATCTTTTACAATAAAAAACTGCAAGTAAATGAGAGAGGTAGAGCGTAGCGTTTATTCGCTCAAGGAGCACCTCAACTGGGGAAGTACCTCCACCTTACAGAATACCGCAGCCAAATAACTTGTTGTGTAAAGTTGTGTTCCTGCGTGTGAGTAAGGTAGCTAGAGCTCATTGGGGGGGGGGAGGTCGGTATGTGGCACACAGTACTCATCACCGCGAACCCGGTGACAAAGTAACTAACGCTTCTGCTCTTCAATAGACTGTAAACATTTTCTTTTTCTATTTCTACATACCTGAGTGAAGAGTGGGTTGTTCTCCCAACAGATGAATTGACGTTTTTATAAGGTTAAATAGAGTAGCATTCAACAGTTTGCTGAATAAGATTATTCTAATTACTTGTTATTTGTGACGTCAAAAGATTAATAAATATTAGGTACTTTGACTAAAATCTTCTTTCCATTTACGAATACATCGCATCTTTGAATGCTACTTTACTGAAAATGTTGTAAAGACGCGATGATGGCTTCCATACTTAATCCTAAAAAACAATAAAGGCATTTGTGGAAAATAGTACCGAGTGATATAAACAGCAAACAAAATATCCCGATACGATTTGTTAGCGCAATACCTCTATTCAATGGAATAGCAATATCAATATTTGTACTCGTAGCTGAAAATGAAGCACCCATGAACTAAGTAATTCGATCAGTAATATCAATTCACGGATCCAATTAACGATAGATACACTATAATAGCATCCAGTTTCTTAAATTGAAATCGCATAATGAAAAAAATAATATAGAAACACTGACACTAGAATATTTTAGTAAAAAAATATACCAGCCCAATAGACGAAATACTATACAAACATTCTTAGAAAGTAGATTTAATATCACATCATCCTTGACTACACTCAAGTGACATTAGACATAGTGGTGAATATACGTTCAAGAAACCGAGGATCTGTTCTCTTACTACCTCACTATTACGTAAAAGGTATATAAACTAATGCTAGTAACATTATTTCTGTTGGTTCTCACTTGCGTCATACATATAATGAAATTATGGTATCCGCAGACATTTGTAAGGTTTTCCGGACAGAGAAAAATAAAGGTTTTTGCTAAATTAAATTAGTAAATATAAATTTCTATGTTGAGATAAATTTCAAGTAACGTTATTTAACATCTCAAAACTTTGATCAAATTCTAGTGCTTGTATGAAAAATTTAAAAATTACGAAATAATAAAAACATAATCTAACGCAATTCAAACGCACACTACATTATCCTTAATAACTAAAAATAACACGTTAAGTTTCTATATTGACCAACAATTGAACTCCTCATTATGTCTGTCTAATTGTTATATTCTATTCCATATAAATTATATTTAATCTAATGTTGTAAATAGTCACAGTGATAACAAATTGTGTGTTTAGTAGTTTCCCTTTAGTAATTTTTTATTTCTTAGGTAGACTTAAGAGGAAACGCTGGTGGCGTTTGTTCCATATAAACGTAATCCTCAGTTTCCTCTCTGGATAATGACACTAGAGCTATGATTATTTTAACATGCAATCTCTAGGTACCACTGTATGTCTCTCGGTTGTGTTTTTCTCCATAAATTAATTATTATAAGAATTAGGAGCCTTCTAAAATAACAAAAACTGTCCATTTTTACTGCCCTTATCAGACGTCCAGCAAACAAATTTGACGAATATAAAAAATAAAAGGAAAACCGACAGACATAGCCAAAGCCCTTCTTATTATATTCTTGAAAAAATAAAATAAAACGATCCAGTATTGGAGGAGGAAACTCGGGATTACGAAATAGCGCTTTCGTCTATCCTTACTAATATTATAAATGTGAAAGTAACTCTGTTTGTTTGTATGTTTGTTTGTTTGTTTGTTTGTTACGCTTTCACGCTTTAACTACTGAACCAATCATTATGAAATTTGGCACGCAGATAGCCTATGGTATGGAGAAGGACATAGGATATGTTTAGTATATCTGTGATACTAAATTATATCTGTCTCTTTCTTCTCTCTCTCTCTCTCTCTAACGTTAACTGTCAAACTACGTACAAGTGCTCCGTACCATTAAATACATATTTAAGTTTTTATACCATATTAGACCATGTAAAACAGTGCCAATAAACAAGTCATTGAGTGAACGGTGTTTGTGCTTATTTTCATCGCCCTAAACTCCTAAACATGGTCCTTCGAGTTATAAAAGTGCCATTGTTGAAGTTTGGAGGTTAGGTCACGTTCCGTGCGGGCAAGAAATCGGAGCGACAGCAATAGTTTTTCGCAACCCTCTCGTTCGCACTCGGCAACAGTCGGAACACGCTCGGAAACATTCGAGTGAGGCCAAGCTCCAATCAAGCTTCATCAGGTGCATACAAACTAGCGCCACCCGGCGAGCCACCGAAGCAACAGCGCACTGCTTTACCCACTATACGGAAGAGAGCCGTCCGACACATTCGGAACGTATCTGCTTTATCAACAAATCGACCGCCATATTTGATCGATTTGTGGCAACAGCCAATCAGGACTCAGCTAACAAGCATTCAAGCTTCATCAACGAAGCTTACGTCCGCCATCTTCGGATACACTTTCTCTTTACAACACGTACTACATACATACAACACAACAGTGCTAAAAAATAAAAATATACTACTTAAAAATATAATAGTTTATAAATATAAATACGAACAATTTTATAAAATTACAAAGCATCAAGCTATATCTTTAACAAAAACATATAATCATGGTGGATCAAGATCAAGAAGGATGGAAGCAGCAACGTGCCACGCAGAAAGGAAAACTAACTAGAATTTTCAATTTTGTGCAAGGTTTTGACGTAAATCGTAATACGCTGGCCGACATCAGAGTTCGTCAACAGGAATTGACTCAGATTATGGGAAAATTTGACCAAATTCAACAAGAAATCGAGCGTTTGGACATCGGTCCCGACCGCGAGACAATTCACGAACAGGAGCGGCAGAGCGTGGAAACAAGATATTACCAATTAAAAGCACAAATGGAAACAATCCAAGGTTCACGTCCATCCAATGGTAATTTGGATATTCATTCTTCAACTTTTCTTCATCATGACTGCACTTCTTCGAGGAAACCAAAGGTGAAGTTACCGCAACTGGAGTTACCCAAGTTCGATGGCGACATCAAGCAGTGGCCAGCATTTAAAAACATATTCTACGCGTCCGTCGACAGTGCTGATTTGCCTATAGTTAACAAACTGCAATACCTGAAGTCTGCGCTGACCGGAGAAGCTGCTGGGCTCATATCATCCCTGCTTATCATTGAAGAAAACTATCAAAAAGCCCTTGATATTTTGTCTAAAAGCCATACCAAGTTAAACATAAGTGTTCAAAGGTTAAATGTTTGACATGTCATCGCAAGCATCATACAACTATACATATGGATGGCCCTGACAATCAGGTTCGCTTATAAATAATAACCACACTCATTCATCACTTATTGGCATAAAACATGTCAGCATGCACATTTCACTCCAAACCACAGATCAGTTACTACAACGGTTTTGGGAACAAGAAGAACTTCCTGGTCATAAACTATTGTCACCTGAGGACAAATACTGTGAAAACTTGTTCGAGACTACTACTAAGCAAGATGACACTGGTCGCTACACAGTTAATCTGCCAATAGATAAGGATAACCTACAGGTTCTAGGTAACTCTTTCAATACAGCTTACCGTTGCTTACTACAGTTAGAATCTAGATTTAATAAAAACCCTAGATTACATACACAGTATAAACAATTCATAGATGAATATATAGCATTAGGACATGCATACTATGTTAATTATTCCCCTACAGATAAAAATACATATTACTTACCTCACTTACCAGTCATAAAGCCAGATAGTAGGTCCACAAAGTTAAGAGTAGTTTTCAACGCTAGTTCTAAAACTTCATCAAATGTCTCTTTGAATGATTGTCTTTATGAAGGTCCTAATATTTACAATGATTTGCTTGATATCATTTTGAGTTTTAGATTATTCAAGTATGTATTTTCTTGTGATATTGTTAAAATGTTTAGAGGCATATTCATAAACCCAGAACAGAGAACACTACAGAGAATTCTTTGGAGAGACTCTAAGTCACAGCCATTACTATGCATAGAGTTGGTCACAGTAACTTATGGTACTAAAAGTGCACCCTATCTCGCTTGTCGTACTTTGTTAGATATAGCACAAAAATATAAGCATATTTATCCTATAGCTGCAGAATGCATAGAAACTTCTAGCTTCATCGATGATTTTTTAAGCGGTTCTAATTCCATTGAAAAATGCACACAACTTTGTTTGCAATTAATAGAATTGCTAAGCAAAGCAGGTTTTAAGCTACATAAATGGACAGCTAATGATCCTCACATATTACAGCAACTTTTACATACTAACCCAAATCATGACACCATGCAAGATAACTCATACAGTTTCAGTCAGTCGGACTCAGTCAAAACCTTAGGATTAAAATGGTTACCTAATGTAGACACACTTCAAATTCATATACCAAAATTACACAATATGCCACACACAAAAAGAAATATCTTATCACAAATATCTCAAATATTTGATCCAATTGGTTTACTAGCACCTGTAACTATTATAGCTAAATTATTAATGCAAGATATTTGGAAAGAACAAACAGAGTGGGATATTTTAATTTCTAATGATTCACAGCTTATCTGGAAAAAAATTGTTGATCAGTTACATTATTTAGAAACAATTAAGTTCCCTAGATGGTATTTTTCTTATATACCTATCACAATAGCATTGATTGGTTTTTGTGATGCATCTAAAAAGGCCTATGGCGCATGTTTATATCTCAAAGCAGACTACCACAACAAAAACTCCACATGCATTTTGGTTTTGTCAAAGTCAAGAGTTGCTCCAATCAAAAAACAACAATCAATCCCTCGTCTGGAGCTATGTGGGGCATTACTTTTATCAAAAATTTATACAAAGTTTATTAAAGCTACTGAACACAATATTAAAATAGATCAAACAATTTTATATACAGACTCATCTATTGTTTTAAGCTGGATAAAATCACCTTACAAACACAAACATCACACATATGTTTCTCACCGCTTAATGCAAGTGTTAGAACTGACTCCTGATAGTGATTGGAATTACATAAATACTAAGTTCAACCCAGCAGACTTAATAACACGAGGTGTTATGCCCAAAGATTTGCCCTCATGTAAGCTATGGTGGGAAGGTCCAGAATGGTTATCACAATCACAATCTTCATGGCCGACATCCATTTTCAAAGAAAATTGTGATATTTCACATGAACATTCCTCCTCTCCCTCAGATGACACACATACAGACATAACAGTTGCATTTGTATCTACTGACAACCAAATAAATTACACATTCTTCATTGACTATTTTCAAACAATATCAAACCTCACAAAGTTAGTTAGAGTAACTGCATATATTTTTAGATTTATTAATAGATTAAAAAGTAAAAAAATGAATACTTCTTCTCATCTTACAGTTTCAGAGCTAAATTCAGCTACCAATTTCATCATACAAATCACTCAACATGAATCATTTTATAAAGAAAAAATTGAATTAACTACACTCAGTCAAAGAAAAACATCACAATTAGCTATACATAGTTTATATACATTCAAGTCTAGTCCCTTAAGGAAACTCAATCCTTTCTTAGATGACAACAAATTAATCAGAGTTGGAGGTCGCATTCAACACTCTGATATTTCATACAATCAAGCTCATCCTATTATTTTACCTTCAAAAAATCATTTAACTTCATTAGTAATAAACCATTATCATCAAAAATTACTACATTCTGGTATACAAAACACACTATACAATATTAGATTAAAATTTTGGATTTTAAATGGTAGAAACGAAATAAAGAAAGCTATTCACTCCTGTATAAGATGTACTAGGTATAAAGCTCAAACCTGTGGTCAGCAAATGTCTAGTCTCCCCTCACCCAGAGTAACATTAGAACGAGCATTTCTACATGTAGGCATAGATTTCAGTGGTGCTATTGCTATAAGAAACTCTATGGCACGCAATTGTAAATACACAAAGGGATATATATGTCTATTTGTATGTCTTGCAACAAAAGCTATTCATTTAGAATTAGTGTCTAATCTAACTTCTGAAGCATTTATTCATGCACTTAAAAGGTTTATTTACCGAAGAGGATTTCCTACATGTTTGTATACTGATAACGCTACTAATTTTAAAGGTTCAAAGACAGAGCTTCATGAACTATACAAAATGTTTAAAACAGACACTTCATATAGTGATATAGTCGATTATTGTACATCTAACTCTATAGAATATAAGTTTACTGTACCTCTTGCCAGTCACATGGGTGGTATTTATGAAGCAGGTATAAAATCAGTAAAATCATTGCTCAAAAAACATTTATTTGCTACTAAATTGACATATGAATTATTGTACACAGTTTTAATAGAAATTGAAGGTATCCTTAATTCTAGGCCTCTATGCCCTATCAATGATGTTCCTGATGATATTACTTGTTTAACACCATCTCATTTTATTATTGGTAATTCTATCACAAACTTGCCTGAACCTAATGTATTGGATTTAAATGAAAGAACACTAACTATGTATCAGAAAATGATGTCTATCAAGCAAAGATTTTGGAAACAATTTTATTTCAGTTACTTGTCAGAATTACAAACTAGACATAAATGGCAAGATATTAAGAATAATTTAAGAATAGGAGATTTAGTTATTATTAAAGACGAATGTACACCCCCCACTTTTTGGCCTCTGGGCAAGATTGTATCTACAAATATTAATAAATCTGATAACCTTATTAGATCTGTAATAGTTCGTACAAATAAAGGTGAATTTACAAGACCTATCCATAAGTTAATATTGCTACCAGTAACTTAATTTTACTATTACATATCTAGTAGGCAAATTAGTTAAGATCATGACTGTAACCATCTAGGCACCTAGTTAAACTCAGTTCAAAATCAATATTCTTGCTACTTTTTAATATTAAATTCTAAATTTCATTGAAACTATAATTATTGTATAACTATAACTTAAACTGTAACTTTATAAACTTTTGTTAGCTACTTGTAATTCAGTATTATATTTAAAAGTAAACCTTTACACTCAACTATTTATGCTTTAATATTAAATAGTTAGTATTGTGTATTTTCACATAAAAAAGGGCGAGTATGTTTAGTATATCTGTGATACTAAATTATATCTGTCTCTTTCTTCTCTCTCTCTCTCTCTCTAACGTTAACTGTCAAACTACGTACAAGTGCTCCGTACCATTAAATACATATTTAAGTTTTTATACCATATTAGACCATGTAAAACAGTGCCAATAAACAAGTCATTGAGTGAACGGTGTTTGTGCTTATTTTCATCGCCCTAAACTCCTAAACAGGATACTTTTTATCCCAGTAATATGTTCCTGTGGAATGATTTTCAATATTAATTTATTTGAACGACTAAAACTTTATATAGGTACCTATAAATGTATATATCCTACTGCGGAAGTTTGGATGGATGGATTGATTGTTACTCAATCACGGCAGAACGGCTGAACAGCTATAATTTTTTTTTTTTTTTTTATACCACTTAGGTGGCAAACAAGCATACGGCCCGCCTGATGGTAAGCAGTTACCGTAGCCTATGGACGCTTGCAACACCAGGGGTATCACTCGCGCGTTGCCGACCCTAAATTAGGCACGAGATAGATTATAGTCTGGAGTAGCACATAGGTTGCTTTTTATCCCGGAATAATGTACGTTCCCGTGGGATTGGTTTGGTTTTGATTTTAACAGAGCAAGTGATCGATTTTGCATTGTGGTAGTTTAGGTTAGGGATCAGAGAATGACAAGGGCTACTTTACTTTAAAATGCACAGATTCCACGGGACAGCATAACAAATGTATCGTACAGGAACTCTGTATTTAAAAGTTGGTGAAAATGAGTTTCAGCACATTTTCCTCAAGAAGGCTTGACCATGTTACACAGTAACATTAAATATTTAAAAAGTTTAAATAACTAAAAAAACCTACGTAATTGAAAAACGATATCTCAAATCACTATCTCAAATCTTACTAATATTATTATAAATGCGAAAGTTCGGATGGATGAATGTTTGTTACTCAATCACGCTTCACACGCTTCAACATCTGTACGGATTTGGATGAACCTACACCTTACTCCTTACACCTTACACCTTACACCTTACACCTTACACTTTACACCTTACACCTTACACCTTACACCTTACACCTTACACCTTACACCTTACACCTTACACCTTACACCTTACACCTTACACCTTACACCTTACACCTTACACCTTACACCTTACACCTTACACCTTACACCTTACACCTTACACCTTACACCTTACACCTTACACCTTACACCTTACACCTTACACCTTACACCTTACACCTTACACCTTACACCTTACACCTTACACCTTACACCTTACACCTTACACCTTACACCTTACACCTTACACCTTACACCTTACACCTTACACCTTACACCTTACACCTTACACCTTACACCTTACACCTTACACCTTACACCTTACACCTTACACCTTACACCTTACACCTTACACCTTACACCTTACACCTTACACCTTACACCTTACACCTTACACCTTACACCTTACACCTTACACCTTACACCTTACACCTTACACCTTACACCTTACACCTTACACCTTACACCTTACACCTTACACCTTACACCTTACACCTTACACCTTACACCTTACACCTTACACCTTACACCTTACACCTTACACCTTACACCTTACACCTTACACCTTACACCTTACACCTTACACCTTACACCTTACACCTTACACCTTACACCTTACACCTTACACCTTACACCTTACACCTTACACCTTACACCTTACACCTTACACCTTACACCTTACACCTTACACCTTACACCTTACACCTTACACCTTACACCTTACACCTAACTATCTTACGATCTTACTTCTAACTAATCTTACTTCCCTAACCTTCCTCACTTACAAGATATATTTGTAATGAATGTGTGTGCTAAATCCTCCCGTGGGCATCAATACAAAATCAATCGTGCACCATCTAAATCAAACACTGCACACCACTTTCTCAGTAATAGAGTGGTCTGGAACTGGAACCGATTACCTGAGGAAGTAGTATCTGCTACCTCAATAAACAGTTTTAAAAACAAATTGGACATCTGGACAAAGATTAAAAAACTTGAAAAGTGAACTATGTATAAGTGCGGAAAGACTTTCAACGCTGTGTGAAATAGACACATCAGCTTACAAGCTGCTCGTCTATAAATAAATAAATAAATAAATAAATAAATATACTTGGATGGATGTTACTCAATCACGCTTCAACATCTGTACGGATCTGGAGGAAATTTGGCACAGAAAAAGAATATGTTTCTGATTACATCCATACATTTTATCCATGTAATGTGTTCCTGTGAGATAATTTTCAAGGTTAATTTATTTGAAGAACTATAACTATCCTAACTTAATATTATTAAAATTGATACGTGTCTCAGCGTTTTTAATACCCTCGAAGCGGGATGAAGTTCTTTGGTTTTGTTTTATAGTTGTAGAAAAATATGTCATTTGTTTCCTGTAGGCTGCGCGGGCGAAGCCGCGGGTAGAAGCTAGTTTTAAATAAGTATAATCGATCCAAGCTGTTGTTGTCTCTATCGTCCCTCATACATTTATATCCCAGCAATAGCGCGACAGCAATAGATTTGTTAAATAACTATTTTTCAAATTTCATGCAGCCATCCTTTCCTCTTAAGTAAGTCATGCTCACTTTAAGGTCTCTGCTTGCGGCGGCGTCGTGTGACGGGTCGCTCACTTCCCTCCAATATGGCGAGGAGGGCGATGGCTGCCACACGCGTCATACTTGTGAACAGGTGCTGCTTGTGGGGGCTGGTCTGCTTAAGTTTGCCATTTATTTATTTACTTATTAAATATAGATTCAGACTACTTTGTAGTTTTGCCGCCTCGCCGGGGCACGCAATTGTTGTCAGTGCGATTAGAATGTAAATATTATGTAATGAATCTAAGCTTGTTTTGAAAAGAGTAATTGCTGAGTTTATTGCCGGCTCTTCTCAGCAAATGCAACCTTCCGAACCGGTATTAGAGTATTAGAGTCAGACTTTTCATAAGTGCCTGCAAAGGTCTATTTGAATAAATGATTTTGAATTTTGAATTTTGAATTTTTTAGTGCAATCTTTAAAATATTTTCGATGTTCTCGCAGTAGGTACCAATAATGGTGCGTCTACGCTACGCGAACCGAGCACGAGCCGAGCCTCTTTTTCGTTGCTCGCGATGTCAAGTGTGTGTGAGGCGAATCCCTGTGTTCGTCAAACAATTGATATCAGCGGAGCGCAGTTGAGTGCGTTCCGTAAACACCTTAATAAAATATACCAAAAAACAAATAACTCGTTATAAAAATAAATCCAGAGAAACGATGTACAAAAATATAAGAGCAGTTTATTCAACGAACCTATAAGAATGGCATTCGACAAAAGGATAATATTTTATTTCCAAATCATTACACCGTGATATATTTACTGAATGAATGACTGGAGACAGCGTTTGATAAGAATGTATTTCTATTTGTTTTTATGTAGAGAATGAAAGAAGAATTATTCTGCTATATGTGTAGATGATAAAGTATGTAAAACGAGTTGGGTTTATGTATAAAATTATATTTTTTAAAAATTAAATATTAAAGATATTAATAAAATCATAAAGAAAACAATAACTGGGAAATATATTTTTAAGATTCTTTATTTCATTCCGCCATCAGCCACCTAAATAACTTTTCTAAATACAAAATAAAGTCAATTTGAAAAATTTACGTTTAAACTAGGAAAAATCCGTCATAAATTGTCTGTAAATGGCAGTTAACAATGTTTTGGGAACCCGAAAAGTTTGGGAAGAAAACCAATTATCAAAATGGATTTTAACTAATTCACAGGCTGTTGTTTGTTCGTATGGAACAAAGGCTCTAGTTAATTCAACAGATTTCAACATTGAAACTTCGTTTGTATATTAAACAACTCGTCAAGATTTTAATGTTAAATAATTGCTTAAAAGTTATCGTAAAACAGTCGTAGTAAATCTTTAAGCAAATACTAAAATTAAGTATCAAAAGCAAAAACTTTCGAAGACAACTTTTTTAGTAGTGGGTTCCATTCCGCTAACGAACTAATGAATTTGTACGCAACAATGTATATAGTTTCTTGGCATGTCCAGAATACCGTTTGGTAAAACTGGAACGATTGTAGAATCAAAAAATCCGCATAAATGTAACTTTTTTGTCATGACGTAATATTGTTGTGAGGTTGAAACAAAATAACCGTAAGGCGTCGATCCCACAGAGGGAGTTCTAGAGTTCTAGGTTCAGAGTTCTGCGTTTCACATTCACTGTAATCTATGCGGCCCTTTTAAAAGTAAAAAAAAGTGTATGACTTGGGATCGGTAGGTAGCGAATATTGCAGAACTTTAGACTGCTTGCTGTGTGCACAATAGTGAATGCGGAACGCAGAACTTTAGAACTCTCTCCGTGGGATCGGGGCCTTTGACTTTTTAGCTCGTTAGCTATTTTATAGTTTAGAACAAGTTCCTAAAGATGGTGGAATTACAATACTCTCTACTGATGGTAATAATAGATAGTAGAAAAATCACTTGGTACTATAAAAATGTATGACAACAACCTCTTCCAACTTTATATGATTTATACATAACATTACGTCTTCGTAACATCCGAAAGTCATCAAATGTATCATCCACATAAGTCGCAATACCACCACGACATTTCAGATCTCATAAATATTCAACTAGGCGGAGATATGTCTTTCCACTAGCTACAAGCTCAGAGAGTCATATTTTAAACCTTCCCACCAGTACTTGTTAGTCGAGCTGACGTTTGCCATTATCCGAGTATATTCATCTTTTACGGCTATCCCTTATGCTTTCAGCGTTTCCTACAATGATTATATTCTGTTATCTTGTCTGCATTAATCTTGTATAGCCTGCTGTTCAAATATGTTAGTTTTTATAAATAAATAAATTATAAAATATTATTATTTTATCAGAAAATTTATTAGATATCACTTTGACGGGTATCGAAAGTTATTACTTCGTTCCATTTTTAATTTCTGATTTTAATTGTATTTTTAAACAATATTGCATCAATCATAATATTCATACAGCACGAAATACAAGCTACGTATTGACGTAATTTTTTGTAAAGAGATAATTTATGGGACAGATATGGTACTTTTTATACCTATTGATAAAAATACGGTTTCTGTGGGATATATAAAATTCTGCAATTCCCCTTTCCCATTCCAACATGCAAATAAGATTCTTAAACGCAGTCAAAAATCACTTTACAAAAGAAAATCTTTTCAACCACAAAACATCCTAAAGCCGGCACGAATGTTGGAATATTTTTTGATATCTGAATTTCAAGTGTTACTCTGAGCAGTGCCTCTACAACAATATGAATACAAGATCTCTCATACCGCATTGCGACGACTCAGTTATCGCCCACACCTGGCCACGTTATACTAAATGTTTAATGCATTCGACGAGACGCATCTGATCAGGCCTTCGAGTCACTTCTGGGTACGCGGACGAATGTATCAGCGCCCACATTATGACTAGCCGGCAGCGACAGGTAGAAACACTGTGGGAGTCGTCAGTAGGAGTCTGACACAACCCGGCTGCTCCCGGAGTGCCCGGGTATCCATGAGGATATCTACACGAAAGAAAAAAAAATTATATAAACCACTCAGGAGGTGGACTTGAAATAGGTAGGTAGCAAGAAAAATAAAGCAGAATATCACTTGTCTAATTCAGATTATAATACATTTTGAAATGCTCCTCATAAACAAGCTGGGGCCCACTAATCACGTTACACTATTAAGTTTTCCTTTAGGAAATAATGCTTCATTAAAATTTACAGTTGCTGTTTAATTTTCTAAACGGGAAAGGTTTTTAATGAACGTGCTGCGAGACAAGAGTTTTAATCTCCGGGACTTGCCTTATACCGGGTAAAATACTATCCATCTTGGTAACAGCATAAAAGTTTTGTGCATAATTTCATACAAAGATAAGCAGTGTAACATTATTTTTATTTCGATCAAAATATTTTAGCAAAATTCTCAATTATTTATTCAAATAGACCTTCACAGGCACATAAGAATAGTTTGACTCTAATAAATTAATGCCGGTTCGGAAGGAATAAACTTAGCAATTACTCTTTTGAAAACAAGCTTTAATAATATTTACTTTCTAATCTACTGGCAATAATTGCGTGGGTGCGGCGGCAAAACTGAATTGATATTTAATAAGTTAATAGCAAACTAGTAGACCAGCCCCCACCCTGTTCTGTGGTAGAAATTTTAATGACTTCGAAAAAACTGCTAGTTCGAAACGGAATATTTTTAATTGAACATCATTCAGTTCAAACAGTTTTGCATAAACCATAAAACTGATACTCAGTTTGATTTATATAGTGTGCGTATTTAGTGTGCAATTCAGTATTTTTGGTTCTAGTTTTGAATCATTTTATTCGAATAGGGGGAATTAATAGTTAGGGCATTAAATACATGCCGTTAGACACATCGTTTTTTTTTGTCAATATCGAGTTTTGACTTTGCGAACTTCGGAGAGGGGAGCGGTGGTAAATTCAACTGTATGTACCAATTTAACGTTCATACTAGGGCCTAAACTGAATTAATGTCTTTTTGATTTTGATTTTGGAAAAGTGGTATTATTTTGTAATTTTTCAACATAAGTCAAAAACTACGCTAAATAAAAGCCTGTTTTGAAATTTGCAGTGATGTGAAATGAATAATAATAAAAAACTCGATACTCCAATTTTAATTGTGCAAAATAGTCAAACATATAGTAAGAAATAGCTGAAAAACGTTTTATACTATTTCTTATTTTGACATAAATAACAATAAACTATTATAACAAATAAGAAGTTTATTTTTATGGGTCTCGAGATCGCATTTGTCACGTTGGACCAATATTTCCGTAGGGACCATCCACCAAATAATATAGTACAACATTTTTTTTGTCAAATAAACAAATAATATTTCGTGGCTGTCGGCCTCAATCGTTTTATCGACAAAATTGCCAGCAAATAACGAGTAAGAATGTATTTTTATTTTAGTTTACGGATGTAGTCGACTTTAGGCGTCTAACAAATATTCAGGCAATAAAAAATTATCGAATATTTAGTATACTTTTTGATATTCAAATCAATATCAGATTCAAATAAATAATTATGCAATATTTTAGAAGAGATCAAAATCATAATCAATCTTAGTGGCATGTATCTTACATTTTTATAATCTCTACCCATTAGCATAAAATTATAATCAAAATCTTCAAAATAAACGCAAAAGTTATATCTAAGAGATCAATTGAAAACTTCCAGCACTCTCTTCGTAGGTATCCAATTTTATGAATATTAACTGGAAGATCTTTCTGTAAGTAAAGTAAAGTAAACCAATGGATAAAGTATGATCATGTTAT
Source organism: Polyploca ridens (assembly GCA_951394255.1). Lineage (NCBI taxonomy): Eukaryota > Metazoa > Arthropoda > Insecta > Lepidoptera > Drepanidae > Polyploca > Polyploca ridens. The sequence goes on along the minus strand of OX596249.1, from coordinate 16,326,677 downwards.
AAATTCCGTATTCGTAGATAAATAGAAGGCTAAGGCCTTATTTCCATTGGAAATATTGAACTTTGAATAATGTCGAAGCACTTGAATATTGTAAATTGATTTAGAAGCTTACAATATAAAGTTCAGATAAAGCTTTTATCATTAACGAAATCTTCTACTCTCTAATACTAGTAATTTTATCAATAATAAATAATGTTAATAATTCTAAAGTGCCACCTACATTATCACATACAGTGTGATTTAAAAGCCCGTAAGAGAACCTTCCGCGGCAATGGCTTCCAGGGGGTAATATATGGGCAACATTATGAGCCCAATCTTCAAGCCTTTCTCATATAAATTATCAACCTCCACTGGATATTTACACGGAATTTTGTAGGATATATACGTTGGTAATAAACTTCATTAATTTTCGCAACGGGAACATGGAAATTATTTTTAAATACTTACTGAATTGATTGCCTTTTTTTCAATTTCGCGTCGCATTTGTGAGTAGATATACCTTTAAGATGTTACTGGGTATACCTAGTAACACGCGTTACCGACTTTTCCCCCCTCCCCTATGAGCTCTGGCGACCTTACTCACGCGCAGGAACACAACTTTACACAACATAAAGTTATTTGGCTGCGGTATTCTGTAAGGTCCTCCACCTTCTTACTTCCCCAGTCGAGCTGCTCTTTGAGCGAATAAACACTACGCTCTATTCTTGTTTGATGTAAAATAACTACAATAACTCTTGAATTAAAAACACATCTAGTTTTATTCTCATTCGAGCGTTTCTTACGTCTCATTCATTACGTGTGGGTTCATATCCATAGGGGACGGGAGACATTCTTAAATTTTCATACGAAATACATTTTGTCATTCCGTACGTGTCACGGGTTCAAGTGAAAATATGATATTGAATAGGAATAGAATTTACCGCCGCCGTATATTCTGGCAATTTTGTGTACCTATAGAATATTTTTATAAGTAATCATTTTCTTTTTATTTTTCCATTGTGTGTAATAAAAAAGTTTACGTATTTTTTTTTCCAAATATTGATTAATGTTTTGAAGTAAATATTGAACTATTGATTTGTATAATTTAACCCCCTTATTCATGATCGCTTTTTAACTAAATCACTGTAATAGTGTGTCCCGTCTCACTCTTTCGATCACCAAATGTCACGTGTCAGATAGAGACATCAGAACTTTAGCTAATCAACGTTTGATAACTTTAAATCATAGTTAATGTACCTATCTTTTCACACTTGCTCGTAAAGTGACATTTATTGCAAAATACAAGTCTGTTTTTTTTCCTCGCAAGTGTGTTAAAAAACGTCGTATGACACGCGTGTGCATTGATTATTACACTGTTGGCTCACGCGCATAATACAAACCAACTTTGCACACATGTATCATAATGTACTATTATTTTGCGGTTTTTGTATCGCAAGCAATGCAAAGTACTTATATTTTATTAAGATGTAGTGTTCACCTAAATCAAAAAGGCCAACGAACGCCAGATCAAAGGCGTTCGTTGGCCGGCACTACGCGGCGGCTCGCTCGCCATACTGATATTGCACTCAAGTTTTCCAAACTGTATGTTAATTGATAATTAACTACCAAAGAAAGTGGATATGAATGAAGTATCATGTTACATTTTGTGAACATTTATTTACATTGATAGCACTATTGTACTATTTGCATCACTCACGCGTTACCGAATCTTCCCCCATAGATAAGCTTTGGCGACCTTACTCACGCGCAGGAACGTTATTTGGCTGCGGTATTCTATAATTAAGTACTTACGCAGTCGAGAGGTAGCGTATCATTATTTCATTTAATATTCATTACTAAAAAAGACTTAGATAAACATAAGTCTTGTCTTTATTTACCCCTATTACTATGCCCTTATAAATATGATGCTACCAGAATTATAAACGTCCCTTTAAATAACCATTATCAATCAATTGTTGACAAATACGCGATGTCGTTGCCTAGTATCGTTTTCGTGTACAAAATCATTTTGAATATATAATTGCGTGTAACATTGACGATGGCATATCAGTTTTGTGAAATTCTACATTATTATATTGCTTTTACGACGCGGTACCGTTCGTGGTCGATGAAAAGTAATAAAACTTGAGTGTCGGAATATTCTAAAACTCACTGGTGAGAGTCTAGTCAAACTTATCTGTTCAATTATCTTTTTTTTTTTTTTTACTCTTTATAGGTCTGTGTTTGACCGCAATCTCACCATGGTAAGTGATGATGCGGCCGAAGGTGGTCAGCATACAAAGCCTAGAAGGAACTGGCTCTCAAGTGCAGCTATCGGAATATACCGAAAGGTGCTTGGCGGCAGATTTTCAACATGAGGGTGGTAGCCAGCCAGGCGGGTATTACGAAGTACCCTACCACCGTACTATGGTTTCCTCACGATGTTTTCCTTCACCGAAAGCTCATTGTAGGATTCAAACCTTCGTCTCGGTATCCGACGTCACTACCACTGAGCTATCATCGCCTTAAATGGAGAAGTACCTCCAACTTACAGAACCAAATATCAGGACTTAAATATTGTGTTGTGGTCTTCTTGCAATGAGTAAGATTACCAGTCCATGAGCGCTGTGCTAGATGTACCCTAGCTAGCACAGTACATAGAGTGGTGTAGTACCAAATGAAATTGCTATTTTTTAACCGACGAAAAAACGGAGGAGGTTTACAAGTCGACGCGTATATTTTTTTTTTTTTTTTTTTTTATGTATGATCACGCATTACTTTTGACAGAGTCGTCCGATTTTGATAATTCTTTTTTTATTGGATAGGGTATACCTCGAGGGTGGTCCCATATAAATTTGGATACAAATAACCTACCCTAAGGGTGGGAAAATAGGGGTGATTTATTGTTCACTCACAAATTTTAATGCTGAGTTGTGTATTACATCAAAAGAAATCAAAAATTAAGCGTGTAGTCATTAGTAGATTATAGCCACAAAAAATTATGAAATAAAAACTTTTTAACAAAAAAATTAAACCACCGAAAAAACTGAAAAGCAAAAAATAATTTTGAATAATACTTGAATTTTATAAGGTTTTGCAGTCGGGGATAAATAAACGAATATTACAATAAAAAATACATGCCTACGTAGGTTATTGGTTTATCCCCGACTGCAAAACCTTATAAAATTCAAGTATTATTCAAAATTATTTTTTGCTTTTCAGTTTTTTCGGTGGTTTAATTTTTTTGTTAAAAAGTTTTTATTCCGATCCACTGCCGTCATAGCACCTCTTCTCTAAACTTCTTCAAAAAGCATGCGACGAGAGGGTAAATAACATCAATACTGTGGCAAGAGTCTATAGGTTACGGTAACCGCTTGCCATCAAGCGGACCATATGTTTACGCGCTACCTTGTATATGTCACCGTATTTTTGTGAAAACCGTTAGTTTATAATCCACCTAGCGAGATTATAATCTCCCCGATATATTGTGAACTGCACCATACTGCTTACAATATAACATATTAATTTTCAATAGTTTATAATCTAACGTTGTCAAACCGTCATAGTGTGAACCGTCCCTGATTGGTTTGTCTTGGCGGTAGTTCGTTCTGTATTTATAGAGTTAGAAAATAAACATACGATTTAAATAAAAGAAATGCACATTTAATTGTTTGAGATCAAAATTAAATACGTCAATCAATATTTTTTTTAAGAAATAATAATAACAATCTACTACCTTACGTATCGCCAAAGATGGTGGCGCGGGACAAATGACGTTTAACCAATCAGCGCGCAAGGTGCGTTCCAACGCATTCAAGTACGATGCCAGCAAGGATGCCAGTTTACAATATGACGGTTTGTCACGGATAGATTGTAAACTATCGGAAATTAATACGTTATATTGTAAGCAGTATGATATAGTTTACAATTTATCGGGGAGTTTATAATCTCTCTAGGTAGATTATAAACTAACGGTTTTCGCAACTACTCAAACTGTACAAAGCTAACGGTTAAATCTGAAATAATCAATATAGTTTTGCTAATCTATTTTCAGATGCATGTTTGTTCTTTATTCATCCAGTCTACAATAATGTAGTCAGGAAGCTTAAAATATAGACAAAGCGGCACAGAATGTGGATCTTATTAATATTCATGAGACACAAATTGGAACAGTGTACCAAATGACCGGGCTTTTCCAGGATTAGTTATCGGAATTCCTTAATTTTACTCGCTGATTAGATTTTGTGAAGTTTTATGGCACACAATTTTGTAGAAGAAATAGCTTATTTAAAAATTTCCATAGAATGCCAACCGTATTTTCAAGTCTTAAAATTTTAATTAGGAGGAAATTAAGTAAACGTCATCAAAATTGACCGAGGCCTCCGGAGACCAGCGGGCGGGGAGCTTTTTCTGGCAATGCATCAGCTTGGCTATCCAAAGAGGAAACGCTGCTCAGATCACACTAACTCACATTTTACTCATACACTCACACAATTACATTAAATGTTACACAAAAATACATTCTCATAAGAAGTCTCGTCACCACTACTTTAAATGCCGATATAAATGGAATTTCCAAGTACTTAGTTTAGACTTAAATTCAGTGAAATTATACTATAACATTATCAACAGTCCAATACTTATGGTCTCTAATAATACTAAAATCAAATATAGGTATAATAAAAAATAACACAGATATAATTGATGATCTAAGAATTTCTAATTCTTTTAGATCAGAGCCTGAAAACTGTAAAAGTATACTTACCACGTGTGGAGATGGTCTTAAAATAATAACGCAGAATATTCGCAGTATATCAGCAAATATGCCTAGTTTCCTTACATTACTAGCCAGAATATCTATAAACCAAGATATTATCATACTAACTGAGTGCTGGCTTTCTTGCAATCCCAACATTCCATTTTTGGTTGGCTATGATAATTACTGCACCAGTAAAAAAATTAACCGGAATGATTCTTATTCAGTTTTTAGTAATCTTATATTAATTGGAGACATAAATATAGATATAGCAAATGGTAACTCGGATAATAATTCTTTCGATTACTTAAACCTACTGGCCTGCCATGGACTTTTGCCAGCACATACTCGAAACACTCATGATAAAACTTCTCTTGATCATGTTATTTTAAGAACAAAACTTAACGCAACATGTATAGTAATTGACTCCACTGTAACCGATCACAATGCTGTGTTCTTAACACTAAGTAAACTTGTTACAACAAATACCATGAAAACAAAAACTAAAACTGACTATACTTCACTAGAGAGCTGCTTACATGATATTGACTACTCTTACATATACAAATGTACTGACGCAAATGACGCCCTAGAGTATTTCGTAAACTCACTAACAAGAGCCCTTAAAATTTGTACTAAGACTTACCTTGTTCCACATCGTTTAAGAATTATTAAACCATGGGTTACACCTGGTGTCTTAAGATGTATGTCTAATAGGGATAGAATGTATAAGAAAATGAAATGCTCGCCTAACAATGAAACCCTCAGGATTACGTTTAAAAGATATCGCAATTTTTGCAACAATCTTTTGAAGAATCTTAAAAGGCAATATGAAAGAGATGAATTAAACAAATGTAAGTCCAATCCTAAAAAACTCTGGAGTATTATTAGGGAAGTCACTTACACCAATAAAGTTAACTGTCATGGAAATGATTTACTTAAAATAAGCGACTCACCTCATGAGTCTGTTGATCTGGTTAATGCATTTTTTGTCGGCGTAGGTAAGGAAATAGCGGAAAAAGTTCATGGGATAGTGACACAAATCTAGATTTAAAACCGACAGCTTATTGTTCCTCCAGTTCCTTTGCTTTTTTTGAAACCTATGAGCTGGAGGTGGAACGGTTAGTTAATTCCTTAAAATCTGACTGTGCAACTGGTGTAGATGGGATTTCGTCTAACTTTCTAAAAATGTATAAAGCTATTCTAGTTCCCCCGTTAACCTACATATTAAATTTGTGTATTTCCACGGGTGTTTTTCCGAAACTGTTCAAAAAGGCTATGGTCCACCCTATACACAAGTCTGGGGAGAGAGATCGTATCAATAATTACCGTCCTATATCTGTACTGCCAGCTTTATCCAAGGTATTAGAGAAAATTATGAACAGCAGACTAAAATCTTATCTAGAGAAGAATAATCTCTTATCTGGTAGACAGTACGGCTTTCGTAATGATAAATCCACTAACGAAGCGGTTCACGATCTTACAAATCACATTGTTGAAGCTCTGGATAAAAGTAAAAAATGTGTTTTCCTAGATCTAGCCAAGGCCTTTGACACGGTCTCTATCCCCATACTGATCAGCAAGTTGGAGATGCTGGGAATTAGAGATAAGCAGCTAAAACTATTCCATAGCTATCTCACCCAACGTACACAGTGCGTAAAAGTCGGATATCAGATCAGTAACGAGCTTTTGATAACACATGGAGTCCCACAAGGTAGTATTCTTGGGCCTACACTTTTCCTGATTTACGTCAATGAGATGTGCAACATTAATCTAGAAAATGGCAGATTGGTGGCGTTTGCTGACGATACAGCTTTGGTTTTTACAGCAGAGACATGGGAAGGAGTTTTTAACACTGCGCAAAAAGGCTTTGATAAAATAACAAATTGGCTCTTTGATAACACCTTATCACTAAATGTGGAAAAAACAAAGGTTCTCACTTTTAATATTAAGAAACCCAAGTCATTGGATCTCAGTCAGTTCCATATTGTTGCCCACAACCATACATCGGTTGAATACCAAACTTGTGATTGCCCCAAACTCACTAATGATTCCACCATTAAATATCTGGGAATAATTCTAGATGAGAAGTTAAGCTTTGTTCCACATGTAGAATTGCTGGTTGGCAGAATACGTAAGCTTATCTATATATTTAAGCACTTAAGACATGTGGCGGAACCAAATGTACTCAGGACCGTGTACTTTGCACTGTGCCAATCCCTGCTAGGATACTGTATCTCCTCATGGGGTGGTGCTTCCAAGAACCTGATGTTAAAGCTGGAAAGAGCTCAGAGAGCAGTATTAAAAGTGAGCACGTTTAAGCCTTTCCGCTTCCCAACAAAGGAATTGTATAAGCAATGCGAAGTTCTTTCGGTACGCCAACTTTTTATACTGCAAATCGTTCTAAGACAACATTCCGATAATGCGCATAGTCAATGTTCACGTCCTTCTGTTTCTTTCCGGCAACGTTCTAGACGTAAACATAGAATTGCTTTCCGTCAAACATGCAATACTGCCTTTAGTAGGAAATTTTATTGCTTCTTGGGACCCTTCTTGTACAACGAGATCAACAGCTCTCTGTCTATTGACTCGAAAAATAAATACAATTGTAAAAAGATAGTTACTGAATGGCTTTTAAAATGTACATATGATGAAACCGAGACTCTTCTTCGGCCGCTTCTGTGAGCTACTAACAAACAACATTCAAACACACTCACCCATACATACACACACACACAATTTAAGACTTGAAAGTGTAATGATCAATAATAAAAATCTTTCATAGAGCAACAATTACGACAAAAGTGCTACCCATTATAAATGTTTACCCTATCCCTACAGTGCACAACCATAAAAAGAACATTCGATTTGACATAGGTGTGTGTTGTCCAAACGAAACGAACGAATATTGAGAACGTTTTCGTTACGGCAGCAATTCATTCATATTCAAAGCTTATACGACATTTGTGTTTTATTGAGTTTTTTCGAATATGCAGATATTTACATTGGAATAAATATAATATAAATATCTATGAATAAAATCTTCACGCACGGCCATTTGATTTCAAAGTAAGTAGACAACTCAAGTAATAAAAACTGTAATATTTCTGTGCATACTGCTTTTGGAGCCACATTAATGTCAACGAGGAAATGTTTTATTACGCATATCTTCATTACAATAATATTACAATAATAAAATGAAAATAGTATTTTATTAGTCAAACTGCAAATAGCTGCGTATCGTAAAAAATAATGGACTTGTTTCACCATTTTGTGACATACAATAGGGTGATACAATTTTTGTTATTATTTG